>OX579641.1:8897649-9415030 GCA_951230915.1 Antitrichia curtipendula
AGGAGGATGCACTTGATAAATTGAATGAGGGATCTTATGATTGGATTTGTTAAAAAATATAATATAAATGAAGATTCTAGCCTTGCTTTAGAAACGAGTGTTTTGAAGCAATTTTGACCTCAAAAACCTTGCATTCTTTTTGAGGTTAAAATGACTTTGATTGCTTTAAAGTTTTTTAGAATGAGAAAGCTTTACTTTCGAGATATGATTTTGAAAAATGTAAACAATCCCACTGAGAATTCTATCCCTTGGTTTTGTGTTCCATTTCTTTTTATCAACGAAATTAAAACATACTAATTCCAATAGTGAGATGATTCCAGTAGGCAATCTAAACCATGTGGATTTTTTTTTATTAATTGTAAAAATTGCATTAAAAAATGAATCCTACAATTTATTTTTTAAGATAATGCTTATATAGCCTGAAAACAAGATTGTCCATAATTTTCACATTAGTTACTCAAATGAAATGAATCAAACCTTTAAATGTAGACAAAAATATTTTCTATGAGGCAAAAAATTTAAAGAAAAAAATTCAAATTTTGAATTTTTTTTGGTTGCCCAATTTCCTTTGTTTGAGCTTATCTGGGTATAACTTTTGTTCCCAGGCACCAATTTAAAAGATAGTAATCTTTTCTATCATCAAAACAAGTCTTAAAAAATCATGAAAAAAATTGAGACTATAGGTACTTGCCCAAAATCCAATTTGTCCTCCAAATGATCAATGGTCTTTTAGGGGTTAAAGATTAATAAATCATTTACAAACTGAGTTTCCAACAAAGAGCTAAGATGGAGCTTTTTTGGTTCCCAAAAAATTTCTAAAGTATCTGAAAGGATAAAACCTATCACATAAGTTTTTCCAAGAAATTAAACATGGTATGCCCCCATAGAGTACTCTGTGTTAGGTAAGTGACATATCCTATGTTTTTTTTCCAAGGTACTTTGTCAAAAATGATTTGATTATTGAATCATTAGGTACATTCTTCATTTTTACAATAATTTGAAAAGTACATTCTCCATTGGTCACTTCTAGCCTCCACATATTCCACAAATGGCATAAGGTAACCTTTGTGTCTTGCAATTTCTGAATTTAAACCTTAAAAGACACATTCCCCATAACTAAAATAGTCACTAAACTGCTTTGATTATTGGACCAATAGGTACACTCTTTGTGATTACGTTGAACAAAGAAGTCATCCATAAGATATTGCAAACATTTATTGTTCGATGTATGACAACAAATCCATCTAAATCTTTTGTTATTTTTAGTAAATGAAGAAACAAAGTAATAAGATTTTATTATCCCTACAAAGCATAATTTTTTATATATTAAAATAAATATATTCCTCCCAAGTCAAAAGAAGCACTATACCCCAAACCAAAAGAAAGCACATCCATAACAATCATATTGTTAAACCTTGAAGGACAAAAGGGTGACCTTGAAAATCATCCATTTTTCATTACCATGTGAATCATTGGCTTGAGAAATAAAAAAAAGTACTCATTGGAAGTCAAACTACTGTACAAGACCTCTCCTTTTCACAACAAAATTCTGAGGATGAATAGTTGTACTTCTATCTTACTACAATAATTCCCATCATCAATTGGACATTTGGTTTCTGTATCGACATTCAAGGGTTAATGTAATATGGCTACAATATATTCCTCAAATGAATAAAATGTCAAAATCCTAAAAAGGCTACATTGTTTGATGGTCTTACAGCTGAAAAACATACATGATCCTATTGAGGCTACTAATACATCCATAAGGCATCACTTGCAACCCCCCAAAGTAGGATTACCACAGCCAGTTTTGTTTTGTTTTTTCATTTTTTGAGAAGTGCCAAAGTGGCGATATATAATTTCAACATTCATCTACATTAGATACACATATTGGATAGAAAGGATCAAATTAGTACATATCGCATGTCCAGAATTCTATTGTCATCCAATCTGGAGATTTCATCCAAGACTTTTTTAAATTTGTAGTTTTCTGGCGAAAAACTTCACGGTTTGTTGCCAGTTTTTAGTTAAACTATTTTTTCTGGTACAATCTGGCACTGTAATGCCAAAAAACACACCCTGATATTCACATCCCAAGAACGCAAATTACTTTCTTAGTAGAAAAACAACACTTAGACCTAGTTGTCATTTCGGTCTGAATGGTTACAACAGGGAGGTACCTTACCTTGCTTGAAGTTGTTTTCATACCTTCTGTGACACCCTAAAGTAAATTCTGGCTCCCACATTGCTACTTCTCCTTACACCCATGTACTAACTCTCCACTAATTTGGTTTTCAAACCATTCAAACGCTGTGAGTTCAACCACGCACAAACTGTGAGCAGAGATAAATGTATGAGGAGCGCTCTGTACTTCAAAAACAAGTGAAAGCGGCAGGCATGCCAGGGTCTATTTAAAGTTATCAAAAAAGTACATAGAACCTGTTATAGCTATGACTCAGTCGAAGCATCAACCAGGGAAAATATGCATGACCTATGCACAACCAAATTGATCTAACAAAAAAAAGATGACACAGCCGATAACAGCACTGGTACAATGACATGTCTTATATGACTCCTCAAATTTGAGTTCAGAATAAGTATACTTGTAAGCTTGCTGGTACAATGACAATGACATGACTTGTACAATTTTCCTAATTTGAGCTCAGAAAAAAAGTTTACTTGCAGAAAGGGCGACGCCTCACAATAATCCTATTAGTGAAACATAGCCGTTACTTGAAGTACAGATGCCTACACAACAGGCTTCAAGAACTATCCAACATAACCTACATCTCCAGCATGAGATATTGAACTTTGTAACAAGCCTTGAATTTTTTTAGTTATTGATATTTTTAACAGTTTTCTGACGGAAATGAGCACCACAACCGCTTTTGAACACAAATACACCAATCTATACACTAACAGTGTACCTTCACTACATAACCTGTGAAGCAAAACACATATGTACCTTGTACCGTAGATGACGTGATGAAAGTGACATGAATCTCCAGTGCAGAGTCCAAGAGACTGATTGTCTCCAAGGGACATGTGAAGGTGCAGAATATTTAGACAGTGCCGCTTCTCTCTGAAGAGTTGAGTGAAATCAGTCCAAAAAATGGCCGCCCTCGCACCGCCCCCAACAAACCTTCATAGATTGATAGCTGCGGTGTGAAATTCAAAATTCTGTCCACACAGCCCCAACATTATTTTATGAGAAAAACACACATAAAAGATTCGATTGTCAAGAATTCTAGCTTCCACACGAGACCCCATATTGGATATCCTATAAAGAAAATGCTGTGCCAACCCATTTTCGAATCCCACTTGGGAGACGTGCAACCAATACCATTGAGGTTGAAGGGTTCTACTTAATGCAAAAAGAAACCAATAGAAAACGACAAGTTGTCAAATATGTTATGCAAATTTTTCAGAGCTAAAAAAGAACCTATTGCGCCAAAGTTTCAACTTAGAGTTACAAACATAGAACAAAACCCCAATTTGAGCAAGAAGTCAACTCAATGTTAATATAGAACATATGCAACAAGAAACGTATGTGAAAATTTGACCTCTAATAATAGGAACTATGCTCAGCAGTATAAGTGACTGAATTGGATGATGTCCATAACTTACAAATGACCGTAACCAAAACAATATTTCGCCGAGCAAAGAGAATAGAAACATAGCTCCATTGTACCTCAGCACTTGGTCATTCAACACAGAAGTGAACATCTGTGCCCGAACATCTACGCCTTGCTCTTGCTCTTGTGCGAGACAACCCATTCCACCAGAGTGGCAACAGCAAACCCAGTGCCGCCTGTCTTATCCTTCCAAACCGGTCCAGCAATGTCCAAATGCGCCCAAGGGATACTCTCATCTACAAAATGTTTCAAGAACAACGACGCGGTGATAGACCCGCCTGCACGGCCACCAGTATTCACCATATCCGCAATGTTGGATTTCATCATCTCCCAGTAGCTGTCCTCCATAGGCATCCTCCACAACTTCTCACCTCCTTTCTTGGACGCTGCTGACAGCTCCTCAGCAAGCGCATCAAAGGGAGTGAACATACCTCCGATCTCATTCCCAAGGGCAATAATGCAGGCACCGGTTAAAGTAGCCAGATCAACAATCTTGTCAACCTTCAATTTACTCGCGTATACAAGCGCATCAGCCAATGTGAGCCTGCCTTCAGCGTCTGTGTTGTTCACCTCAATTGTCTTCCCGTTCGAAGCTGTCAGAATATCCCCCGGTCGCATACCTCCACCACCGATCATATTCTCACATGACGCAACGATGAAGTTCACTTCCACACCTGCAGATAGTGGATCTATTCTTGGTTAAATATCACCAAATTTTGCTATATTAACAGGGATTTCAAGGAAGAGAACGCGATCACTTAGCCACATTTAAATGAGAATTTGTTGTAAACCGCTGCCCAAATAGCAAAAAGGTTATGAAAAATTCGCCGTAATTGGTAGCCTCAACGATTCTTGGAGCCACCCCGGTGAGAAATGCAAAATGCAAACGAAATCCTGCCTGCAGGTTTAATTGTCGCAATGGCTTTGGCGCATCCCAGCACAGCCGCTGCGCCTCCCATATCAAACTTCATGAGCTCGATCATGCATCCTGGTCCTGTCTTGAGGTTATAGCCTCCGCTATCAAATGTCAAACCCTTGCCCACAATCGCCAGCTTCGTCGTCACGGCGCCATCCGCAGCCGGCAAGTATTTCAAGTGGATGAACTTGGGCGGATTCGTCGAGGCGGCGGAGACTCCCAGATACGCGCCCATCCCGAGCTTCTCGCACTCCTCCTTTTCCAAAATCTGGCACGTCATCACATCCGCGTGCTCCCCCGCAATCGCCTCGGCCTCCTCCGCCATCACACTTGGTAACAGCACATTCGGCGGCGCATTCACGAGCTGCTTCGCGAGGATCACCCCAACGGATTGCTTCACCGTCTGCTCAATCAAAGGTTCCAACCCTGACCCTAACCCTAACACCTCCAAAGTCTTCAACACCGGCTTCTTAAACTCGCTCTTGAACCGCGTATCCTCAAACGACCCCAACACCACCCCAGAAGTCAAGGCCGTAACAGCCGCATGGCGATCCGCCACCGACTTCCCGTCCACAACAAAAACTGCCGCAGACGCAGCTTGCGCCGTCTTTGCGGCCACCGCGACACTCTCACCAAGCGTCTTCCATACCTTACTACTCCCCGCCTCCTTCTTCCCTAACCCTACCAACCCCACGCGCTTAAACCCCTTCCCAGTCACGCGATGAAACGTCGACTGCCCAGTCTTCCCCTGAAAATCCTCCTCACTCGCAACTTCACTCAATAGCCCGTCCACAAGCGCATCCACACCAGCAAGCTCCCCATCGTGAAACTTCCCATTCTCGGCACCCGCGCTCCCCTCGAACACTCCGATGACGAACAAATCGCCCTTCCAGCTCGTGGCGGAAGCATTTTCGGGAGCTGTGACGGCGATCTCGGGCACCACGGGCGTGGCGGGCGCGGTCAAGCCAACCTCGGAGACTTGCGACGACGCTTTCGTCATGGCGGTGGACTGCAAGCGTACCTGAAAAGTTTTAGGGACGAAAGAATGGGCGCCCAAAGGAGAGGGCAAGCGGGGTGAGAATGCGAAGGGGGCGTGTGAGGCGCAGGCGGCGCGGCGCGTGACGGTGGCGGCGAGAATGCGAGACGGGCGCGGCAGAAGAAGGCCCAGGACGCGCACCATGGCGGGCTCTTGGGAAGGGGGAGACGGCGATAAGCGCACTCGCGGGGGAGGCAGCGGTTGTGGGTCTGGGGGCGAAGAGCCCACATTTTGCATGTCGTTCGGCTTGCTTGGGATGAGATTTGGTGGGTTCCCCTACCACCGCCCACCCATAGGAGCTCATTTGCATTTCCACAATCACAATTACAAATTTTTACAATTTTTAGGGGTGATAAGCACACTTGTGTGGCACGTGTGACAATGGTTGATGATAAGTCTTTGGGAGCGGAGGCAAAACCACATTTTGTTTCTTGCCTTTGGTTTGCTTGGAGAATCAGAAAAGAAATTTAGTGGATTCCCCTACCACTTTTACCCATACATTTGAGCTCATTTGCATTTTCACAATCACAATTATATTTTTTAGGGATGATAAGCACACTCGTAGGGCATACTCAATAACAATTGGACGTAGGTCTTTAGAATTGGGGCCAAACCCACATTTGCCTCTTCTCTTTTGCTTGTTTGGAAAAGAAGTTTGGCAGACTCTCCTATTACTACCCATTTGAGCTCACTTTCATTTTCCACAATCAACACCGCAATAAGAGGGCTATTGTTTTTTTACTTGTACATTATATGTGAGTGAAATTCATCAAGTTTCAAACAAAAAATTATAGTTTGGTGATTTTTTGGTGATTTTTATGAAGTTTTTAGTGACCTTTGTCGAGTGGAGAAGGTCTGCTATAGGAAAATATAAGGATTTTGATTGCAATTAAATTTGGATGAAGCCATATAAGATCAAGTAATCAAGTGAAAGAAAACATTATATAGTAAAGACACTCTATTTAAGTATTTATAGATAGATGTGTGTCAGTGATCATATAAAATACATAGTATATAATGTTCCATGAGAATATGAAACATAAGAGCCATTTTCATACTTGAACAAGATCATATAATAAATCAAGTCATATACATATATGTATATACCTTACTTGAAGTTGTATAAATATTTGTATATGTCTTTCATAAGGTCATAAAAGTCAAATAAAATATTATAAGCTTGTATAGAAGTTGTGTAAGTCGAATAAAAGCCACTTGAAACCCTTGGAAAATAGATCTAAAACTCAAATGAGTGCTAAAGTTGACTCCAAACTCCAAACAAAGAGCGTGATAGCTTTTTGGAAAGCTAACACAGATGTCTATAAGCCCTCAAAACGTCAAGTTTAGATCTTCTATTGTGTAATTTTTATGGCCGCTCAAAGTCTCCTCTCTTCATTTCAATGGCAACTCAACACTCCTTCACTCCCAAACCTATAACTTTTACAATCTAACTCTAAACTACATTTATAATGGCTTTTTGAAAAGCTAACACAAAATCGTATAACTTCTCCAAATTCCAAATCAAACCTTATTATGTCCGACATTTATAGCTTGTCGAAGTCTCGTCTCCTCAAATCAAACACAACTCAACACCACTCTATTTCTAAGCCCATAACTCTTTCTTTCTAACTTCAAATAATGAGTTCTAAGTCTTGAGAGAAAGACAAACTCTCCATACATAATTCACCCAAATCTCAAATCCAAAAGCATTATAGCCACATCTCCACAAGCCCTCGAAGTTATTGCCTTCAAAATTAGTTGGCAACTAACCTTCTCTCACTACAATAAGCATAACTTCTTCATCCAAGTTTCAAATATTATGAGTCATAGCTTTTCGGAATCACAACAACAAGAAAAAAAAATTCACAATTTCATTCAAAAACTTGTAATATTCATTACGATATGGCTCTTCTAACACACGATACACTCCCAACTAACTATGAAGGAGAAAAAACAAACCCGACTCCTTATCCTACTACCAAGGGGCCACATTAGTCCATGCCTAAGCTTACACGAGCTTCAATTTTTCATTGGCTACCTCCTTTGACCCTTCTACAATCCTATCTACCCCTTTATCTTAGCCACAAACCATTTTAAGTCAACAAAAAGATAAATGATCTCCAACCTTTTATGTTTCATTTTTATAAACTCAAACTAAGATTTGAAAATACTTCTACACACAAAAAATAAAGAAACTAGAGCCTGTCAGCTGCCTATTAGAGGTATAAAACAAACTTTCAAGAAAAATATTACTCCATTTGCAGAAACTTGAAGATGCGTTTGATAGTGGTTGCAATGTAGTTTGCATGCTTAGCCTTGGTTAAATGATTAATTGACCCTTCTAACCATTGTTGGTGACCACAACTCCCTTTTATAAGCCTGACCATACAATAGTATTGTTTGTCATTCAAAACATCCTACAAACCTTACTTTTTTGATGTTGGATTCGACACATCCAACTTATAATAAAATTACCAATGTTCGAGCGTTATGCTAAAGGTTTCTATGCCATTGTTACTATGCACAAGGTTGCTTCAATAGTCAAGAAGGCCTGACTTCTTCTTGTAAACGCTTATGTAACGATGCAAGGTCCAAGGACATATGAGGTTGATCCGGTAGTTGCGATAAAGAAAACTCGAGTCCATACTTTGAGTGAAGCTCTTCATCTGACATACTTAAATCATTTGAAACTCATAAAAACTTCCAATTTGACACGCCTAAATCCAAAATGTAACACAAAGAAAATCTACATCAAATTAATGAAGCTATTTGATGGTTCCTTTTTTTTTTTGGTTTGCTCGTTCATACCTGTGGAAAGATGTCATCTTGAAGCTACATCAAGTGATATCATCTCTCTCAATGTATTATTAATATTAAAATCCATTCAAACAATATATAAACACATTTTCTATAGAACGCTCACATTTACAATGCGACACCGCTAAAAGATGTTTGCCCTTCCTCTCGAATTTCTCAACCAACCTATACATAGGTGATGAAATGGACTCCTTCAATACCACCTTAAATTGTCTCATTTGAATTTCCACTATCTAATCAATCTATATATAGATGATATATGGCTCAACCAATCAATCTATATATAGATAATAAGGTGAATTCATTTATCATTGACTATTATAGCTCATTTATATTTCAACAATCTAAATTATAGTCAAAGACTATTTTTTCTTACTCATTATATGCAAGTGGAGATCATCAATAATAAAAAATATTTTTGTGAAATTTTTGTAAATTTTATGAGTTAAAACTAGGATGTGTACACTTTGCATGCTTCAAGCATCCACGCAATGGGAGTTCCTGTAACACTGCCCATTTTAGATTATATGCATTTTCACAACCACAATCACTAAAAACAATTGAAGTTTTTGACTATAAGAAGAATTGTTTTTTTAGTTGAATGGGATATTTGCAATTGGTGCAAATCTGGAGACTTACAATTGTTGTGGACAAGTCGTTCTTGGAAATGTAGTCATAAAGGACAATGAGATTGTTTTTCATCCGAATCCTAGTTGGAACTTCATCAACATGTATTTTATGTGGTTGCTAATATAGCATTGATTGTCATGTGAAGTTGACACTTTTGCGGCTCTTTTACAACACATTTGCAATTCTAGAAGAGCATTATAAATAACATGGTGTGCCAACAACAAAAATAATTTTGTACAAAAATAAAAAATCTATTTAATCGTTATAAAATATGTCCATATTTCCCATGCCCTAGGCTTTGCTACTTTATGAAGCATTGACTATCTACTAACACAATTACTACATGTCAATGGTCACTTTTTTGTAGTACTTTGTAGATCACAATTGTTCAGAATAAAAATCTTGACTACTATGTAGCTAACCATCATTCCACATAGGATCCAATTTCTAGACGATTGCAATGCCAGCCACAACATGGTGGCATGACAAAAACAAAATTTTCATTGAACCAACCCTTTGTCCTTTCCCCTCCAGTCTTTGCATTGTTAGCTTAGGACTTGAAAATAAACAAACACCTCTTTCTTATTTACAACACAACCAAAAAACTCCCTCGCAACCTTGAATATCAATTAAAAACCACCAAAAAGGTTCCAAAGCTCCCTCCCATTTGCAAATTCCCTATTCAACACCACAAACCTCAACAACACCACGAAACCTTGTCGGCATCTCCAATGCCTTTTCTCACAAAGCGACACCACGAAATCCTACTTCTAGGATGTAGAAGCGCCTCCCAAAGTTTACTTGGTGGTTGAGCAAAACTAGATGTGGACATGAAATGGGGCTTAACGACACTTAGTGCTCTATTATTATGACATGTGGCTTCTAGTAGCTAATTTGGGAATTTTGATGAATAGTATTACAGGGCTAATGAACATTAGAGAACACTTCCACACTAGGGGAGGTCACTCTCACTACATTTGGGATACCCACATGTGGCGGAGTGATTTTTTGACCCCCTATTTACTTTTGAATAAACTATAATTTCATCCTAAAATTTTGAGCTTTGTTTAACAATGACTAAATGTTTCTATTGACAAAAATTTCAATTCCAAATAATATAAGATATATTGTCTAGAAAGGGTTGAAAAATGAACTAAAATGGCATGTTCTCCAGCTAAAATATTTATAGAGCTCACATAAAGATGACTATTGCATCAATATTCAACCAAAATAAACTTTCAATGGAAAGCTATTCTACAAAAAAAAAATTCATCTTTCAATTTTTTTTTCTTATATAATATAGAGGTGTGAAAGTTATTTTTAGCTTTACAGTGTATCTTTTTTCTTAAAAAATTTATAACTAATTACTATTAGCATAAAAAATACCAATAATTCAAAACATAAACTTTTAAAGTATCAAAATCTATCCATAACTTATTTTTTGGAAAAAAAATTAAATTTTAAGATGTATTACATGTATTATTTTTTCCGCCGCATGTGGGTTGCTAAAACACTGGGAGTGTCCTCCCCGGGCTTCCACAACATTTTGATTAGGAAATGACAGTCATTTTATAGTTGCAGTCATTTCCTAGTTGAATTCAACATTTGCACAAGTGCAGTTGTAATCGTTTTCTAATCAAATTTAGATTTTTGTGACTGTAGATTGACATGATGAATTCCACAGAGCATAGACTTATCCACATCAATAGTTGTGATAAATATTAGATGAAGAATAGCTTACATTAATTTTGAAATTGAACTTTGTTACATTCTTGTAATCCTAAACTTCATTCTATGATTACTTTGCAACTAAAACAATGTGTAGGTAAGATTTAGTGCTAATAACAATGGCTATAGTTGCAAGGTAGTCATGTACAATACTTAGTCGTTGTTTAACTAATTGTAGTGGACAAGTTTTTCTTCTAGTGAACAACAAGACATTTTCAAGTGTATGATGCAAGAGACTATCATGAAACTACTTAAAAAAATTATTTTGAGAGAATTTTTGTAATTTTCATGAATTTTTAAAGTTGTAATTAAAAGATGTTAGTCTTTAATCCTTTTTGTACAACCATTCAATTTGTACAATGATGGTAGAATGGATTCTCTTAACATCACCTATTTTAGTCAATTTGCATTTTTTCAATCGATTAAAAAAATTAAAAATTAAAATTAAAGAGTTTGTATTTTTTCTGAACATGGTAAGTTACAACTAAAAGATGTCATTTTACCTAATCTCTAATTGCTCAACTATCTACTTACACTACAACAAATAGAGTGTTTTATGATTTGAAAAAATGTAAATTGGGATGCTTAGTGATTGTTGGCAATTACAATTTTTGAGGTCAAAACTTTGAGGAGGGTCACAACAATATAATGTTTGCTCGTTATATTTTGTCCTTATACTTAATGGTCGCATAATATACGCCCTAAAGGAACGCTAAAGTGCTTCATGGAGGATGATAGGGAATATATCTAGGGAACCCCTAATCATATTTACTAGTCATAATCCATAGTCATATTCCTATAGTAGTGAATTTTTTCCTTTTTGAGAAGTCTAAGGAAAATGTGGAGAAACCATTGGCTTAGGATTTTGAAACTCTAGCTGCTGCATCTTTGCAATCCTAGCCGTTGCCTCTTTAAGGTTTTGAAACCCTAGCCACTACTTCTTTTGTTTTTTCCTCGTCTCTTATTGCCTTCTAGCTCTTGCTTCTTTTTGCATCTGAACTTTTTCTTCATATTGCCTTTTAGTTCTTGCTTCTTGTTGCATTTGAATTTTTGCTTCTTACTACCTCTTAGTTCTTGTCTCTTCTTGCACTTGAACTTTTGCTTCTTGTTGCCTCTTAGTTCTTGCCTCTTCTTGCTTCTTGTTGCATTTAAACTCTTGTTTCTTGTTGCCTCTTAGATCTTACCTCTTCTTGCTCCTTATTGCATCTGAACTTTTTCTTCTTGCTACCTCTTAGTTCTTGCTTCTTTTTGCTTCTTTTTGCATCTGAACTTTTTCTTCTTGTTGCCTTTTACTTCTTGCTTCTTCTTGCATCTTAACCCCTAAACAACATGAACACCGTCTTTTGCCGTATGTCAGAGTTTTTCACGTATTAGGGTAGTATTTTGGTGGAATTAGGGTTTCAAAGTTACAACAAAGTTGCAAAAGCTGGAAATGCGCAACGAACGCTTTGTTCTACTTTGCAAAATACAAGGTAGAACTTTGCAAGTAGGATTAAATTTGCAAAATCACATACAACACAAGCTTGCATGTGTACATTACACAACTCGGTGCTTGTGCAGATCTTCTATGCAAATGTGACTATGTCCATTGGCAGGAAGAGGCGGTAGAATAAGGATTTTGACGAGAGATGGTGCCTTTGGATTTTGCTACATGGTGCTTGTCCAAGATATGGTACTTTTTAACTCGTTTCTCACCAATGAGGTCTACAAATTGGCCACCTTCAAGTCCGTACATAGTGAATGAGTCTTCATCCAAGTACACTTTGGACACCTCCTGAACAGCCTACAATTCTATAATCAGGGGTTTAATACTCTCTAGCATTGTAAGTCCTATAGCTCTACAACTTTCGCTTAATGTAGTACATAAACAATTAGAACGGCGTCCCTATGACATCTGCATATAGTTTAGACTTCATAGAGCAAGAGAAGGTCCTAGCCTATCATGTAGCATTAAATTACTCGCACATTCCTCCCAAACATTAGTAGGTGACTTTGACAAGTTCCTAAAGCGCATACTTCCTATCTAATGATGAATTTTCACTTGTCGGTTTTGATTTACACTTGGAAATTGGAATTAGAATCAACACAATTCTCTAAGTCTGCTTCTATACTGCAATAATAAGAGCCAAGGATTAAACAAAGGCTCGGACAAAATCTATATCAAGTAGCGGAAAATCCAACACAAAAATTTGGAGATCATAAGAAGTGGACATAAACCAAAAACTCGGCACAAGATTCCATTGGGTTGTAATTTACTTGATGAGAGAATCTGAGTAGGAGAATCAAGATGCACCTGACAAGAATATCTTTTGTAAATGTTGACTACATTGTCCTTCTCACTCAATTGGGTGAATAACGAGGCTGAGAGAAGCTAGCACTTTTCTAGAAGAAAGAGGTTTTCTTAAGATGAAGGCATTCAACGTGTCCCTGACAATACCATAGTAATTCAAGTTAGGCTCTAATATAGTGCATGACTTCTCAAATGCTGGGGCTACATCTAAAGCATGATATGATGAATCAAAACTGTTTGGAATCAGAGTCTTATTGTCATTCGAACTCATTTGTGAAATGAATAGCTATAGCGTGTCCTACTTCTCGAAAGCATTGCCAATAAGATTTTATGCCAAAATCTATTACCTTCCCGCACTATGTTCCACACTGCATATTACCAGCATGTCTTGCTTGCAAGGCTTTGTACAACGTCCAAAAGCCGGTGGGGACGCCATAGCGGCACATATTCTTGAACCGCCCATCGCATTTCCGAGCGACCCGACTCCGCTTGCATATGGTGACTCCAATGTCATGATCGACACGAAGCTACAGATTTTGAATCAAATTTTTTTGTGAGCACTCCCTACATTGCTACAAGGCCACCCACCGTTGCGATTTCTCGAAGCTCCACGACGCAATTTCCCGTAAAAGAAAAATTTGCCACACAAGACACTACACTGTTGCTGACGACACATTTTGCTAAAATTGTGCGAATTTTGGCAATCCGAGATCTCATAGAAATTTGTGCTTGGCGTCAAGCATACAAAAAGTCAATCAAAACAGTTGGAAGTCCAAATTCACTTCAACAACGCACTCCTTGAAATTCAACCATGACCATATTATGTGGATATTGTGGCGTAGAGGAAGAGCCCGAGGGCCATTCAAGGGTTAATTCTTTTTTTGTGTTGTTTCTTGTTGCCTCTTAGAACTTGTTGTATTTTTGCCCCTTGTTTCTTCCATCACCACTGTTATTATTTCTTCTTGTTTTTTGTAATATCTAGAGATATAATTGTTTTGGTTTTTTCTTATTCTAAACTTGTGGTACATATTTTGTGTTGCTATAAACCTTTGAAGGTTGAGCCTTATTGTTTGTTCATTGAAATCAGCCTCTTTGATTGAATATGTAGGCTCTGGAAGCTTAAATGAAGTCGTTGGAGGCTACTTGCAATGCAACAAAGTCAATACCTTCAAATTATTGTAAATACTATAGGCCTTGCAGGTGCATGTATATACATTCATATAGTGTCTTATTATAATATGTTTTGTGATATTGACATAAATGTTATTGAAGTTAGTTACATTCCTTCTCGCATTTTCCATCTTCAATATGGTTGTCTTTTGTGCATCTTTAAAATCATATCTACTCATTTTTTACTACATGGAGTCTTTGGTTTAGCTGTTAAACTATATTGATGTATGACTACAATGGTCATGTCCATTTAGAATATATAAAAAATGCAACTATAGTTTATGGCTAAAGTTATTTTGAACCTCGATCACCCAAGTTACAAACCATGCATATAAATCCAAGAAATATGAATTTCTCTCATCCGAAATATCACTTGCTTGAGTTATAGTTCACAATACATCTTGGCCAAAAGATAATTGACAATAATCATATACTGCTCATAGTCCTGCTAAAAATGTAGCTTTGCACTTCTAAAAACATGATTGCATTGAGTTATAAAAATTTATGTACATTTCATAAAGTTTCAAATCAATAGAAATTTCTTTTGAGGCCTGAAATTTTTCTAATGAAAGTTAGGCCTTCGAGGCTAGTCAATGCATATACCATGTTGACTTCTTGGAATCTAAATACAACCTAGCTACTATATGCGCAAACCATTGTATATATAAAAATATAACTGATATCTAAAGTGACTAGCCAGTAATGGCTAGATCCAATCACCTCATACATCATCTATAGTGATTTGTGCTTAAATTACATTTTGGAATTTTGTGACACCATAGTCATATATGACAATTATAAAAGATCCATTTTGTTGTAGTATTGGTAGACAACAAGGAGGCTTCCTCTAACATTGTCCATTTTTATTAGTTGATTTTCAAGTCTATAAACCAAATTTCAATTAAAGGTTATTTTTCTATTTCTATGCAAGTAGAAAACGTTAATTTTCAAAAATAAAATTTTATGTTTAAAAGTTTTTAATAGTTTCTAAAAATTTATAAACTATGACTAAAAATTGATGCCACATTTAACTATTTTTGGACTTTTACGTGAATTATGGACAAAACATTAAAAAATCTCCAGATAATAACATCTGGAGATCTCCAGATGTTTGAATAGATCTTCAGATGTTTTGTAATGATCTCTCAATGTTTTACATAGATCTCTTGATGTTTTGTATTATTTCCAAATGACCATTTTTATTCTATTATTAATTTTGGACCCTTTGAAAGTCCAGAAATAGTTAAATGTGGCATATTGGTAATCTTAAACCTTGAAAGATGCAATCCTATGGCCAATGTAGGCAATAGAAAATTAGGAAATTCTTGGATGGATAGGTCCATTCCTTAAAAGTCATTAGATACTTTTAGTCTTTGGTGTCTTTCTTGGATTAATTGGTTAAATACTCAACCTTGTATTGCAAGGGGTTATATATAAAACAATTTTATTATTTGGAGGTAGTCTCTAAACAAAACTCAATAAAAAGATGAAGAAGACATCTAACTTATTGCCATAACATCAAAGTAAAACATTGAAAATACCAAACTATTTTTTTCAAACAAGAGAAAAAACATTCTCCTATCTCAAATGGGAGTAATCCTAAAAGTCATGATAGTTGTCTTCTATTGGTCCCTAGTTTTCTCCTAATTCTAGATTGCAATTGAAAAAAAATTTAATAATTTTTTGTGGAATGACAACAAGCCATGATTGCACACAATCCTATTACATTGTAATGTCTTCTTTCTAAATTGAGGTTTAGTTTCTACCCTTGCAAAAAGAAAAGATTAACCCCTAAAACCCCGTTTGTCCCCTCGGGGGACAATTTGGGTCCGGGTAGGTTCCTGTGACCTCAATTTGTAGAGAATTTTTTTGGAATTTTTTGAGGTTGTGCGGTTTTGCGAGAGCTTTGTGGATATATAATTTTTATTTCAATTGGTGCCCGAGAGAAAAAGTTATGCCAAAAATAGAGTTTGGTGGGCAACACAAGAAAATCACAGAAAGTCAAAATAAATTTCTTAAATATTTTTTTCAAAATCTTTGTCTTTTTGTCTACATTTGAAGCTTTGATTCATTCTATTTGGACTAATAATGAAAAAGTTATGGACAATCTTATTTTTTTGGGCAATCGAAGCATCTTCTTGAAAAAATAACTTTTAGGATTCATTTTCAAATGCAATTTTTACAATTTTCAGAATTTTTTTTTAGACAAGGTTGAATTTGCTTTCTAGAACAATCTCAACGTTGGGATTATGGTATTTCAATTTTGTCTTAGAGCTATTAACGATTTAGTTATTCCTTCAATCTTGAACCTACTTCTACTTAACAATTTTTTAATGAGTAAAAATTTAGTGTTTTTTTCTTGAATTTTTTTCCCTAGATTCTCAACTAAAGTATTTAACATATAAACTTAGAAAATCAAAATCAACAATACAAAAAATTTAAGTTAAATAGGTTCAAAGGCCAAAAATCTAGTCAAGCAAGGTGCAAAAAAACTGGTTTTCTTCACTTTGAATGCAAATATCTTGCAATCTATTTGTTCAAAGTTTCTGAAATTTCTTGCACACATTCTCATACTAGTCTAGTATAAGATCCTACGGTTAGATATGCAAAAAAAAAACAATTTTTATATTTTTTTGCTCTTTGCAATAGGGGAATGGCAGTTTTGAGTGTGTTTTGATGGAGAAAAGGCCTCGGGGTTTTAGAGGTTAAAAATTCTTTTGCATCATTGGAGGTGCTAAATTTTGTATTTTAATTTCCAAACTTTTTTCCCTACTAACTCTATTTGCTTTCAGAGAAAAAAGAACACTTGACCATTGTTGAACAAAGTACAAGCCTAATTTACACCATTTGCATATATGAATTTTTTGATGTAAATAACATAAATCCTTCCTTCTATACAAATAAAATAAACAAATGTGATTAGTTTTTGTAGCCTTCCAATTTTGAGATGGAAGGCTTACCTTCAATAAAAAGGGTTATGGATTATATCTTTTTTCAAACCAATGATTGCAGAATACGTCTTGATTATTCCAAAAATATTTTCAATTTGGTACTAAGGTTTTAGACCCCAAATTTTCAGTGTTTACATTATCAACTAATGATGTACTTATCCTTCAAAAAGGTTGACCTCATCTTCAAAAGTAGATACCTCCTGTTAAAGAAGCAATTTTCAAACATCTACTGTACTAGTAGAAAAAAGAGTCTTCTGGCACCAATCTATATTATAAGAGTTTGATCTGAGTAAATACCTTTCAAACATCTATTACACTAGTAGAAAAGAGTGCCTTTTAGCACTAATCTATATTATGAGAGTTTGATCTAAGTAAGGTAACTCTGCCTATGACAAGCCAACTTTGAACAAGTCTAATGCAGGCCCATAAATTCACGAGCAGTACATGTGTCTTGTGAAATGTATTGCTCATGAAGTTTTTGGCCTGCATTAGGCTCGTCCAAAATTTTGCCTATCATAGGCACACTTACCTTACATGCCTTCAAACATCCATTGCACTAGTAGAAAAGAGAGTCTTTTGGTATATTGTGAGAGTTTGATCTAAGTACACGCCTATATGTCCACATAGAAAAGCTTGTGGATCCAAGCTCTTGCATAGAGCTTGATGTCACAAGACCCCTGTTGACCATTGACCATCACTGTGGTGTTATAAAACTTTTGACACTTCACAATTCATGACCAAGCTTGCATTCAAAATTTTCTCCCTTGATCCCCTGCCTCCGAATGTTTATGGGCAAAAGTGGCAATTTTGGGTGTCCCCCGTGGAAAGATAGGTTAGAGCTGCCCAGATCCAAGGGCTGCATGCCTGGATCGTTACCACCGATCTTCCAACAATACGAGTTCACTGCTGAAATTTACGCCACAGCGACATCGAAACATTCATCCACACGTTAAACCCAAGTCCAGAATTTCTTTAACCATTTCGAAAAGGCTCCTGTCCGTCGCGATCTGCCGTGCTGTAGACTCCAATCAAGGTCGTGGAAATTGTCGTCCTTCCCTTTCTGGAATGGTTGCTTGCAGATTCGCACTTGCATTTGCGATTGTGTCTTTCTCATGCTTTCTTGTTTGAATTTCGATTTGAATATTCAATGCTCCAGATCCTCGATCCCAGCACTCGCTGGAATTGCATGAGCTTCGTTTTTGATTGAATGCTTCAATTACGCAATCAATACTCCATGGTCAGTGAAGATTAGTCTTTGCGGGTGGCGGAATCAAATCGAGCTAGACATGGATTCCGGCATGGCGACGAAGGTCGTCGCGAGTGAGGATTTGTTTACTCTCTTGAAGTATGCGGTGCTGCCGATTGCGAAGGTGTTGGTGATGTGCGCGTTGGGGTTGCTGTTAGCTAGCCGATCTGTTGACATCCTTCCAGGGCCCTCGCGCAGGCAACTCAGCAAGGTTAGAGACACTCCTGTTTCGTACAATTTTGAATCGTACTGGAACCCTAATTCTGTTTAGTCGAAATTGTGTCTCTTTAGGTTTTCATTCTGCTGTAGTTTCCGATCTTGTAATCTGGTATCGAATCTTCTTGAGAGCTGGAGAATTAGGGTTATGAGTTTGTAATCAATATTTTTTGTTATATTATTTCTAACTGTATGCATGTACTAGGATAGTGCATATGATTAGAAACTCCTCACCCCGCCGAAGCTTTAAACAAATTCGAAACAATTTCGTGAAAATCTAGATTGTTGACGAGCCTTGCCTTCGAAAGGGAAAAAAGGGTCAAAAACTATGTCAATGGTCCTGTAAATTTTGAATTTCTCGTTGTTTAAGAGAATGTCAGGTGTTTTCGTTGTTTCCAAACATTTTGCTATTGTCAGCTCAATGGTTGGCTTTTGTGTTTGGTCTAGCGTTACTTAAACTTGAGTTTTCTGAATGAGACGGTGCGTGTTTGTGTTGCAGCTGGTATTTTCTCTTTTTCTTCCTTGCTTGATTTTTACTCAATTAGGGAAAGCCGTGACTGTGGAGAAGATTTTTGAATGGTGAGTTGCGATTGAGTACTCCCGGTTCAGCTCGCTTCAGCGAGATGCTTATGTTCAACAGCCCGCAGATTTGGATTCAAAACTGAAGCACGAGTTATTAGACAGCGTTCAATTTCTTTGAGCATATTTGCAGGAATGATAAATTGTGCGTTGCTGCTTTGTTTGTAAGTGTTCTTTTTCACGAATCTGTGACACTTTTTCAGCTTCAGATTCTGGAAGATCTCATAATTTTGCATTCGTGGTGGTCTAGGTGGTTCATTCCAGTGAACGTCGTAGTAGCATCTACTTTCGGCTGCCTTGTGGGCTATGCCGTGGCTTTTCTGATCAAGCCACCCCCCGAATTTTTCAACTTCACAGTGGTCTTTATAGGGATCGGTACGCTGCTTGTCCATCTTTGATTTCATGCGCGGCGATTACTTTCTTGTTCAATTAAGGAAATGTAATTCCACTTGTGCACGACGAGATAGCATTCTTTTTGTTTATGTTTGAAGGGATTCTTGATGTTCTGCAGGCTACCGCTGGTATCAATCCATTTTTAAATATTTCATGTCCTTGATTTTTCAGAAGGGTTAAAGCAGACTGAATGCGTGTGGCGAGGATTGGTTAGAGGTTTACAACAGTCGAACTTTAATTACGTAACTGAAGGATGTCTCCATGCATTTCTGGAACAGGAAATATCGGCAATATTCCGCTAGTAATAGTAGGCGCTATTTGTCGAGAAAAAGGGAATCCATTTGAAGATCCGGAAACGTGCAACTCGAATGCCGTGGCTTATATCTCCTTTGGCCAGTGGGTATGATTCTTTTTGCCTGATGATTTCAGTCTGACCTCATTTCTTAACCCCAAAGTGCCCAATCTAAAAGTCCACTTTGGAAGCTAATAGTCCATTACAGTAGGTTCTAAATGACATAAGTGATTCATTTCAACTCCTACAGATGTGGAAGTGGTGATTTTGGGGGGCACGAAGGGATTATGTTTTCCTTGGGCTACCGTTTTGAGAGTGGGTGTAGAGAGAATTGGTAACTGAAACACTGGAACTTGTTATGGTTTGAAGGTGGGGGCAGTCATCGTGTACACATACGTGTACAGCATGTTGGCCCCGCCCTTGAGGCCCAAGGAGCTTGCCCCTTCCACCTCCTCAACCGACCTTGTGGGGGTTCCAACAGCTGAGACGGCTCAGGGAATTGATGAGACCGATTGTGAAACGGAGGACACTGCTGTTTCCATCCCCTTAGTTTCCCCCGAAGCTCTGCCTGCAACACCACCACAGGTGCGCTACTAATATGGTCAGCGTTGAAACTCCTTCGCCAGGTTCCATCAGCTTGATATGTTGGATATTGTTTGTGATTGCAGAAGTCATTACTTCTTGAGTTTGATTTATTTTCTGGTGTCATAATGAATGAAGACCAAATATGCCAGCACCTTCTTCACTGAACGTAGTATTTCTGTCAGTTCTGGCATACTAGTTTTTCCTGTTAAGCACTGAAGAACAATTTCGAATTGGTCCTCATGTTTTTGTGAACTCTTTTGAGTAGGTCATATGGGGGATTCTTTTTGTCCAATTTTATTTATTTATTTATGGACCAACCCATGCAATTTTCTGGGGATAAACAATTTGGTTCCATCCGACTTATGCTTTTTACAATACTATCAATCATGTTAGTCACTTGCAATGCATAATTCCTTGGTTCTTTAGGGGTTAAGGTCACTGAATCAAGCTAGAAGGTAGCATTGCAAAAAGTAAGAAAGCTTGAGAGTATTGTTGGTTGCGAGCAGGGTTTGGCACTGGTGAGGGTCTGGTTATCGGACGGAAGAATCCGGGACATCATGCAACCTCCAGTTGTGGCTTCTGTAAGTATCATAGACTGCCAGCCGATTCTCACTTTGAGTGTTCAATTTGTTTGGCGTTCAGTCACAGCAGTATTTACTGAGACCTCGCTTGACCCGAGGACCTAGTCTAGCGATGGCGTGAGGGTTCAGGCTAGACTCCAGTTGGATTGTAGTCTTTGAAGCTTGGCAGATTTTACATACATCGACCGTTTCATATCATAGGCTAATTTCAATGGCTTAAGTTGTCATAATTTGTATATTTCATTCAAGAGCCCCAGTTAAATATATAGAGATGGTTAAAGTACATGGTTGATAGTCAGCTCCTGTGTTGACGCTAATCACGGTCTTCGTTTATCTTGTGCAGTTTCTTGCACTTTTATTTGGATGCGTTCCATTGCTGAGGAGTGTCATCTTCACGGAGCACTCATTCCTCTATTTTTTGTTTGACAGTCTCAATATTCTTGGGTGGGTACCGATCATCACGCCCCTTTATATTTTTTTTGTCGCGTTTAATTGAATTTCCGACTTGGATACGCTGTTCTTCTTTTGTATACAGGAAAAAGGCTTCTGATTTAATTTTCCTGATATTTTGCAGAGGTGCGACGGTACCATGTATCATGCTTGTACTGGGTGGCAACTTAGTTGGAGGTACATCCACCTCAGCCTTTGTGTTGCGTTCCTTCATCTAATATTTGTTTGCATGCTTTCAAAGCAATCCTCTTTTGAGTTGTGCTTGGGGACTTCATGTTGTGGTAACACAAAAAATATCACCGCATGCAACTCTTTGTGCTGGCCAGCTCTTGAACGTTGGGAAGTGTATCATGTTGCAGGGGCGGGAGCTTCAAAGCTTGGACTGCGCACGACTGTAGCCATCGTTGTCACTCGACTCTTCGTAATACCGCCCATTGGGATTGCCACCGTCCTAACAGCTGAGAAAATGGGGTTTCTTCCTGAGGGAAACAAACTGTTCAAATTTGTGTTGCTGCTCCAACATACGATGCCGAGCTCAATCCTTGCTGGTAGTTGCTTCTCTTCCTTGTATATATCCTTCGTTGTGATTGTGGAGAAGAGCACTCGCAAATTGTACTGTCATCACAGATGTTGTCTTGCATCAGAAGCTGACTCTGATTATTTTTGCAGGAGCTGTGACTAATTTACGGGGCCATGCTGAGAAAGAAGCATCAGCAATTCTATTCTATGAGCACATACTTGCAGTTTTTTCAATGGCAGGCTGGCTTGTCCTATACATTAACGTTCTCTTTTGAGGTGTCTGAAGACTGGCTACTTCACAACTGAAACTTGAGCGAGACAAGGTATGATTTTGAGCAGGCTCTGCGGATAGGATCATAAATAATTCCTGCAAACAATAATATCAACGGCATTTTAGTTTCAAGTATTCTGGGAATGCTATCAGCAGCCAGATCACGAAGACTCAAAGTTTGAGTTTGCTGGGGTAGGCATCAGCTATGCAGAGATAATGCATCAAATGTGCACCAGTTCAGCCATCACCATCTGTGGTCCAGGAGTTTCAAATACTTTATATATTCAACTAACTCTGCAGCTCAAGTCAACTAGTTGGGTGAATCATACGTTTTTTGGGGTCACGTATGTGATTTTTTTATTGCACAGAAGATTATGTACATTTGTCGAAAAGGTTGTAAATATGTGCATTATTTCACTCAGCTGAATTAGGTTGTAAATTTTATGCAAGAGCCTCGGCGTTTACTTGTTGAAAGGTCTCTCTGCAAGAGACCGTTATTGTAGTGTATTATTAAATTTTGCTCAAATTTTTTCACAGAATTTGAATTACAAAAAGAATTTTTCATGTTGAAAATATTACCAATGTGTTAATCTTTTGTAATTCAAATTTTTCATGTTGCAATAGCATGATTTGGGGAAAGTCTTTCATTCAAGAATTTTGCAATGAGAGGGCTTGAAGTGATGATGAGATGGATCCATCTGTGATAATTTGGTCAATAATTTGATCACTAGTGTTGTCACTTGCATGGTTCTGACCTTCCTTGGATGACAAGGCTTCCCTTATCATCTATTTTATTTCTTTCATCTAAGAGATTGCCTAACTCATCTTAAGGACCACAAGGTGCAGAAACTAAAAGGTCCTTTGGTAGATAGTTCAAGAATGTTATGTAAGTGATTGTCAATTAGAGGGTTCAGAATAAGTAGATAAAAATATGTAACATAACCTTCTCCAATTTGGCCAACGAAAATGAAACATTTTTGACAAGCATGTGGGAGAATTATTTATCTCAATGATGTGATTGCAATGGATTGCAATGAATTGGGGGATATAAACATAGATTTTTGTTTTGTCAAGTTACAAACCATATGATTGCGCCATAGGTTGTCTGAGTTTGTGATTTCAATTGCAAATTTTTGTATTTATTGTTAATTTCAAATGTGTTATTCTAAGCTTTAAGATTTCATCTCAAGATACTAACTATCTTTGGGTATGAGTCTTGGATCTTTTTGATGTACAAGATGAAAGTTATGGTTGAAAAAATACCCTCCTTAAAGCTTGGGATGGAAATGAAGACAAGCTTTTCTTGCAATTACCTTGAAATGGTTTCATTACAAATCTAAAATCACATCAAATACAATATTCTTGATTGCTTGCAAAAAGATATGTCAAATCCTTAAAATTCTTCCCGTTTAGATTGTTAAAGTTACAATTTCTATTATGCAAGAAAACATAGTTTTCAAAGTAGTATTTTTGAAACAAGATTCTTTGGCTCAAAGTCATGTACAAAACAAAATACAAGAAGAATGATGAAATTTTAACATTAAAGTGAATATGAGTTTTTTTACCCATTGTATAGAGTTTTCAAATGGTGTTTAGAAATTTCTTCTTGTTGTAGAATAAAAAATTATCATCTCACAAACTTTAGTTATTAGATTTGCTACTAAATGATCCTAAAACAATCATTTTCAATGAAGCAATTTTGAAATCGTGTTAGTACAATAATGAATGGGAAAAAATAGTATTAAGTCCATTTTAATACTCCTTCCATCCCAAAACGATTGTCCAAAACTATGTTGAAATTTTTTTATGCCAATTTCATTGATCATATTGCAAAAAGCATAATAAAGGAAGGTACCAAATTTTTATATCAATAAAATCAATGAAGAATACTGCATGTGTTCATTCTGGCCTAAATAAAATTAGCCACAAGGAAGTGTCCATATGACCTACTCAAAATTACCTTAAAAGAACATGACATTCAATATAGACAATCATTTTGGAATGGAGGGAGTAGTAAATTTGCAAAGTAATTATCACAAGGTTTATCATTATCTAGTGTGTCCTTTGATGCATTATAGACCTTTCATAATTTCATTGACCATTTAATCAAACTATTAAATTTCATATGAGACCATGGAAGTATTCTACCAATACAATTTTATTTGAAATGAAACTACCATGTACACCTATAGTGGTCAATAATAATTTCAAAGTTCAATATATATCACTCTATGGACAAAAATCACTCAAAAGAAATCATTTTGAATGCCTAAACTAGTTTCAAGAAAAAATAAGCTTCAAAATATTGAAATACATTGTATTAATACTATAATATGTATGTTTCTTTTATAAACTACCCCATACACAATCAATAAACAACTAATATGACTCAAAATTTAACTCAGTGATGTCTATATAGCATTGATAAAGGTGCATATGCAAAAATAGATGAAAAACATCCGTTCTTCAATATGCAAAAATATTGTTTGACCATCAAAGGACACTTATGAATTCAAAGTTGGGACCACCAAAAAGTGAAAGGTGAGCAGACCATTCTGATTGGAAAGTGGAACGAATTGCTATGGATTCCACGTAAAACCGTCGTCGTCGTCGTCTCCTCTTGGAGCTCCATTGTCAGCAGGGCGCTTCGTAAGATTCTCGCCTCCCCGATTGCAACAGCAACCATAGCTGTCTGTCTCACATGGCGCTTCGGAGCCATGAGCTCCCCCTTAACAAGGTTTTCTTTCTCTAACATTTTGCTGAAAACCTCTGCCATCTTCATACTCGGTGTAGAGGGGAAGTTTAGGTTGGAAATTCCAGTTTAGTTTAGATGGAAATTTCAGGTTGAGCTTTGGGTGCATTCAATTTGTGCAAGGGAGCGTGAATCATTTCAGGTCGGATTGCTCACGAGAAGCTTACATTTCTGAAATTTTCGGCTCCTGAGTGCCTCCAGAGGTACTCAGGCTTGCGGAGAGAAATTTAGGGTTTAAGACTGCAATGAAAATGCGAGGATTTAAATTTTTTGCTGCTGAATTGTGTATGGACAATGTATTCTTTGAAGATCAATGTGTTTGTACTGATGCTGCTTAGGAGTGCAGATTATTTAGTTTTAAATTCGAGTTGTTTGTAGGTCGTTTTGGGGAATTTTAGTGTTGTCCAGCTTTAGAAATTATTTATGCTCCTCAGCCTCATCGATGCTTTTCAGATTCTCAGTCTCCCGCATTCTCCTGTTTTGATGTGATTATTTGAGTATCATGAGGGACATTAGATCGCATTGGTTATCCTCTCTTTGCGTCAGGGTTTAAGGACTAGGGTTTTACATCAACAAACTACGTTAACTACGCCGATTATGGTTCGAACAGGCATCTGATCATGGTTTCTATTATAAGACCAAATAAATTCTGTTGGATCTTTAATGGAATTGGAAGAAGATTCCAGGGAACTATATGTTTTTTGGACACCGTATGAATTTTCAAAGACAATAGATGTACCAAAAATCGATCCTATACTCATGTTCAGAGTGCATTCTTGTAATGAATATTTGCCTACTTTTTGGCCCAAATATTAGGGGTCCCTTCCGGCAAAGGGTTACAATGATTTTTACTTACACTTGTGTGTCTCAATGTACAGATCTCAACTTGGAATTGGATCATGAAGTTGGAAAGCGCTGAAAATGCGTGGCTTTGGGACGGAGTCCACTTAATGCTGAGCCAAAGCCTGGAAAGGGCGAATGGCTAAGATTTTTTAAGCTATCGTGATTCAGAGTCCAGTGCTTAGACTGAAGGTCTGAAGTGTTGCTGAGAATTTTGTACCTTGTTGTAGATGAGGGGTTGGGGGTTGCAGACATGATCTGCCTGTGAGTTAATAGAAATCGGCTATACATTCTAGCCAACAATTATGTATAAATCACTGCGGTCTGTGGCTTTTCGGCGGAGTCTCTCTGCAAAGGAAAGTGCGGTGTCGTCTCAGCTTCCTGTAGTGAGAGCGGAGGATGCTTACAAATCTCGGAAGTTGAATACGGTGGGACAAGAGCTTTCCGGAAACGGCTTCGGTGAGTTGTTGATTATCGCTCTCCTTTGACTTGCTGACAAACCCGGTTTAACGTCAATTTTTCCATACTCGTTCTCCTGCAATTCGTGAAGGCTGCTTCACATTCAGGCATTATCGTTTGTAGATGTACTCTGTCCAAAAGTTAGTCCATGTCTCCCTGTGTTTGAACTTCCCTCTAGGCATTCGTAATTTACACAATCGTTTGATAAGAAAGGTATCTGTTTTTTTGTAGGATTGACTGAACCAGGCTTTCAACAAAGAATAGATAATTTAACCCGGAGAGTTTCTCGAGATATTAAGTTGGGGAGAGATGACGAAGCCACGAGACTGCTACCCCAATTGGGGTCACAAGACAGGCCTGCCACAGTGGTCTATTGCAATTATCTACTCAACAGTTGCGCCCGTGCTAGAAATCTTAGTGTGAGTATGATCTACTAATAATTGCTAGGATAGCTTGATGCAATTATCTGAGAAGAAGTAAACAAAATTTCTGGGGATGAATATTGCGGGGGGTATTTCTCTTATCATGGATTTACTGCTTACATAATTCTAGATAGCACAATGGCTGTTTTCAGAAGCGTCCTATCCTCATCGGTCAAATGATGATCAAAAGCCTATAACACCTCCACTCGTACAATTTTTTTGGTCGCGCTGTTTGTATGGATCTCTTTTGAGGTATTGGTGATGGCGCAGATGGCGAAGGAGGTCTACAGATTTATGGAAAGAAATGGACTGAGAATGAACGAGATTTCGTATGGCTGTTTCCTTCGCACTCTCTGCCGCACAAGACAACTGGATGAAGTAAGTTAAGAAGTTGACATTTTGCATATCTGGAAGCAAGTGTGAATATCTCTCTTGCATCAAGCGTTTAGATTCAAGCGTAGCGTGCAATTAACAGTTTGTATCGAGAATGGATGGTCAGATACAATTTAAATTGTTCGACACTAAAATGTTTTTTTACAAGTCGCTCTGCAGGCCTTGGAATTGTTGGATGTGCTGTCTAGGAGCAAAGGAGTTAAGGCCAACCTAGTCATGTACAATACTGTTCTCAATGGCTGCAGTCTATCCAAAAGCAAAGCTCATGCAGATAAATGTTTGACCGTAATGGAAAGACAAGGGGTAGCTAGAGATGAGATGTCCTATGTTGAACTAATAAAGGTATAGCCATCCTACCTGATGGAATCTTGTTCCTTTTTCAACTTACATGTATAAGGTGTGCGGAATTCAACGTTGTGTTTCTTTTTAGAAATTTTGGTGTCGATTACTTCGTTCATGTATAAACCTTGATATTCAGGTTTGAGTTTATTGTTCTGATTTTGGTGTGTATGTTTCAGCTCTCAGGTCTATTGCAGGACGCGTCTGCTGTGAAGGCCTGGTGGGAGGAACTCGTTACGAATGGGTCGCCTAGTCCATCATCTCGCTGCACTACTATCGTTGCTCTGTGTCGATCAAGGGCCCTTCCAGACGCTCTTACAGCACTAACAGAGATGTCCAACATTTTGTCTTCAAATAACGCATTTCATCATTTACCTGGAAAGAAAAGCCGGCCTCCTAGATCTGAAACAGAATCCGATTTGAGAGAGTTGTCTTCATCGCAGTCTGAGCGAAGTTCAGGTGAACCACACTTGTAATGCCGTGTCAGGTTTTGTTCGCTTGCAAAGGGCAGAGGGTGTTCTAGCTTTCTAGCTTTCTAGTATTTCTATTTCCTTATTGTTTTTGTGATAAGAAGGAAGCCTGCATTTTACCCGCTCATTGCAGAATTAATTTCGCTGTTCTGTTCTGGCGTTCTTAATTCATCCTCCTTCTGTTTCTTACATCTGTATTTTACTTGAGAAATAGGTCCCGCTGAGAGTCTACCTCTGACGGGATTTCACCATTGGGAGGTACGGAAGGAGCTTCAGGATTCCTTCAACGCTCTTATAAACGCTGCTGGTCAGGCCGGTCAGCACAAATTAGCAGAGTCTCTATTCTCAGAGGTAATCAATAGGCTGCCTTGGTGGTGTTCTTTGTTCTTAAGAGTTTTATTCTTTGGTTGTGTACCTGCGATATGCCAAGTAGAAATGGTTCATTAAAGCAGTTATGTCTTTGCAGATGAGGAATTTGGGACTGAGACTTAGCATATACACCTTCAACTCGTTATTGAGGGCTGTTGTAGAAGGACGAGGCATCTCACATGCTCTTCGAGTGGTAAGCTGCTGTCGTCTTCATTTTCGTTTATCTGCTTTACATTCACTGATAGAGCAGTTTTTGTTTATTTTTGCTATTCAATATTCTTTCTGAATTACGCTCAGCTTCATGAATGTGAATATATGTATCAGGTGTCGCTCTTGTCCTTTGCTTCTTGTTCCCAGTTGTTCCTTATTCCAACTTCTGACTTCTATTGTATCTATTATGAGATGCAATGTTCTCATTCCTCTTCTCAAACATCTGATCATGCAAAGAAATCTCTGATGTGATTTGTTGCTTATACTCTCATTCATATTATAAAATTATCACCTGATAGGCAACAAAGAGGGTGTTGGATGGAAAAGTTGAGAACATGGCGGAATAAGTAAGTCAAGGAGGCGCCAGCTGGTGATCTGAGTGAGAGTCGACGTATATCGTTGGCTGGCATGTTTTTGGTCTTGCAGGTGAGGAGTATGGAGGCAGTTGGAGTGCGCCCGGATACGTACACATATACTACTCTATTGGATGGCTACTGCCGTGATGGTCAGTTAGATAAGGCTGAAGCGTTACTAGCTAAAATGGAGGATAGTAAACCAAATCAAAAACCTTCTATTTACACGTACAATATCTTCATCAAGGCTTGCGCTTCTAAGGTGAACATAGTTTCTATTTTCCCTGGAAGAGTAAAACTTCTGTGGGTTGTTTCTCATTTTCCATTGGCAGATATCGATACTCAACTACTCATCCTCTTGGGTGCTCGATTAGCTTTCCTGTTTTCAAGAGATATGCTATCTATTCTTATCAGCATGATACACTTACCCAATTCTTTTATCGGTTGTAATGTGTAGAGTGATGCAGAGAGAGCATTGCGGGTGTTTGCAAGAATGAAAGCATCAGGATCAATTCCTGATAGTCACACCTATTGTGCTCTGCTGGGTGCATGTGGAGCTGTGTCTGGAAGGCCTGATTTAGCTGATGCAGAGTCTCGCAAGGAGGTTGCTCAGAGAGTGATGGCTATAGAGAAAGATATGGCACAGTCAGGTGTACATCACACAGCTGCATCTGTTTCTGCATTGGTAAGTTGAGGGCTTGAATGTTAATATTACAGTTCATGCATTGAGAAGAGAACATGTGTGCTCAATTTAACTATTGATAAACTTACAGATCTGCCATTGCATTATATTAAATCAGATTCTCGAGTTTACATGCTCTGCGTATTTTGCAGATGAATTTGCTTGGATCAGAGGGGATGGTGGATCGAGTGCTTCAGAACCTGCGTGCTTGCCAAGAGATAGATCTTTCTACTAGAGAGAAATTGTTGGATGTAATAGCGTACAACACTGCTATAAACGCATGTGTACAAGCAAAGAAGGTACTCTGCTATATTTCAGAGAGAACGGAATCCGTTCGTATCTTAGGTTTTTTAACTTTCATCTTGCGCAGGGACTTATATTGATAGATTGAATCCTCGTCTTATTGACGGCTCATGGATCATGTAAATTTTGCAGTTTGACGAAGCCTGGGATATATTCATGGAAATGAGGTCACTGAATGTAAGACCTGACCTTTTTACGTACAACATTTTGATTAATGCTTGCGCCCATAAGCAAGGTGTGACAAGGGCTGTTGAGCTGATGGATACGATGCGCAAAGACAAGATTACTCCTGACCTGGTTACCTACAACTCCCTCGTTAAGGTACGTTCCTTCTCATTGTCAGCTTTGGAGACGTAACACTTGACGTGGCAGTGTGCTTGCAGTAAATTGGTGTAGATAAGCACGGCTTCAGTGTGCAAGATGCCAAAAGATTTGGGGACTATAAACTTCTAATGTCAGCTTGTATTCTGTGTTCGACAAAATTGACGATTTCGTGATTAAGTTGTACTAAGGTGTACAGTTATTAAAGTTTCCTTCTCATTGCAGGTCATATGTCACTGTGGAGAATTGGATTCAGGGTTAAGTATTTTGAGGGAGATGAAAGTGAGTGGTGTACAGCCAGATGTTGCGACTTTTAATACCCTTCTTGCTTCTGCGTCCTATCATGTAAGTAATCTATCCTGCATCTCCGCGTGGTTACTGCATGATCATTATGTACATGATTCATAACCTCTTGGAGGTTGTCCCTATTAGAATAGTAGCTTGCATCTTTCTAATCATTTCTACGGAGTACAGAATGTGTGCCTTGTTTGGATTTTTGAAATATTTGTTCGTAGTAATTGTTTATATTGCTCCCGTAGGGAACATTAGTTAGATTTCCTTGATATTCCTTGTAGGCCAAGATTTTTTGCAGTAATTATTGGTTCATGTAACATAATTCTGTTGTTTGATCCTCTGAACAGAAACGAAAGGAGCTTGCGGAGTACCTTGTTGAGGAGATGAGACTAGCCAATGTTGTGCCAGACACGCACACTTGCTCTCAAGTGGTCTCTCTTTATATGCGCTCTGGCGATTTAACAGAAGCGTCTGAGGCTCTCACTGTTCTCAGTTCGCGGATGCTTAAGCCTAAGCCAATGCGGAGCCCCGAGGTAGATGAGCACGATGATGTTGGCAGTAATGACGACAACAGTGATGAAGACTTGGAAGAGGCATTGTTGTCTCCTGAACCTGATGCTTATCCAGTCTATGTATCAACTTTAGCGCAAGCGCTGCAGGGGCCTCAGGGTGCTGCAGAAGCAGAAAGCTCATCCTGGGCAACGCGATTGCGAGAGCAATATATTCTATGGAACCAGGCACAGCCCCAGAAAACTTCTTCACAGGCCAGGTAGTTTCGCAATGATGCTTACGATGGGAGTGATCATTAACCAGTACACATTACAATGAGTGAGGCTGTTCGTCATGAAGCTGCATGTAGATGCCCCGGTGGAAAGAGGTGCAATTTGTTATCGTATTTTGTGTTGTTCCCAAGACTAATAGATTCTTTTACTATTTGAGACTACGTGCAACTCTTTGTCTCTGTACCTGAGGGGTAACCAGCAAGTTAAATATCTTACATACGGTATATAATGAAGAAGTAAATCAATTTAAGCTCACCCCTATTAATCCTTAATTGCTCCAAAGTGCATATGGCAGGATAAATTGTCTCTTAGTGTGATTCATTTTTTTTCATCCAAATATTCCATTGTTGGTGTGCTAGTCGATTAGCCATAGCAGACTTACTACCCTTCATTAGACCTTCTCGCAATTCTTGTTCTAGATTTGATTTGAATTTTGATTCAACTTATTTTTTTGGAATGACAGTAAGGCACGGTAGCATGCTCTCTAATGACATTGGATTGTCTTCTCTTGTTATTGAGCTTCTGGTCCTATCCATGCCATGATTGCATCCATTTTAATCACATTAAGTTTTCTTTTCTCTGAATTGAGGTTTTGGCACCATTCTTCTTACAACTGCAAGTTGGAAAATTTGAAGTGCAACATAATAATGACTTCTCTTTGCAGTACTTATATTGAATAGCAAAATATGGTCAAAAATATGGTCAAAGACTTGATCTTGAGAACATCGTTATCTTCTTCTAAGGTATCTACACCTACATTAGACAATTGAGCATTGTTTGTATTATTAAATTGTCTAATTTTTATTGGATCTTGTTGGAATTTAAAAGAATATTTTAGATTCCCTTCTTATGCACTTTTGGGACACAATATGAATAAACTATGTATTTTTACACTCTTAAAAATAGGTGTACCCAAAAGTGTCTCTAGGCTCTTGCAAATAGAGACAACACATTTTAGGCAAAAATCTGAAGGAATTTCTTTTAGAAAGGAATCATAATTAGGTGCAATTACCTTAGTAATATTGTATTACTTGTTAGGTAATATATATTTCAATTTGTAATACACTAGTCCAAGATAATTGATTTTACAATGTGTTCAAAAATTGAAAAAAAATTCCCCCAAAAAATGCTGCTCAAATTTTTTAAATTGAAAAAAATGGTTGCACAGGTCATTATGGGTTATGAAGATAGAGCCAAGCTTAAAGTAAATTAGGGTCAACGTCATGGGGACAGAAATTGGCAAGCTGAAAGTCACTCGTTTGAGTGGTCCGTCTGCTAAATTATTTGATTACATCTCTATAGCTTTGTGTTCGGTTTGTACTCCAAAATTATTCGTGTAAAAATTCTAAAAAGGTCATTTAAAAACCTCTCAGTTTACAGTTCTCAAAACCATGTCCCCACAAGAGGCTGAACAAGTACCAAAGCTCAGAATTAATTTATATACACATATTGTGAAAATGCATCTCTATTTTGATAAGTTGGGACTGCATCTCTCTGATCAGCTCTTCCGTGTGCATAAACAATGCCTAATTCGAGCTTTGGAAGATGAAAATGAAATGTACTGTACACTTCCGAAGTGAATTTCTGCTTGGTTATGAAATGCCTAGGGTGACAAAAAAAAATTCTAGAAAATACAACTTCCCACAAAATGGGAAAATATTAACTATTTTTCCACCAAAAATTCTTGGATCTGAAAACCAATGTGGTGTGCTTCCTCTTGCAAACTCAACAGCAGCCTGTCTCCCGTTTTCAAATTTGTGACAGGAAGTGCATTTGAAGCCTTGTCCTCTGGAAAGATGAAAAACATATGTTAGTTGTTTAAGGTTCACGTATTTTGAAAGATAATAACATCCATATAATTCATTCTAATCCCCGTAATATGAATAACGAATATTCTCCTGAAAAGACTCACCTCCAGGTGCAACGAGGCAGACCGTTTCAGTATTTTGTAGCAAGACGCTATGTCTTTGGCCGTCCACTTCCACCTCCACAAGCAACAAAGGCCTCGATTCGATTTTCACTCGTCCAACCAAAACAGACCGAGTATGTCCATTTGCGTCCACCACCATTACTTGACTGCCAGTATGAAGCTCAGAAAGGTATGACGTGCGGCCACCCGCCATCCCAACGTACGCGTGAACCGGCCCCTGTTGCACAGGATATAAGAACAGTCTTATAATTTAAATATGTGGAGACGTCTTGAAATGAGCCTCAATGCTGGTGACAGAAGCATATGAAACTGTAGATAAGCTTAATCACCACTAGTAAACACGAGAGAGGTAATTAACTTACAGCGTTCACTCGGAAGGGTCGTGACGCCACATGGTCGCTTTCTAGGCACTCGGAGTGCACCAAGAAGAGAGCTCTAGCAAAAGATCCAACCTATGTGGCACAGATGATAGTTTAGCACACATTGGTAAAGGCGAGTTACACTCGAACTCAGCCTATTACTAAGAATCATTTCCAGCTTTGAGCAATAATTTATTTAAACAAACAAGTGTTAAGCAGATTGTGCGATTGAACAAGAGTGACTTACCAGGAGACCCTCTCCAGGATTCAAAAGATTGCATAGATCAACACACACACGATCTCCCATACCAACAGACTCCACTTGAGTGACTGTCGCCTCCACCAGCGAAATTCCCATTTTGGGATCTTTGTGGTCTTTCAAATATGTCTGCGACGATTACGCCATTCAAGTCAATAACCAATGAAAGGGGAGAAAGAAAGAAAGGGGAGAAAGGTCCGAGTAGAACCAAAATAAATAAATTCAGCAAAGTCAGCCTAAGTTGCAGCCTAAGTTGCAGCCTAAGAAGTCGGTTGCATGGGAAATTCGGCTGCTGGTACCTTAAGAGCAAACACTTCAGAAATATCATCAGTGTGCAAAACGATTCCATCCGTGCCCTTCTGAAACGCTTCAAGATAAACCCGGGCATCGCTTGCTGTGCTTGCTGTGGCATAAAGAGCCGTGCTGCTCTCTTGAAAAGCTGCCACCATGGTCTCAACTGGAATGATCTAGACACCTCAGCACGAACTATCAGTCTCATATCTACTGAAACTATGATCACAAAATTTCTCCATGAACAGCATAATCTATCCACAATCTAGAATAAAGTTCGCAGTGTTTAACAGCAGGGTTCAGTAAGCAGGCGTGATCAGATCTACCTGCAAATCAGATGCGCTCATAACCACGATCTCAGCTTTGCCCATCAACGAAGGAAGGGAGTCGACCTCCTTGCTAGAAGAAGCTTCACCTAGAATGGCCACTGGCTTGTTTTCCAAGTTCAAGAATTGACCACCCTCCAAGCGCAGTGGATTGATTTTCACAAGAGCTGTAATACGAAACGGTTAAACACTTAACGAGATTTTACGAGAACTATCGAACTGCTCAATCAAAAGAGAATTCAGCGGACAAGACTTGACTAGGACAATCAGTCGATGCAACTCCAGGGATAAAACAACGACATTTTGTTTGCCATATACTCCAGTTGTAATCCATACAGAACGAATCGATTTTCATACAGCGTCAATCTCGTTAAATTGGCGATATTCCATTACTTTGGCGCGGTTCAGGACGCGCGGCCTGAACTCAAAATTTATACCTGTCCTGAAATTAGACCTTTGTGAAGATGTATGTCACAATTTTTGGCGCATGGAATACCGCCGATTTAACGAATTTGATGTTAATACACTGCAATCAAGATTAATGCGACTGTAACATCGAGGGTTGGTTTTATCGAACGGCTGGCAGAATTATCATGCTGTTACAAGCACGTTTTAATAGAAAGAGAAGAGGCAGAAATCACGTACATGTCCATTCAAGGGCGAGGTACATTGTCTCAGGTGTGAAGATAAAAGTTGACCAACCGCCTTCAACACAGGCTGTCATCACATCCTTGCTCTTGGTCCACACCCACACTGTTTTTGCCGCTGAAGTTGCTTGCCGCGGTGCAAACAATCCACTTCCTGTAGACCACCCACTTCCTGTGGATCGAGCACTCCCATGAGACTGGACGCTTCCATTGCTCGAGGACGTTCGCGACAGAGGAGCACCTAAATTGCTTGAGGACGTTCTAGACGATGTGTTGTTTCTGCTCGAGCGTACCATAATTCCTGCAAGCACCAAAAGGATGATAACGTCAGAGATGCCACTTGCAATACCCGAGTTCCATTATGGAACAAAAGTGAGAGCACCATGGAATCACGACCTCTTCAGCATGAGCCACGAATAGTCGTAACAAATAGGCAAGGCAATACTGAAGCCTCTCTAAATTGGCCTTTGCTTCGTGACCGTATTGGACATACAAGCCAGAATCTGGAAAAGTATGCAAAATACTTTCAAGTGCGTGCTGAGTTTGTGTCAATGGAGCATTGCGTTTCAAAATTAAAATAAAATAAAATCTTAAAAGCGAACCTTTGAACTGCCTTGACAGATTCGGATCAAGCAACGCAAGGAAAGAAAGAAAAGTTGCATGTTTTGAAGGAATCGGGAATCTAGAGGGTCTCAAACTGCATTCTAAAAGCCAAAACCTGCTCGAGGACCCAAACCTAGAGAAAGTTGGAAGCATGCCAACCTCTGACTATGGCTCCTGCAACCCTAAGATCCACGATTCCGGGGGCCTAGCCCGCCACCTCGATCGCCTGCATGGCTCTTAGTCGGCTCAAATCCGCTTGAATCCAAAACAAGGATTGATGGTCAGCCCTAAGAATGCCAGCCTCACTAAAGTATACCAGTATCAAACCAAATCAAAAACCGCGTGAGAATTATCCCTCTAAAAGTGACGTCGGAGAATGTTCGGGTTACGCCTGAAGCTACTGAGCAACGTTTGAAGATCGGAAATTGTGGTGAGAACAACCCACTGACAACTTCGAATCTAAGTATGCTTGAGAAAGACTCGGTTAAAGAAAAACGGGAAATCCTGGTTCTCGGCAATTCAGTAACAATTTGAACGGTTTTAACGATTTGCAATGCCAGTATATGTACATACAGCTTAAGAAAAGAGTATCCAAAAACAGAATCGAAAATTTAAACGCAGTGTCAGGCAATCAGGAACGCAACTGAAATGAGAGTATTCCGGTTCCCAGTTACAAAGAGAGATAGGTTAAGGACGGAGAGTAGAAGCCAGAAAAACAGAGCATGACTAGCTGAGTCATCTTTGTCAACAGAGAAAAAGACTGCAATATTGATGTAATGATTCCAGCTTACGTTTTGATATATGCGGACTCGCAGAACAGTTTGAAGTCGACGTTTTCAGAGTGTCATCAATCTGTGGGGGGGTTGCAATCGCCCTGGGATGGAATTGCGGCCTTGGTATAGAGCTTCTTAAGATATCCGGCCTGCCACCGAAACCACGGTCTGTATTGGTTTTATCTTCCGGAGTCATCTCCCACAAGGAAGCATCGCGCTCCGAAATGGCCTCGTGGTTAATCGAAAACAGGTCGTCGCATGACGATTGGGTGTCGAAGCCCATGGACTGAGAGCTCGTGGAATTGCTGGTCGTCGAGGCCATGGAATTTTGCTTTGTCAGGGGCGAAATTCCGAGCCTCTCATGGTGCTCTTTGAAATCCTGGTTGGTGAATGTTCCGGAGGAAATGGACGACCCGCGCAATGAGTTGCCACTTTCCGACGACGTCTTGGAATGCAGACTGGAATGCGATGGCATGTAGAAACTGCTTGCCATCGTGTTCATTGGGGTAGGACCTCCGGCGGGCGGGAGTGCAATCGGCTTGCTCACGGCGAAAGAACGGATGCTCTCTGCTCCGCCTGACGCCCGGACACGCGTCACGAAACACGTCAGATTCTCGATGAAATACTTCCTATCCTTCTTCATTGTCCTGCAGGAAACAAACAACACCGCGAATTCGCAGCGTCGGTTATGGAAAACGTTCCGGCTACTAATTCAGAAACAATTTGAGCCTTTTCGATCTTTGCATTTGTATTCTGGGCTTGAGGAAGGAGTATTTAAGAACAGAATGGACGGAGGGGCGGGGGCGACGGGGGACGCAATATAAGGCCACCGAAAACACAAAGGAAAATTTTGAGAATGAGACTACTCCGTTTCCCAGTAACACAGATTCAGAGAAGAGTGTGTACTGATTGCTCGCGCAATTGCTCAAAACTGCGAAGCATCTAGAATGCTTAGTAATTCAAATGCGTTTGGAAAAAAGTCATAACACGGACCAGCGACGGAGGAGAGGAGATAGGAATGATCCAGAGTTCAGTTGTTCTCACTTGTCTACAACCACATGGTATGCGCCCGAGTTCTTAGCTTCTTCTATAACAATGCTCTTCGGATTCTGACCGACGCAGACGTCGATCGACAATTGCACCTGCAGTCACGAGGAAAAATCCTACATTATTCACTGGCCTTGTCACGAAATTCTTCCATGAAACCTATCAATCCATATGTCTACCGTCGGAGGTGAGTAGATTAGTACCCCGGCCTTCTTGCACCAAGTGTCAAGATCATGGGTGTTGTGAAGCATGTACCGCTTGTTCGCAATCTCGGCTTCTAAGTTCCTCCTGCTTGAGCCATTCCAGGTGTTCTTATCAACGCGGCTCTTGAATCCAACTGCAAGCAATCACAGGACTTGATCGTAAGAAGTTCAGAAATCGGCTAATCAATTTCGAACTTCATCAAGTAATCGAAAAGTATATTCAGAACAATTCAAGATCGGCCGGCAATGACCACTCTCCCATTTGCATTTTCTCAATATCTTGTTTTCTAATTCGCAAAGTAAGCAAAAATCTATAGCACTCGCTCGCAACTTACAATGTCAAATTCGTCTCTGCAAGGAAAGGAGAAAAAAAAGACACTGTCTGGTAAAATCTCTAAAACATTGGCGATTTCTGTATATTCAACCTATGCAAGGGAAAGCATTAAGCTCCTGAAACTTTCGTGGCTCCTCCACTTACTCGGATTTGCCACATGAGTGATAATGCCAACGAGCCGCAAGAGGTCGCCGTGGCGCGTGACGTTTCCGAGCGCCCAGCTCACAGCACTGCTAGAGAAGTCCTTACTAAGGTCCATCACCACGAGCACCACACCCTGCGACTTGACGACCATCTCCATCGCCCTGACCTCCGTTTACCTCCAATCATGCACCACTCCCTGCTCTATCTCATTCTCGTCACCAATCCCCTTCAAAATTCAAAAATCAAGAAACCAAACATCTCTCTCCTTGCGTTCTTCGCATTTCTGCTTTCATTCAGCGCCCGCTTCCCTTAGCCAACTCATCAACAAGGAGACATAATCCTTCGGGACTGCGCACAATCCAATGCTCGTTTACAGGAGCGACCTCATCAAGATTCTCCAACAGACGAAGCGGCACAATTTACTCCTCACCAAACAGAGGGGAAACTGCGATCGATCCGGTGCTGCAAATGCAAGCACGAGAGATTTAGGGCGACCTGAATCTGTGAGAGTAGGTATGTCTCTTTGCAATATCAAAGGCCGCACGCAGTTGCAAGGAAATTCATTGGGAGAAGAAGACGATTGTACTGCAACTCTACAAAGGCATTAAAATACTCGTACTGGCATCGATCCTTTTTTGGTTTCTCTTTTTTCTGTCAGTGAGTCTGGCTGTTCGTTCCATTTCCATTAATAGACGTCACTCATCCTCGAATGAAGTTTTCGGTGGAGCTTTCGGGCTTGGGTTCGCACTTCCGACATAGCCAAAGAATTGCATTGCGATAGACTCGTTGACAAGACGCGTTCACATTCCATTTGTGATTGGCGCCGTCCCGCGTTCTGTATGCAAAAAAACGACGCAGCATGGATTTCTGTTCACCAGTTGCAACTTGCACGACACTGATGTAATTTGTGTAAAAGTAATGCAATCCAGAAAGAACTCGTAACTGCACTACTGTACTGAAGTCCGTGAACGGAGCTGCTTACCTGTTTGTCAACGTCTGCAGGTGATTTTGCCTCGTTTCGTATTTCTGGCACAATTCGAAGTAAACTGTCCAACTGCATGAAGTACGTAGTTATTACTGCTTCGAATCATCCATCGTAACTTTGGCGGTGCCGACGACTCAGTCTTCCAAGTAATTGTAAATTTTGTAATGTTTCGTTTCTCTCATTTCATTGTTTCTTGTTCCTTTTTTATTTCGTTTTTTGAAACAATGAACATTCAACATAATTTCATTGAAGAAGCAAACATCCTTCGATCCTCATTGTATCTCATTTACCCTTGGTCGCAACAGAATAGAATAGAAAGAAATTTGCCTGAAATTTCCGAAGAGTTCTAGCGCTGAGCTGTTCTTCATCTCTGTCAAAGAACAGTGAAATTGTGCAACACGGCCACGGGTCGACGTACGAGAGCTCGGGAAACCAAGTAAAGGCAACTATTGACAAAACTTCTAAAGTCACGGATTTCGTGCTCCCACAAGCACAGTAAGTATTGCTCTGTTTTGCTCTGTTTTGCTCTTATTTTGGTAACAATCGCGATGTAGTTCTGTGAGCATCGTTGGCGCCTCGTCCGAAATAGGAATTGACCTGCCGTACTCTCAGGTGACTACACAGCTGTGTCCCCGCCCGGGCGAGTGGAAGTGCGACTCCGAAATTAGGAAGGCTGGAATCAGAATATTGTTGCGGTAAGTAGCTGGCCTTTCAGTGGAACCACAGTCTACAATGAGTCAATGACAACTCGGTTTTGGCACGACCTAACAAGAAGTCTACAGTTGAATTTTCGTGTCATTACAGTAGATCGGAGCCAGGAGCTGGTGTTTGTGGAGCAATTAACACCAGAATAGCCAATTTGGCATTTACGAGATTTGGTACATGTGCAGAGCTCCAAGAAGCCGGGCGGATATTTGGTGAAGACGACGCAGTCCTCCACTCTTCTGATCTTCTCCCTCAATTGTCTCATCAGGATCCAGCTGAATTTGGTTAATGTGTCTATAAACTCCATGATCAAGGGAGACTAATTGCCATAACTTCAGTAGTTCTCCTTCATTACCTCAATCGAGCCCATTTCAGTAGAAGTGGAAATCAGCATTGCATGTGATGAAGAGCATGCTTAACCCTTGAACGACATTTGCTTGTCTAGCAGGCAGCCCGAGCCCGAGGAGGCATCGGTTCCTGTTGCTTGCCCAAAGTTTGTGCGGGCTTGTAAAAGTGAGCAATGAACAATGCTATGATTTTGCAACCTAAATACAGTGCTTGGCAAGCCATATTCACCATAGAAGTGAATCTAATACATTCCAAAAGCCACATTTTTCTTCAAAAATTCACTCAGAAAATCAAGCCTAAGGGGCTTGGTTTGTCATTTTAAGGGTTAACCCCAAAGAGCATGGAGTTTTTTTAACCCCTAAAGTCCCATTGTCCCTACGGGGGACAAAATAGATTTCGGGCAGGCTCCTATGATCTCAATTTTTACTGAAACTTTTTGAAACTTTCTCAAATGATAGAAAACTTATTAGCTTTTTGGGAATATAATTTTTATTTCAATCGGTGCTCGGAAGCAAACGTTATGCCAGCAAAAAAAATCTACAAAAAAATGAAATAAAAAATTTGATTTCTTTTTTCTTGTAGGTTATGTTTTTGTCTAAATGGAGAGCTTTGATTCATTCTATTTGGATTAGTGATGTAAAAGTTATGGAGCTTCTTATTTTGTGGGCAACTAGAACAACTTCTTTAAAAAAAAATTCTTTCACTTTGAATGCTAATATCTTTCAATCTGTACGGTCAAAAACCACAAAAATTTTACCACATAATCTAAGACAAGTATAGAACAAGATCCTACGGTTAGATTCTAAAATTTTAATTTTTTAAATTTGTGTAGGTGAATGTAAGAAAGTAGTAGGTTTGAGTAGTTTTTGACAAAAAAAAATGGCCTTGGGACTTTAGGGGTTAAGCAAAATAAATTATGGAGAAATTTAGACATTCAATCTTGAATTTTGTTAGTTTACTCTTACTTCCCATCCTAATATAACCTTGCACAAAAATCATGAAGTGTCAAGCAACAATGTTAAGAATAGACAAAAAAAAAATGTTTCACCAACATGTTTGGATGCACTTCATGCCTTTCACACAACTCCCACAATTTGCTCTTGAAGACACTCATAATCCACATGGTGGACACTAGGACTTAGAGGGGTTAAATCTCATATTCCTGTCCTTTTCAAGTGTTATTAACCCCTAAGCGCTCAAACGACCATTTTATGGTCGCTGCCTGACTTCGGGCAGATTTTTCGGGCAGAATTTTTATTTTTTAAATTTAAATTTTTTTTTATTTTTTAAAGATTGGATTGTCTTTCAATATTTATATTCAAAACTAAGGTCACTACGGTCAAACAAAAACTACAAGAAAAATAGCACAAAGAGTCTAGTATTGCTTAGTGTTGAAAAACTTACTATTTGGAGAAAGTGTTGGTGTTTTCATTACTGGATCTTGTGCATTTTTTCACAAATCAATAAAAAACACAATTTTGACCAATCAATAAAAAATTCAATTGCTAAAGATAGAAATTGTATTTTTGGTGAATTTTTGAAGTTATATCTTCAAAATTCATTTGAAAGAGAATCTAAAAATAATTTTATAATTTTGACCATACGGATATTTTTTTCTTTTTATGGGCAATTTCATTAAAATGGCGAAATTCCGTAACTTTGGCAATTTTCACAGTTCAGAGCAGCCGCTCTGAAATGTTCAACTGTCCTAGATTTCTGAAATCTAAACCACTTATAGATGTCTAAAATCTACAATAGTCATAGATGTTGCTTTCAAAGTTCAGACCGTGCAATTTGAAATGTACATTAGTGCTAGATTTCTGAAATCTATATAAGACAAAGATTTATGTAATCTATACCCCTCGTAGATGTCACTTTCGCAGTTCAAAGTGGCCGCTCTGAAAATGGCATACGGAATATGCCATTTTAACGAAATTGCCCATTTTTGTGCTTTACATTATCTATTTTAATGCAAACTTCAAGAAAGTTGTAGAACTTATATTTTATAACACATTTGTGTTTTGTCCAAACCCCTTGGGCTTTTAGGGGTTAAGTCATTTTCTTGAGACACTCAACTGAACAAGATTCACCATTGAGATTGTGTTCAATAATGCAAAAATCATAATCTAGTTCTAAAAATATCATTTGTCACCACTTCTATTGTTGAACATATGATTTCTTACACTTTCTAAGAGAAAGGTCTTGGTGCATCAACACCTCCTTTGCACTATGCAAATGTCATGATGATTAAAGTTCTATTTTCTCCTTACTTGGTCAATTTGATTTTCTTTTCTTCTTGTTATTGTTTGCATTGTGGTTATTACCAAAGTGAACATTTCGTCTGGAAATGAAATAATGTCGTTTACATTTGTTAGAGAAATGACTTCAGCAGTTGAAATATAACCTTCAGCAAATTGGTAAGATTTATTAACTGTTGATGGCGACATAATTGCTTTGATTTTGTGATGTCGATCAAGTTTAAATTAACCCCTAAAGGACCGCTTGTCCCCTCGGGAGACAATTTGGGTCCGATAGGTTCCAGTTGTCTCAATTTGAAGTGAAATTTTTTGAGATTTTTTGAGGTTGTGTAGCTTTGTAAGAGCTTTGTGGATATAAATTTTTTGTTTCAATCGGATGCCAGATGAAAAAGTTATGGCACAATAAACAAAAAATGGAGATTGGCAGGCAGTCCAAAAAAAATTACAAAAAGTCAAAATAATTTTTTTAAAGTTTTTTTCCTAAAAGATTATGTTTTTATCTATACGTGAAGCTTTGATTCATTCTATTTGGACTAGGGATGAGAAAGTTATGGACAATCTTAGTTTTTCGGGCAATTTAAGCATCTTCTTGAGAAAAAACTTTTTGTTCAACTTTGAATGCTAATATCTTCCAATCCGTACGGTCAAATTTGATGAAATTTTTACTACATGATCTCAGACAAGTTAAGTACAGGATCCTATGGTTAAATTCCAAACAAAAAAAATTCTGGTTTCCTTGAGTTAATACAGTAGAAGTGATAGTTTTGAGTGGTTTTTGACAAAAAAAACACCCTTGGGGCTTTAAGGGTTAAAACTACAAATTGCACTCTGCTACCGGAAATTGTAATTTGAAAAGTACTTTTGGTGCTGCAAAGAAACTTATAAAGAGACCATTGTGCACCGCAGACAAAACTGAAGGAAAAAAAAGTAATGGAAAGGAAATGCAGGGGCCAAGCATAGGGCGAAGGAAGGAGGACAACTAATCTGATGAAATGCAGCTACTGTAAATAACACATTCCAGTTCGGTTCCAAGATAGAAAAAGCCTAAACTTAAAGGAAGGTCAAAGTCAAGAATCATAAAAGGATTTGAGCAATGAATATACTGTAGGAGTAACAGCCTGACAGGTACCTGTTTTCCTATTTATGTTAACTTTTGCTTCCCTTTCCTTAGTTTCCAAGTGTGAATTGTGAAAGTCCATGTAAAGTCGTTACAAGTCTAAACTCGAATTGCATTCTAATCTGCTAATTTGTAATTCGGAAAGCACTTTTGGCGCTGCCAATTGAAGAAATTACACACACAAGTGAAATAAACGTTGCACCCCAGTGAGACAAAGTGGGAATAGCCAAGCCTGAGGACGAAATGGCCAGGGAGGATTGACCCCTGTATTGCTCCATATGTAAAAATCCCCCCCTATTTTGTATTTCTTCACAACTCCTAGCTAATGGGGGGCCTCTGATTGCAAATATGAATTCAAAATTTGAAAATTTTATGATATGCGACAAATAAAAAATTCAAGTGTTTTCTGCGGGGGTAAAATACGGGGCAGTACAGTACAGGGGGTCAACCCTCCCTGGCCCAAGGAAATGGAGGGCAAGGCGTAGGCGAACTGAAGGCAGGACGGAGCACCTGCAAACAGTGCAAAGGTCTCGGAGCGTTGACAGAACTTTGCCACGCGGTGACGGAGTGCACTCCGAGCCTGGAGTGGCACCAAGGAAAGGAAAGGAATGGAATATTCCGTTACAGCAAAGGAGCTTCTCCTGCGGCAAGGGAGGACGACGAATATTCTATTCCGAGGATCTCCTCCGAAGTCCGAACCAGTTAATTTCGTCCGTTGCTATTCCTGGGAGGACTTTCTTTTCTCGGCCCATCGATCATATAGCTCCGGGAGACTGGTTCAGCTCAGCCCAGTCATTTTTTTTATCATTTGGGAGAAGTAGCCAATTACTGTACTTCTTCCATACTTGTGTGATACTCGTGTGATACTCGTGTGATAGTGGTGTGATAGTCGTGTGATACTTGGACAATCTATTTGGATTTGGATGACTTTCCATATCATCATCCACAACATAATTATAAGGTAGTCTACTCTTAAAGCCACCTTTTAATCCCAAAATGTCCGAGGCCTTATTCGAACTTCTAGGAATTTGTTCTAAATTGAACAAAAAGTTATATCAAATTCTTTGAACTGTAACCGTACAAATTCAAACTAGACATGTGTCACAACATGGAAACCTAAATTCCGTATAGATAGGGTAGAATAGATGGAATAGATAGAGAAATTTTCAATCTTTTTGTTTAAAGAATAGTAGTTAAGTTCCAGAAAAGCTAAAATTTGGAATAAGCCTTCATCCGGAAACTAGTTTCCGATCCGACCAGGTTAGGATTTCCGGAAATGGACCGGAACGCCGCCACCTACGGACTAGGGATCCGGCCTACTAGGCTAGGGGACGCACCTTGGGAACGAAAACCTAATCCTGTTCCAATCCGAGAACTGGCGGCACTGTCTTTGCTACTTAAGGGCCACCACCCGCCTTTCTATCTTCATCTTTGGAGTTTCCAAACTCATCCGCGCGTAGCTAGTTGAGTGAAAGTCTGGTGAGAGTGCGATTACGGATAGAGAGAGGTGAGGCCGGATTAGGGTTTGCTTTGTCGGTGCATCGATGGCGGAAACTAGTGCGCCGCGATCCGCGAAGCCGTCGGTAGTTGCCTGGATGGTGAGTCCGTCCATACCGACAGACCCCACCGCTCGACAAGAGTTGGAGCAGGACCTCCAGAGATTAGGGTGTGCCGGATTGATCGACCGGCCATGGAATCTGAAAGGGGAGGAATTGATCCAGGAACTGATCAACGGGACTTCGAACCAATACGAGCTGACGATGCGAGGGCAGCCCAAGGAGTGGACGGAGGACGTGTGGGCGGAAGTCTATTTGTTCCGGAAGTTCGGAGACGGGTTCGCCTCTCGGGCGGATAAGTATGCAACCGGGAAGTTCCGGAACCCTCCTCACGCGAAGGAAGGGTACACGATTAGTGACTGCGTGGATGAGCGCCATCAACGGGTGTTGAATTTCCTCATCCCGATACTGTATCCGGAAAAACCTACCCGGGTTATGGTTACGATGGCCAACACTATTTTCGGAGCGATGGAGGAGAGAGTAGTGCACTGGGGACGCATCATAGCACAGGTGGTGCCGAAGCTTGCGGACCACGTGTCCAAAAGCCGGTACAACTCAATCAGCCCCTACCTCTTCCACATCTACCACCACGGGGATGTATTGACGTCGGATGAGATGCTGGTGTACAACACTGGATTGGAGTTGGTCAAGTATGACCTTACAGATGAGCTAGAGAAGGACAAGCCGATGCCTGAGGAGGAAGAGGATCCGGAAGAGGGAGCCTTGGAGCGGAAGAAGCCCAGGCGGAAGTCAACGGATCCGGGTTCACGGGGGAAGCAACCTGAGACGGAACCACGGGGACCAAGCCCTGTTCCGGAAGAGGAGAAGCCACGTCTTAGAGAGTTCTTCGACATCGGGTTTGATTGGATGCATCAAGCCCGGAACCTCCACCACAAGGCCATCCAGTTCATGGAGGAGGTGGCGACGGAGCTGAACGTGCCACCCGCAGAAATCATTGAAGAGATTAGGCGGAGGCCGAATCCGAAAGTCATCCGTCAAAAGGACGAACAAATCCGGATTTTGGAGAGGAGCCGGGAGGAGGCGAAAAGCCGGAGGAACTGGGCTCAAGGGGAATCCGAGGCGGCACAAAGGAACGAGAGGGACGCCATGCAACTGGTCTGGAATCTCCAAACCCTGGTCGAGCAGCCGGCGGATGTTGTGAACAAGGCGAGGCTCTATGACGCCTAATTGGTAGCAGGGGGACACGTGGCCGGATCCAAGGTCGTAATGATCCTTATGGATTTCGAGGCCTGGATGCAGAAGGTACTCCAGGAGATGTAGACCTTGGTGGTGAGAGTCGATCCGGACAAGGCAATGGATTTCTCGACCTTTCTGGAAGCGGATCTCACCACCAATCCGTATCTCCAGACTCCGCCAAAGCCAGTCATGGGGATTCCGGTCATGTCACAACCAGGAGGATTGCAGTCTCTCCTGAAGCCATTTGTGCAACGCGAATGGTTGGCTCAGAGAACATACTCTCCGGGCCAGAGTCAGAGGGAGGGGCAGAGCGTTCTGGAGCAGGGAGGAACTTCCACGCCGGCTCAGACTCAGACACCGGAAGAAGGGATGCAGATCCGGGGTAATCTGCTCAACCGGATCGGAGCAGTGGAGAATCCGGCCAAGTCACATCCGGACGACTTCGTCCACATGTAGGAGGACACTCCAGCGAAACCATCGTCTCCGAAACCCGTCAACGAGCTGATCAACTTGGATTCACCAATCCGGGAGATGGAGATTCTTGAATCCGAGAAGGAGGACTTCGAGACGGAATCCGCGACGGAGATGGATGAGGAAGAAGACTCACCGTCGAAGAAGCGGAAGATCCAAACGCAAGCGGACGGAAAGCTCACACCGCTGCCGAAGACTAGGGCAAGGATATCTTTGGGGCAGTCGGGGAGCAGCTCGAAGAAGCCGAAGAAAGTAGGATTTAGAAGTTAGATTTAGACTTTAGGGTTTTCCGGAACGGATTTTCTGTATGTGGGCCCGTTTCCGGAATTTTAGGGATAACTTTCATTAGCATTCCGGATATCTCGGATGCTTCTGTGGTTGGTTAGCTTGATTTTCGGTTGTCTTTTTCCTTTTTGTTTTGGTTTTTAATGGTGAGCAGGTATGTTGCTCATTCATTCCATCCTTATGCAATTTGAAGTTTCATTTCATTTTCCTTACTTCGATCTGAGCCACTAAGTGGACTTTCCATGTTTTAAGTATTTTTAGAGGACTTGGGTGGTGTGTTTGTGTGTTTTGAGAGTTGTGAGGAACTGGGAAGGAAGAATCCGGATTCCATGATTGTTTGGAGTGAGACAGTAAGGGAGAATCTGTAGCGGAGCTAGGACGGATCTGTAGGACTTGTGCATTTAGAATCTTTAAACTACTGGAATGGTAATCCGATTGGAGTGTTGAGGGTGAGGTTCCGGAACTAGAAGTGGTTCCGTGCGGAGTTAAGCAGCCGCCAAGGGGAAAACCCCCACTTACCGGAAGATTTGCCAACTGCAGTGTCACCTACTTTCTCATAGAATTTCTCTTGTGTTAAATCCGGATAGTTGTGTATCTGTCGTTGTAGTGGAGAGGAGAGACTGGATTCTGCGTGACCTACTTTTTGGATAGGCCATCCGGAAAGTCGTGAGGAGACGGAAATCTACTTTATTGCAATATTTAGATCTGTCGAGTGTCTTGGGTTGTTTTGTAGGTGTTAGAGTGTGTAACTGATAAGTGGTGGAGTCCCTGCCCCTTCAAAGAGTAAAAGCGGACCCCCTGAAGGTAAAACAGGGGTATAACAAATCGAAGAGTGATTGTATCCGGATTCTGGAAGAGGACGGATCCGGATTAGAATCCGGAAAGAAGTAAGTTCCGGAAGAGGGAAAGAGAGGTTTTGGGTTCCCTTGGGGTGTTTGAGAGATAATCCGATTAAATCCAAATTCATAGCAACATAGTAGAGTCCCTGGGACGATTTCCCGTGTCATCTAACCACAATTGTGTGTTAAAGGTGCTTACCTCTAGATTACGCGTACGACAACATGTTAGAGATCACATACGAAAAGAAAACACAACAATATTACTTATGGATTGAAAGATTATAATATTTGATCACGAGGGTGTTAAAACTGCGAAAGTGATATGAAGTCTTTCAATCCTCTTTTCACATGTTGGTGACCAAAAAATTATGAGGATAAAGAGCATAACATGCATAATCTTGATCAATTTATAGGCTTCTCAAAATTTACTCTACAAATTTTTTTGAATGAATTTCTAATGTGTTTTTTTCTCCAAGGTCTAGTGTATTTGAGGCTCATTCTCAACACTACGGAAAGTCAAGAATGCAATGGACACCCTTGCACAACATCTTGAATAGAAAAATCATAATCATTCATTTTGATAATTGGATTTTTGATGCTAAAACTAGACTTCAAAAGAATCTTTCAAAAATATAAAATACTAAAAATAGTAATCTGGTAAGATTTTATTTAACTTCAAAGTTTTGTCGACACCACATTTTTCACCACATCATTCGCCTCGGACATTTAGAGGTTAAGAGCTGATTGCATTTGGGGGGAAGCATAACCCCTTGAAACAATTTTCTGTAAGTTTTACTAGGACAAGAAATGAAATTGAAATCTAAACCAAGTCGTTTCTTAATTTTAGGACCTTTGTGAAATTAGTTATGAAGTTTGAAGCATAGTGGTCACCAGAAGCACCTCCCTCCTTAAATGTACATTGGTGATACATTGAAGAAAGAAAAATGTACCTCTATGTTAGAGTCGCTTTTAGAGCACCAGCCCTACCTTAGTTGATGCTTGAATGACTGGTTTCTCAGTCTCCCAAGCAGCTTGATGAAGGCCCAAATCTCACCAGGGATATCTGCAAGTTTTATGAGCTTACCGCTATTGCTGCAAACTCCCTGCCTGCTTTAGAAATTGGTCTATTATTCCCATGCACACTCTTGCAATCACAAACAGATCTTCTAACTTAAGCTTATTTGTGAGCATTTCTTTAGGAAATGTCCGTGAAAAAGTAAGAGAATTGAATTCCCAAGTGTCCTAAAACTCACAATCTCAAGCTCACACCTTCAAAACTTGGACAATTCAAAGAGTAACTTAAGGTAGAAACATCTAATAGCATGCCCTTTGTTCCTAGATGGACATTAACCCCAAAGTGACATTCAATTTCTGGGTTTCAAAAACATCATTGCTTTTGAAGCTTTATGGATCTAAATGCCTTCAAGTTATACAATCTCAACCGTACAATCTTGTAGTGTACATGTTGTAGATGACATGTACAAAATTTGAAACTAATTGGCCACATAGATTGCAAGATCATAATGTTTTAGTGTTGAAAATGGATGCTGAAATTTTCCCAAAAACACATTTGGAGGTGAAATTTGATTTCTAAACCTACTCAAATGAAAAAAACTTTACACTACAAAATGATTCAAAACTAGTATACAAACACATTGGTAGAAAAAAAATTCATTCAATTGACTCATCGTGTCTACAAAACGGCTTTGAAATGTCAAAAATCAGCAAGAAAAATTGCAAAAAACAGATCTAAGGTTGAACCTCCTTCTACTAGAATGCTTCTCTGTCACTCATTAATTCTTGGATTAACATGAAATTTTAACCACACAAACTAGACTAGTATGCGCAATTTTTCCAAAAAGAATTATTGAAAATGGACTCTGTATAAAGAAGAAACAAGCCGCCGAAGTTCATTATACTCCAAAAATGGCAGGATTTGGAACTTTGAATTGCTCCCAAACATTCAAAACAACTTGGATTGACATGAAAACTTTACAACAATAACTATACTTGAAGGGGAACAAAACCCAATTTTTATTTATTGAAAATGAGCAATGGATGAAGGAGATACAAGGCCCCGAAGTTGCAGCCCTAAAATACAATTTGGTGAACTCAAATTGAAGTTGTGAACTTCGATTGGCTTCCAAAAAATCAGTAAAACTTGGATTGATTTGAAAATTTTACCACTCAAACTAGAGGGGAGAATGAAACTTTTCCAACAATTTTTATTGAATTTGGACCTTGGATGCAAAAGTTACAGCACTTTGAACTGGACTTGAAATTGTGTGAGGACACTTTCTGTCCTCTTTGTCATTTTGGGGTTAAATCGTCCCTAGACTTCCATTGAATGGGCTTTGACATGTGTCATAAAGTTTTCTCCTCTCTTCACTGTGATTGGATAAGTGCTGAATTTGTCAGAATTCAGATTTAGGTCCACCTACAGGATGGTTCCAGTGGTCTAGGGGGCTCCAACTTTGAAAATTCATAGAAAATACATGCCATGTCCAAAAAATCTTTTTTTTTTTTTGAAAATTCATGATTTTTTCTCACTAACACCACAAAAAATATTAATTTTTTGAAATGGTGCCTCCAAGTATGCTGAATTCCTTATTTTCACGTTTTTGGGTGCTTCCATCTTACATATTGATTATGAAAGTGTTTGTTGTGTAAACATCAAATTTTTTATTGTTGGTTTGAGGTCATCTATCCAAAATCTTTGCACAACTTTTGCATGCAAATAAACAACAAATGCATTGAAATCTGATCCCATGTAATGGAAAGAATGGCATTTAGGGCAAAGGCAATAATGGAGCTTAATCCCTAGAGGACCGAGGCCTTTTCTCCATCAAAACACACTAAAAAATGCCACTTCTATTGCAAAAAGTCACTTCTATTACACTCAAAAAAATTAATTTTTTTTTTGTCATATCTAACCGTAATATCTTATATGAGACTAGTATAAGACTAGTTTAAGAAAGCATGCAAGAAATTTCAAAAACTTTGACCATAGATTGCAAGATCTTTGCGTCTAAAGTGAAAAAAACAAATTTTTTTGCACCTTGCTTGACTAAATTTTTTGGCTTTGAATCTTCTTAACTTAATTTTTTTGTACTATCAATTATGATTTTTTAATTTTTTATGTTGAATACTTGAATTGAGAATCTAGGAAAAAATATTCAAGAAAAATACACTTAAATTTACTCATTAAAAAATTGTTAAGTAGAATTAGGTTCAAGACTGAAGGAAAAACTAAATTGTTAATAGCTCTAAGATGAAGTTGAAATACAATAATTCCAATGGTGAGATTGTTCTAGCAAGTAAATACAACCTTATTTAACAAATTATTTTGGAAAATTGTAAAAATTGCATTAAAAAATGAATCCTATAAGTTATTTTTTCAAGAAAATGCTTATATTGCCTGAAAAACTAAGATTGTCCATAACTTTCTCATCACTAGTTGAAATAGAATGAATAAAAGCTTCAAATATAGATAAATATATATATAATTTTAGGAATTTTTTTATTTGATTATTTTGACTTTTTGTGATTTTTTTGTACTGCTCGATGACCTCCATTTTTGGCTTATTGTGCCATAACTTTTTTTCTTGGTCACTAATTGAAATAAAAAGTATATATCAACAAAGCTCTTATAAAACCGCACATCCTCAAAAAAATTCAAAAAAATTCACTAAAAATTGAGGTCATAGGAACCTATCCAAACCCAAATTATCCTCTAAGGGGATAAATGGTCCTTTAGGGGTTAAAGACTTCAAAGTCATACTATTTGTAAACCATTAAATTAATGCAGGCTAAAATATTACTCTATTATACCAATTTACTCAACAATGTCTTGGATTCTAAAGGTGACACTCAGTTTGCACCTTCATTAACAAGGAAAAAACACCTGAAATCATCAAAATAAACAATTTAGCATTGTTGAATTCAACAAAAATGAAAGTGCTACAAGGATATAGCTCAAAGTAGTTATTTCTTGGAACAAAAATTGCTTTCCTGTTGTTATTGGTTTGGAAAATATTTGGAAAGACAACTGCTGAGTGGGTAAAAAGCTTTTAGTATGTGTGATAAGTTAAAACGTCACCACTAATTGCACTCCATTTGACCACGATATCAAGAAGTGGTGAGGCACTTACTGCCTTGTAAGATGTATCAATACATTGAAGACCATACCAACTCCCCCTCAAAATCCTTGCCATAGTTCTTCCCCTTCTTTTCATATCCCCCTCACCAAACTCCACATCTTCCACTAAAACTGTAGTGAAAGTTGACCATATTAGCATGAGTGTAAAATTGACCGCTGCAAAGGCCCTCTGTTACTAAACAAATGTGGAAGTGATGAGAAGAACGACAAATCTTATACCTTGAAGGGACATTGGTATAGAGCCATTTGGCTCTAGACAAGCACGACAAGCTTGGATTATGGTAGAACCACCCATTACCAACCAGCCATCAATAACCACCCTATAGGGTGCATCTATTTCCAACCAAGGTTGGTACATATTCCAACCATAGTTTGGAATGTGATTTTTTTTTCTTTTGCAAGCTTGGCACTATAAAGTCATGACACATGTCCTGATTTAGTGAGCAAGAAAGTAGACAGCAGTGAGTGTCAAAGTAGTTATGGAATGGTCGAAATTGGAAGACTCTATATCTTGGGTATAGGTTGAGGCCAATGTTTGACTTCCAAAATTCATAGAAAATTCAATTTAAGGAAAAAAAATCATGAAAACTTGGCAATGCCCATCATTTCTATCTTCTTACAGGGCTGTAAATTCACATTGCCTTCTACTGCTCCAGAACATATGCGGAATTGTTTAAGTGGTCGACTATGGGTGGTTCTACCATAGCATTGCCAAGGCTGTTAACAAGGCTTGGTGGTGAATTGGTGATGCTCTTACGTCACACCCAAAAAAACATTGGCAGAGCTGCTTCTTAACTATTGTACTGACTAGTTTACTGACCAGAGTCTGACAATTCCCTTCCGTCCTCCACTGTTGCTGTCAGTGGCCCTTGGATTTTCTCAACAATCAAACTGATCAAGCTACTGTAGGGGTTTTAGGGCTTCGGGTTTAGGCTTATTAGGGCACTCCAATTAGCCAACAACGTCCCCACCAGTACAGTTATAGTTCCAGTTCCGCAGTTCCGTTTGGTTTGCTTTAGGACTTGCCACTTACCTTACCAACTGCTCTCAACTGAATCTTGCATGATCACAGTCACCTCCGAGCTTTGTCTGATTCAAGCCTGGCAGGCAGAGTTTGGGATAACCGAACTTACCATAGGCTGGATTGTTTCAATAAATAATTTAAATAAGCTTAACCCCTAAATGACGGACCCATGACCATGGATTTCAAACTCCATTGCCCATCACTCAATTTGTTGCCATTTTGCAACTAGATATGTATGAAAAAAATTTTAGTTATTTTTCAGAGATGAAATTACATGTCTCCTTTACTTCACAACAAAATTGAGATTTTTTTGTGGAAAATTGATTTTTTTGAGGATTTTGAAGAGAAAGTGAAGAAAAATCGTAATAAATAGAAAATTATTTTAAAAAATCCGAAAATTTCACCATATGTGAATATTACAATGACAAACATCATGGTGTAAACTCAATTTCCGTGTCATTCTATAATTAGAAAATAATAGACATTGAAAATACACCCAAAGTTCAAATTGCAATAAAATATGCAATATTAGGAATTTTTTCAAAATTCAAATTGGAGTAGAAACTAGAGGGGATGAACTTCATTTTGTTAGTTGGACTCAAACTCAAAAAATATCATTTTCGTGGAGAAATTTCAGATTTAGAGCAAGGAACAATAACTTCCCAAAATACTCTAAAATAACATATTTTGTGATCCGTTTTTTTTAAATAACTTCTCATTTCCATGAAGACAAATATTGGAAAGAGTACAAATTCAATTGGATACTCTTCATAACCCAATATGAAAGGTCAACAAGGAAAAGGAAGATGAAAAAATGCTTTTGAACTATTCTCAGCTCAATAGTAATGTCATCCAAACGCCAAAAATTGGCGTCTTCGGCGTTCCAGGGTTAAGCGACTGCTGTGCTGGCCATGGTTCTGGTCACATTCCTAAAGTAAACTTGTTCGAATCTCAGATTCTCGGTTGTAGCTTGCAATGACAGAGGTGTGCTGCAATTGAATCTTCTGGAATCTGGTGTGAGGAATTCAAGATCCAGACCAAGATGTAAGATAAAGATCTAAGATGTAAGGTAAAGATCTAATATGTAAGGTAAAGATCTAAGATGTAAGATAAAGATATAAGATGTAAGGTAAAGATCTAATATGTGAGGTAAAGACCTAAGATGTGAGGTAAAGATCTAAGATGTAAGGTAAAGATCTAAGGTAGGAGGCTCAAACTCGGATCATGCATTTTAAAACACCCCTATGAAAGTGTCGATAACGGCACACTGCACAGGTGAAATGGAAGAGAGTTTCCTTGGTAAGACATTGTCGTCGTATAAGGTAGCAAGCTCTGAAATGGAACAGGCATTAAGAATGGACCTTATAAATGGGTGTAAAATGGACATGAGTTGGTTCTAAAATGGACATGTATAGTCATTGAATGGATCAAGGAAAAAAGCATTATCAATTGCAAGAGCCAATCATTTGCTTTGCTTTTCCCATATTTCTGTAGAATTGCAAGTGAATTGTTTATAGAAGACCTAGGGTCATAAATAGGGACCTATGACCCAACTCGTTTGAAAATTCATAAGTAATTCAAAAATGCTTGGAAAAATACGAAACCACTTGGGTTAGATTCCTCATCTATTTCTCTTTGTTTGAAAAATGAGCTAAAATTATTCCCGTCCAATGAAATACACGAAAAAGGCGGACCAGACCTTAGATGTGCCATTTCTGAGCCTCCTACCTTATGTGTCATTATACGGTGTAAATGTGGTTAGAAGTGGCATTGCTATGTGCTGTTTCAGTTTGTTTTTCAAATATGAAGAGCAGTGACGGCATTGCAATAAATTTTAATATACAATGGACACATAATTACTTCAAAGCCTGTTGTGAATCATTTTCTCATAGACTTTGTCCATTCTAAGTCATCCTGTAAATCATGAATGTTGCACTCTATGAACAGTAATAGCTACCTACTCGCATTTCAGTTCTAAAAGTCGTAAGTAATTCAGTTTGGGTCAAAAAAATTTGATGAAAACTGCTACTGATTTTTTTCTCATTTCTCTTCCTGGCATAAAAATTTCCAAATGTTTTGCCATGAGCCGTTGTTCACAGACCTCTGTTTGTCCTTACATGCACGCTTTATGAGCCTCCTACCTTAGTTCAATAACATATGTCAGTCATATGTGCATTCAAGGCTGCAACCTTAGAGCATCTGCAATGCAGCCCCTGTATATGGCCCAGTATCGGTATAACTAACTTTTGAACGGTAAATAATTAGAACTTAAAAATTGTCTCATTGGAAGCGCATCGGAAAAAACTGGGAGAAGGTTCAAGAAAATTCAAAATTAAACATTGGACAAGTACTTCAAAAGCAAGGTAAAAATCTGAAATTATAGAGGTCTTAGCAAATCACGGTTACCAAAGCAACATTTGGCCATTGACCCTCTAAATATGGCCAAATGTGGAGGGTCAATGACCAAATGTTGCTTTGGCATCCGAGATTTGCTAAGACCTCTATAATTTCAGACTTTTACCTTGCTTTTGAAGTACTTGTCCAATGTTTAATTTTGAATTTTCTTAAACCTTCTCCAAGTTTTTTCCGATGCGCTTCCAATGAGACAATTTTCAAGTTCTAATTATTTACCGTTCAAAAGTTAGTTATACCAATACCGGGTCATATACAGGGTCTGAATTGCAGATGCCTTTATATGTTATTGGTAACTTAGGGCCAATTTACACCAGGGCTAACCCAAAGACCCTCTAGAATTATCAGAGTACCCATTTAAATACTATTCAAAATGATAAAAAATCATTTTTGAAATTTTGAGTTGAAAAAAAAGTCTTTCTTTTATTCAATTATAGGTGTGAAATTTTGGCACTAGATTATGTTTTTTTAGTACATTTATACTTTTTTAACAACATGATAGGCCATAGAACTAATAGAAGGACTCCAATTGGTAGGTTTTCTAATCAAAAAAATTACGAGGATTTAGGTACCAATAGAAAACAACTCCAAAATATAAAATCCAAAAGAAATTAGTATTTTTTAAAGCCAATAATTTACAACAAGGTCTCAAAGTTTCAAAATTGCAAGTTTGTTAGTTTGTGACTGCATTTTTGAAGTACCTGTAGATTGAAAACACCCCTTAAGAGAATATGAAGTACAATAGAATGCTAAATTACGTAATTTTTGTTGTAGTTTAGGATATGTGCTACATTGTGATTTTATGTACCTACTATGTGAATGTTGGGCATAATTGCATTGATTAAACAAGGACGCCTTCCTTCATTGTCACAATTATGTTGTAGACATCATTGTTGATGCATTTAGGCCCCAAGAAAGCGGGATTGTACATTACCAAAAATTCATATATTTTACAATTTCAAAACATGAAGTCTTACAATGACCATGAAGACATTGTCATGCTTTTGACCTTATCTTTTATAGTAAATTACTCTATTGTAGTGGTGTCAACATGTGCAAAAAAATTCTTGTAATTTTGAAATTTGATAGGTATGTAACTTGCATGATGTAAGATGAAAATGTAAAGAAAAATAACATCATGTGTTGTTTAAAAATCTCACTCTAGGAGGAGTTAAAGTTTGCTAACTTTGTTAGGCAAGGTCAAAAGAAACTTCAAATGTTATAATTTTTAAATTTGTGCTATCAAAAGTTTTGAAATTTTTTCTACACATTCCCACAGTAGTCTAATATAAATTTGAATGGTTGAATTTTGAAAAACAACTTCATTTTTTAACTATTCTCATTACCTTAAAAAGTAGCAATTTTTCCTAATTTATGTCATATTGTCCAAACAAAGATTGTAATACACAACAAATTAAGTGCCTTAACTAGCATCAGTTATACAATCCAAAATCAAATAGGAATCCATAACAAACACCCCCTTGAATGCCCCCTTAGCGGATAAAAAGTTCCTCCAATCAGCTAGAAATCTAGGATCAAGCCCACATGCAATCATGAATGATCATCGGTGTTGTTGTAACAATTGTTAAAATTTCAAATTGATGCTGTGGCACTTAATTAGAAGGGCCAATCAAGCTAGTAAAGAAGTGACTAAAGGATTGTAGTCTAGGTGCATTTGAGACCCATCCAAAATAACCTTCAACAATTTTTGGTGCTAAATCTTGTGGTCAACCTCATCATAACTTGAAATTGTGAATCCATAACCAATACCTATTAATTGAATGGTAGAATGATCACCAAAATATTTAGCAATTCCAAGAAAATCCTCAACTCTTGTTTTAATGGTATGTGTTAATTGTCCTTCCATGTTTTGTATATGGTGAGAAGAACGAGGCAGCTACCATATTGTTGTATGACCAACGCCAGCATGGATGGCATATGACATGCTTGACGCCACCTGTTTGAACTTCTCTTTCTGAAAAACTAAAATGGTAAAAAACTAAAAACCTTATATTTTCCACAAAAATCACCCAAAACTCACGATTTTCAAACCAATAAATTTGTCTACAATCCTTCTACTAATTCTACAAACATAATCAATTAAATAGAAGTTAAAATTTTGTCCTTATACTTAAAATTCCAACCATAAAATAAATAAATAAATTTAAAGATTAACTTTTGGAGCTTTCTAAATTGTCTCTTTTGCTTTCCATTACCTCCAAAACAATTTAAACTCACTAGAAAATGCTGGAGAGTTCTCCCAAATCCAGTCATCACTTAGAAAATCAAACTAACTTCAACTCAAAATTTTGTTACACTATTAATCTTGAAGAAGAGGCTTCTTATCAAGTGAAAAATTCTCATTCCACAACATAAGAATCTTTACTAAATGATAAACTACCATCTCCAAGCAAAATTAAACATATAACTCTCTCTAAAAACACTCACAAAAACTTGACTTGAGAAGAATGTCAAGTTAAAGAGTTCTCTCTACAATTTTTTCTTCTTAAAAGCTTAAATTAGATGCACTTTGAAATTTAGATGAAACTCATTCAAAAATAAGGTAAAGTCCCATTGAAGGTTAACACTCAAATTGGACATGGGGTGGTCTTGGTGCCACTTCATGTGACAATCTAAAATGTGCCTCAGACCTTTAGGGATTAAAGGTGAAATCATCCAGTGAACCTTTTAGGTCCACAAGTCCACAACATCTTTACAGGGTTAGAAATTTTTACCAAATTTTTAACTTTGAAGGACAAGACCTATGACCAAGGTCCTTTGCCAAAAAATAATCCAATCTTAGGACCAATAAGTGCATTCTTCATTTCTATGGTAACCTTGAAAGTCATCCATCTGCCATTTTTTGCCCTTGCATGGTTAGTACTACAAAAATATCTAGTGTTGAATTTGGGACTAAGGGAGGCACTCAGTACAAAGTAAGAAATTCAAAAATGTTTGAGGCAGTACTGTAACTGCTTATTTAGTTGATATTGATACTTGAGAGGATGTTATCAGGTGCAAAATGTGACTGTAAACTTAACTTAGAGTGTGCCTTCATACCTGTAGTCCAATTGGGGAAAAGAAAAGTTTGAAGTAAGTGAAAGCAAGGGATTCTTCTCACAAAATTTCTCTGAGCAAAGTTACTGAGCCTGTATTATTTTGGTCAAAGACTTGGACCCATTAATCCACGCAGCTTCTTACTGGTTTTGTTGAACTCCAGAGTAAACACACCAAGGGAACTGTGTTGCTAAGAGCATTTTTTTCTGTGAAACAAAAGGAGGTCGACCCCTACAATTCTATCCATCTAAATATAACACAACTTCATGTCCATGAATCAGAGTAACAGGACGTTGACACAGACAAAAAGTCTATGCAATTGACGTCGATCAGTTTTTCCTGGCTTCCACCAGAACTATATGAAAGCCTTGCCTGCATCATGAACAACATTAAGCTTTATCAATTAGGGTGGGATCAAATTGCTTCTCCTCTTTGTCCGTTTAGAGAGTCTCAGATTAACCAATATTTCAACCTAATCTTCACATGCTGCTACAAGGAAAAATCTATAGTGCATGGTGCCGGGACCAGGTTTTATTTTTAGGCAATTAAATGCCCAATTTCCTCAAAAAATAAAAAAAAATTGGACAACCTCAAGCCTATAGGAAAAAAAAGAAGGATAACTGTGGTAAAAAATGACAAGCTGTAATGATGGCCCTCCACATTGTTGCTACAATGTTTCTAAAACCTCATTTCATTCATCGTGCAGGGCCAGCACATACAAAAATTGCAAATTCAAAATTGCATATCCAAAATTGGCCTCCTTCAATTCCGACCCCCAGAATGAAGGAGCCACAAAACTCATAACCTTCTTGAAGAAAGGCCACATAACCATTTGTCAGAATACCAAAAAACCCACCCTGGCCGGGACTATGCACTAAGAGAGGTTTATGCATGTTACAGAGGTGTAATAATGGCCACCTAACTAATGTCGGCTCTAACTACACTACTTTCCAAAAAAAGTGCTTCAAATTTTTGCCCAACTACAAATTGCATAATTGACAGTTATGCACTAAAAGAGGATGCACTAAGAGAGTTTTTTTCCTGTATCATAGTCTGGAAAGAGTCTTAGTATAGAGTATGGAAGAACTCGTATCTTGAGTCACATATTTGAGAAATAATTCAGAATTAACAACCCTCTTAAGGGGAGACTAATTGTGGGTTGATGGTGTGAAGTGACTTACGAAGATTGGAAGACAGTGCTGACAGCACCGACTGGAGTGGTGAATGCAACCTCTTGGAAGGGTCCTGCTGTTCCTGCTTTCATTCGAGCAACCCATCCTAAGTCTCCCCCATGCTTTGAAGACTTACATTCTGAATATTTTTCTGCAAGCTGTGCAAATACACCCCCAACATAACTTTGTCAATTAATTGACATCACATGATCATAAGATGTTTCACTATTCTTGAATGCAGGAAGAAATTAAATGAGCCTGGCTGGGTGTTCACATAGTCATCATAACCTACACTGAATATTGACATTTGAAACAATAGTAAGAGTGGAAATTGTTGAAATTATTACTTTGGCAAACTCCTTGGGAGGTACTTTGTTCCCAAAGGCTAACCACCCTCTCTGGAGTTGGTTATACACATCCGTCATCAGACCCTGTTTCTCGGACAGGATATGCCTCACTGCCATTATGCAAAATTCAATTTCACATTTGTCAATTTGTTTCTAACGGTCTGTTCTGTTTGCACTTGGTATTAGCAGTGGTATTGGCCAAGAGAATCTAGTTCAGCAGAGCATCTAAATTCATCTCTAAGACTCTCTTAATGCCGTTTAGAACTCGTAGTGCAAGCGTTCCTGAAGTGAGAATGTATGATAATGTAAACATGTACAGCAAACTCTCTTTTCTTTTTCGGTGATACAGTAAGGAGGTATGGTCTCTCCATACTTGGAGCACTTTGACTGGTCCTTTTCTATCACTATAAGAAACCAATGTTTTCCCATGTTTAAGCAGATGGATTTTATTGGACATCCAATATAGCAAACCATGTTTTTATGTCAACATTAAACATCCAATACAACATGAAGATGTTACATTGGACGTCATTGTTGACATATAAAAACACGGGTCGTTACATTAAATGTCTAACAAAATCCAGCTGCTTGGTTTACCTTTAACGTAAGTGCAAGATCCTATGGAATCCATCTTCGTCTCACGTCGCGCTTGCGTGGTTTCTTCTTGGTTAATTTGCAACAAACTTTTGCCTCTTCTCTGCCATGACCACAAAATCAATTCACATATATTCTAACATGAATTGGTGAGGCATGAATCCAACCTTTCACCTTCCAACATCACCGTTCAATTCAACTTAAGCAATTTTTGCATTGTGACCTTTCAACAACCGAAGTAGCCCGGTCAAGCATCATTAACCGTCGTCTACATGGGTAGGAAGCATTCATGTGAATCACATGAATTCGGTGTACAAGTTGGAAATTCGCTCACGATGAAGCAAGCTTGACAGACCTAGTGGTTGAGCTCGACATTACAATATCATCTGCCAAATGAAGACATTACTTTTTTCAACTCATTCCACAACCCCCCATTCTGTTTCACTACGACTTGCAGGGAACGTTTTGCAAGAGATCGGCTATTCCAAGCAGGAGCACCTTCCCAATTCTTCAAGCTTCATTACAACAGCAACAATTCTAAACCCTTGAACATTCACACAAAGCTAAAACAACAATCTGTTGAATGGGGATTTGCATCAAGTGGATGCAGCAATAGATTGTTTCCTCTCAGTCTTGCCATGACCAAGCCAACAATACAGAACACAATCGAGGTGCTATCGATTTGAACCTAATAGAATCATGAAGGTTAAGAAAGTCCCTGCTCACCAGAGTCATGATCGAAGTTCGGTTGAATGCAATGGGATTGTTCAACGTCGACTTCCGTTTCCCTTCTCTGAAACTCACACTACTCTTCCTCCTCTCCAGAAAAGATTGCGTCCTGGATTGTGAAAACTTCCCGGTATGCGAATTCTCAAGTGGTAAGGCGCCACGCTCACCCACGTCCAAGTTCCCTCCCCACAACGAGCTTCGAGAATACCTCCGCTTCTCTTCTAATTCCTGCATGTGCACTGGCCTGGTCCAGTACATTTCTCATCATCAAACCAAACCCTAAACCATGTTGTGTCTATCATGCATTTCAGCCCATTAATCACATTGAATTAATAAACCACATAATCACCAAGAGAAATTCCCATGGAATTTTTTCTCTTTATGATGTTATCTAAAAGTTCCTCAGACAGTCTAATTTTGCTCAAAACCCTCTTTGTTGTCTTTACCGTTGATCAATCAATCGTTTATCATCTGAGGCATACCTCAAAATTAATAACATCCTTGCTTCAATGCCTTAACAAAGGATTCGAAAATGTAATTTGCGCACAATTTCGAGTGGGAGGAAGAACATATCAATGAGTGGTATGCACGATCTCATCAATGAATATCAGACTTTCGAGTCTTGAAATCTACAGTGAGGAAGAGGAGTGAGCTCTCGCAATGAAGTGTTGCAGGTGAATTTGCGCAAACCTGATGGAGAAGGGAGAGTTCTCACAACTCCTAGAACGATATGAAGATTAGCAAGTGATCGAATTGTTGCAAACCTGATGAGAAAATCCTTGCATTTCTAAAGACTACTATCAAGGTTTGCAGGTGATCAAACTGTTGGATACCAAATGAAGAATGCTATGAAGGTTTGCAGGTGATTGCCTTGTGGGATACCTGATGAGAAGATCTTTGAAACTTCTAAAGACTGCTATCAAGGTTTGCAGGTGATCCAGTTGTTGCATACCTGCTGAGCAGGTCTTGGAAATGTGATCCCCGTCTCCGAGCTTCATCAGCCCGCATGTCATGCGCACTGTACGAGTCGTCATGCAGTTCCTCCATGCACACCGCCTTGGAAGCTTTCCTGGCCATGGAGCGCCTCATCTCCTTGGTCATGCCTGGAGGCCTCGATTTCATGGGCCCAGGCTCCAAACTGCCATGGCGGTCCTGCGATGGGTGCACCGCCTGCGTCTCCTTCCATTCTTCGATTTCAATCACCACATTGTTCCGAAAACTTTTCAGAAACGTCTCCTCCTTCACTGCTGTCAACTCGCGCACACTTTGTTGTCTCTCTTTGACAGTCGCCATGGCGGGAACTCTCACATGCTACAATGCAATGTCATGCCCGAATCCCCGAGAATCCTCGTTTAGGGTTTTGGAACAACGCATCCCAACTTACCGGGTTTGTATTCTTTACGACACATCCTTCGCATGAATTAGGTCATCGTATTGCTAATTGCTACCTTGCAAAAACGCCGGGTATTCTTTTGTCACCGTATTGACACGGATTTTAAGCGACAAGTTGTGGCTGACTCACATTGAGAGATTGCTACTTAATCATAGTCACGCGACAACACGAGCAAAAAGAAACGTCCATACATTCCATTCCATTGCCAAGGCTTAGAGCTCACAGCACCGATCCATGAATCGCCCCCATGTTCTGCCAGTAAGAGTGAGAGCAGTGGAGTGCAATGTTAGCAATTTGCATCGAAAATCATGCCGACCACAGAAATCTTCGTAGAAGATTTTCCTGTCAGGATACACTGTCCGCTTGAGTCTCTGTTTCTCCGAGTATGAAAGCTGTCGTGCAAGCGGCACAAGTAGCACAATCCAATGTGGTTCAAGGAAGAAACTACACAAACTAACTGTTTGAGATGAACCCTAAGAGTGGAAAATAACAACCAAGCTCACTAAACCGTACTGAACGAAAAGCACTCAAGATGAACACAACTTACTAAGACTGCTTAACGATGATGCTCCAAAATCCAACAGCGGAAAGGCAAAGCTAGCTATCAATACCATTACAATTCCCCGGAAAGAGCATGTTCGTTTATGTTGGAGGAAGGTGACTGGCCAGAAAATGGCCACCCATTTAATACTCCAGGGTCCACATTGCAGAAGACACTCCCACCACAAGCAGCGAGTGGAGAATAAGCGTTAATTACAACAATTCACCCACTTACTGTACAGTACAATAGCCCTCTTGACTTTCCTGCTTTCGCAACTGTGCCATTCTCCAAAGTGAGAAGAAATTCAAAAGAAAAAGACGGGGAAGCCGAAGGGACTGGGGACACTGTTCCATGTCTCCCATTGTGACCTGTGTAAAAGAATTATTACACCAAAATCCTTGTCAGGTCTGGAGGAAAACGAAGGTAGACAGCATTCAAATTATGTCTCATCTCGTCCACTTCGTTAATGTCAGTTGAATCGAAAATCAAGTTGTGCATCGTTGTTGATCATCGGCTCTGAAGTATTTCACCATCCGAGATGACAGTATCGCTTGGTATCCTCACAATAATCGGAGTATTTTGGTGACTACCTTGGTCATGGGGGCACCGTCCTTCAAGGGTTAAATGAAAAATGTCTGATCAATATTGTGGAAAAAGTTAAATCCGATGCAGAATGAACAGCAAGAATTTGGAGATGCAAAGTAGAATAAACGCGTACAATGAACACATGTAGGAAAACCAACTGTGGCAAAGAATTGCGACTGATATACGAAAGATCGATACTACAAACAATTCACCATTACAGACACAGATGAACATCCATTCGATGAAGTAGAATTGTCGGCAAATCAGAAATGATATTACATTTGAAAGTGTACACGAAGGTCATGCACTAACACTGCTAGAAAACATATTTACATCCTTCCACGGGGGCCCATTTCGGGACTCTGCTGGGGTCCCTTCTTGATAGCCAAAAGGTCAGAAGAGGATGTGGAGCTAACGTAGCCGATGGTGGTGGCTCCGCCCAGAACCAAAAACTTCAGTAAAACACCCCTCTTGGTGAACCCTCCAGCGAAGGTCTCGAAGAACTTGTTCTGCATAAGAAAATGGTAAAGTTTAGTCACAAAACAATAGAACTAAACCCCTTCCACACCAAACCACAACACGATCAGCAAATGCCAAGATCAAAACCTTCAAATCAGTCCACGAAATGCAACCAATAGAGTAATTTACCTGGAAGGAGTTGTATCTGGCAGGGTCATCGTTTCCATACAAGTCCCAGTTTCCGGTGGTGTTGTTGATATCACCCAAGTCAAAGTACACGCTGCCCTCACCGTACTTGGCGGTCACAACTCCCACTCTGCAATGACTCCCCACCGCACTTAAAATCATTCACTGTGATTCTTTGCCGCACCCTAACCACGCATTGCCATCATACAAACTCGCGAGACCACAACAGGAAAAAATTAGGTCACCACACAAAAACTCCAGACTCCTCCAATCCCTCCCTCCTACATACAGTTAATCCCCTTTAATTCACTCTCCAATGCACAAGAAACGTATGTAACATCACACATTCAAACATCAGCCACCCGCATCCACCACCAAAGTCACCTCCAAGTCGAACGGTACGAGTACTTCTCACACAATCGCACCCCAAAGATGTAAACCACAAGACTCATTCCCACCACATACCGCACACCAAGTAAACCCAGACCAACACTCCATCCACTAACAATTGAAAGCGAAAATCTGCCTCAAACGTCAACATAACTATCAATCCATTCAGCACGAAGTCCCTCAATGTCGAAGCCTTCATCTGAAACCTCAAAAACAACAATTCGGCAAGAAAGTACAACCTCATCAAAAAATCCACCAAAATACGGATAAATCACAACGTACTCGCGCTTATCGGGACAAACAACCCCTACAATCCATACCAATTACACATTCCCTCCATAAAACACACACAGAGTGTCTATAATGCAACCGCAAACGAAAGCATAACGATCTAATCATAAATCATCGGCTTCCTGAGTGTTGAAGGAACGATCTGAGAAGAGAATTAGGCAGGTATTAGGGGAAGAAGGGCAGACCTGGAGGGGGCGCGCATGGAGACGCTCTTCGCGGGCATGGCCAGCTTCTTCCCAGCCAAAGAGCTGCCGGCCAAGCCGGACACAGCAATGGTTGCCGACGCCGCTGCCATTGAGAAAAACGCACACAAAAATGCTTGACTTCAAATGGACACAAAAAATTGCAGCGAGACTGGCGATGGCGATGGTGGTGCGAAGAGTGGCGATGGGTGTGCGGGGACGGGGAGTGCAGATGTCATGTGGGCGGACGACGCCGGCCACACTTCGGCTAAGATAAGGGACCCGACGCGTGGCCTTTCGGGAGTGGCGGGGTTGGGTTCTGGCCAATGGGGTGGGCCGGGGGTGGATAGCGTCTCGGGTGACCGGTCCCGCCGGTTACCTGCGTCCCCCGTTGGAGGTGGCGGCTCCTCCAATCGGACCGACTCTTTGGGTTGCAGTTTGATTGTGTGGATCAGGGTCGAGTGTGGCTCCACCAAAAAAAAAAGGGTCGAATTCTCTCTCACTAGGAAGTTTTTTTGGGGAATTAATTTGGAAACTTGGGGGGGGAGAAGTGGAATGTTTGGCAAAATAACTTTTGAAATTTAATGAATAGAATCTTAAATAAACACCCAAAGTATTTTAAAGTAGGATGATGCTAATACATTGGGATGAATGTACAACATTTTAGATGAATAAATGGAATTTCATCCATTAGTTGCATATTTATGGATGTAAATAGTTTTACAATAGAAACAAAAAATGTATATGTTGTCTATCCCTTAGATTCTGGATCAATGTTGGAAATGCAATACTTTTAGAAATTTGTTTAACCCTTGAAGGTCTAGGAAGCTCAATTTATGGATGTAACATGTTGTTTTGGATGTATTTGAAAATAGAAGAGAATGGTAACTCTAGTTTGAAAGATGAATATGAATGAAGGCTCAACTTATCTAAGCCTCATGGACTTAGATGACAAATCCCATTTTTGATGCTTTGGTTAGGAGATAGATCCTATAATAAAAAACTGGCATGTTCTTTTCCAGAAAAAATTCTTAAGTCCCTATGTGACAACAAGGTAGTTATTGCAACCCCTACCACCATCATTGGATGGACTATGGTGGTAAGTACCCCAACAACATCTGGTTTTGACTTCATGACCACTTCATTGATGTGCCAAGGCCAAAGTCACTAAACCAAGGCCAGAGATGCCTATTTGTATTCATATTGAGTCAAATCTAATGACACATGGCACTTCCAATTTGAATCAATATTGCACCTTCGATGGTTTTAATGACACGTTGGAATGAATGTACAACATTTAGATTAATAAATGGAACTTCATCCATTAGTTGCATATTTATGGAAATAAGTAGTTTACATCAAGAAAGCGCATTCCACTCTATTTGTATTGATGTAGTACTGCAAGAAGAGTTGTAAGGTAGGAGGCTCTGAAATTGCGCAGGCAATAAGAATTGTTCCTAGAAATAGTTGTAAAATGGACATGAGGTGATTCTTAAATTGATTGCTATAGTCATTTGAATGAATTGAGGAAAAAAAACATTGTTGATTGCAAGAGCCAATCATTGTCTTTGCTTTCTCCATTTTTCTTTAGAAGTTGCAAGTGAATGATTTATGAAAGACCTAGGGTCATAAATAGAGGCCTACGATACAATTCGTTTGAAAATTTATAAGTAATTCAAAAATGCTTCAAAAAACATGAAAACACTTATGTTAGATTCTTCATCTATTTCTCTTTGTCTGAAAAATGAGTTAAAAATATTCCCATCCAAGAAAATACATGAAAAAGAAGGGCCAATCCTTAGATGAGCGATTTTTGAGCCTCCTACTTTATTAGCCAATATTTTTGCAATATTGCATGTGGTACTGCATTAATACAAAAACAAAAATTACTAAAAAAACATTCTAATATTGCTTTTATATTCTATTAACACTATATTCTTATAAAATACAATGGTTATTATTTCAATATATTACAATTGCAATACTTAAATAGAAAGCCTTTTTACCAATACTTTTGTAGTACTGCATCAATGTTATTAAAGTAAGGTAAGGTAGGAGGCTTTGAAATGGAACAAGCATTAAGAAAAGACCCTATAAATGGCTATAAAATGGACATGAGTTGGTTCTGAAATTGACATGTATAGTTATTGAATGAATCAAGGAAAAAAACATTATCAATTGCAAGAGCCAATCATTTGCTTTGCTTTCCCCACCTTTCTTTAGAATTGCAAGTGAACCTTTTATAGAAGTCCTAGGGTCATAAATAGGGACATATGACCCAACTCGTTTGAAAATCATAAGTAATTCAAATATTCTTGGAAAAATACAAAACCACTTGGGTTAGATTCTTCATCTATTCTGAAATAGATGACAAAGAAAATTTTGGATGAACTTCATTACCCAAGTGGACGAATATCCGTCTGTATTTGGATAGAAATAGGCAAGCCTAAATGAAATTATAAAACAGCACATGAGTGGTTTAGGATTATTAATTCTAAGTTCTATTTTAATTTATTTTTTGTCTTTCAATTAACAATTCAAAAATGAGATAGAGGAATGGATTCTTTCCTCTTCTTCTCTTTCTAAATAAGAAAAACAAAATTAAAAAGTTTAACAAAAAATACTATTATTGAGAAACTAATAAAAAAGTTACTAATATATAATTAAACTTCATGCTTTGTATAAATTTTGAAAAATATATAAACTACCAAAATAATGTGCTCAATATGTTTTACAATCTTCGACAGTGTATATTGAGGTACAATAATCTTACAACCAACCTATTTGAGCCATTAAGTTTTTTTGGTATATCATGGAGTTTAATTGGTTTATGTTGGTAAGCATAATTGTCATTGCATCCTTACACAATCCCAATCAAGCATACCAAACTTTAGTTTAAAATAAATAAAATTCCATTTTGGTGATTTTTTTAAGTCAAAATTTTGGGGGTTTTCATGATGTTTTATTAAAAACAATTGGCTATGTATTTATCAAATTCAATTGTGCAAATATGTAGGGAACATTCATACTATGCACATCTTTCCTTCAATGAGCATCTCCAAAAAAGTTTCATAATTCCTTCTACAAAGATTTCAATGTTGGGGTGACACTACGCAACTTTTATAAAAATAGATATCTCTTTATTATAATTAGACTTTTTTATTTGTCCCTCACATAATAACTATTTTTGTACATTTGAGCATGATGGAACAATTACTTTGCCAAAATCTGTTTAATTGATATAGAAATATCTATCTTACAAAGTTCAATCACATAACACTTCACATTGAATTCTTCATAGATTATATTTTTGTTTCTTAATGGTGTGTTTTTTAATATGAAAGATGTACATATTGATGTTCACTACATATTTGTGCAATTGGATCTAAAAAATTCATCACCAATTGTTTTCAAAAAAATATCATGTAAAACCATGAAGGTTGACTTTAAAAATTAACCAAAAACGGAATTATGCTTTCATAAAATTGAAATTTGGTATGTTTGATTGGGATTGTAAAAGGATGCAATGATAATTATGCTTACCCAAATCTACCAAATGAACTCCATGTTTTACAAAGTAAATTTGTATGCCTCAAACAATCTGGTTGTAAGATTATTGTACCCCACTATACATTAAGGATACATACATTTAAAATGAGGCTTTGTCAAAAAAACAATATTCTCCCAAAATTTCAACTTCCATATTTTTCTACACGTTCTCAAAAAAGGTCTACCACGAAGAGTTTTCATTCTCTATGTCCACAATTTATTCAATGTTACTTATTTGTTCACCAAATTAGAGAAGTAGGACAATGATTCATCATGTTCAAAACAATACTATAAGTGGGAGACTTGCAAATACTAGAGTATTTTAGCAATTTTTCCAAACTGGTTGGTTTGGCTAGAAAACATTTTTAATAATGCAACTTTTTGACATCTATTTTAATGGAAAAAGAGATTATTCCCACCGAGTTATTGAAATCCTTCAACTTCACAAAACAAATCAAAATATTAGACTCAAAATTTACAAAGTTAGAATATATTTGGTTTTGTAATTGTTCAAGTGATGGCATCCACTCTATTAAGGTTAATCCCTAAATGCCGGGGTGGGTGGGGGGTGGATGAGAAAACATAAAAGTGCTATAAAATGATACTTTTACAAATTTGATGAAGTTGGGTCCACAAGAGGGAATGAGAAGCATAATTTTCAATAATTATCTATATAGATGTGCTTCACCTTTTATATGCAATATTTGCTATGATTAAAAAAAAAAAACATGCGCAAGTCATATAACATTTACATTATGTAAAGGATTAGTGTTTCTCTATGAAATGTCATTTCTATTTAAAATTTAAAAGTGTTTAAAAAAATGCCCATTTTTTGGAAAGTGTGGAAAAACATTAATAACTTTCAAAATTGATGCTATCTCTATCACTTATATGATGCTAGATTGTCTTCTACCCTTTTCAATTCTAGACATCTCAAACTTGTATGCACTTCTCGCTCTTCATACATACATACTAGACACAATTCTTTTGTTATGTTTGTATCTTGTTGCCCTAATTTCATACAACATATGAAGAGCAAACTAAGTTGTCCATATGATGTTACTTCTCTTCCTCCCCTTCGCCTTCCATCTTAATTGAGACACATCCAAACTAATTTTTACCATGAAAACTTGATGTAGCGTGCATAAACATTGGAATGTCTCCATATCTTGAACTTCCATTAGGGCATAGAGCACCAACTTGTAAGATTGTAGTACCTACCAATATAATAACATATTAAGATATAAGTATTTTTTTTTTAATTTAAAAAAATTACAAATTCATATTATAATAATAGACTAACTAAGAAAAATTGTACACACTTGCGCCCCCGTCAAATTATTTTGATTCATGTATGTCTCCAAAGACAATTTCAATTTACTGAAAACATTTGGTTATAAAAGTTTGGCTATATTGCGCTCCTTCTTTGATTGAACATTTTTCAATAACAATATCAAGATCAAACATCTCCATTTTCAAATTAATTTGAAAGCCAGCCAAAATGTGACGCCCACTCTGTAAAATCTTCCATCATCATAAAACAATCACTGAAGACAAATTATAAATTCAAATTAAACAATAGTATGGAATTAACCCCTAAAGGACCAAACATTGTTTTTTGGCAACATAGCAATTTTGGGCAGCTCACACGAATGGAGTTTTTTTTTTTTTCTTTGAAAATTTCACACCACATGTATCCAAGGAGTAGCTTTAAGGCCCAACAATTTTCATAACTTTTGACTGCATGGTTAAGAAATTATTGCATGATATGTAGTTTTCGTTACTCGATGGGCAACCTGGGTAGCTCAAAAAACTTCTTTAAAAATAATTTCTTTCTTAAAATAAAAATTTGAAATTGGTTCTAAAGATTTATTTACATGTGAAAACTTTGAAACATTCCATTTTGATTAATGAGATGAAAGTTATGAGGAATTCCAATTTACAGAAAGTTGTGGAGTTTCTGAATTTCATCTTTACTTATAAACAAATAATTAACAATGGTTTTTTGAAAAGATTAACTGATCATACCATATCTAGTAGTTGTATTTTTTCCTATCGGGGGACAATATCCATCCTTTTTTCAATACTCATTAGTAGTGCTTCCAATCTTCTATCGTATTTTACAACAAAATCAAGGAACTGTTTTTTGTTGCTAGCCATGTATGCCGTTTTCACTAATGCTATGTGCAAAGCTTTATACAAGTTTGAGCTGTATTCAATGGGAGCTCATGAAAAACAAATTGAAGAAAAATAATGTTTCATGGCATGAATCTTGACCAAATTGAAATTTTATTTTTGCCACATTACTAAATGTGTTCTGAATGTCACTACAATCATTAGAACATAAATACAACATTAAACAACTCCGGCCCCATCATGTCTTTATTTGTATATTTATATATTTTGTATTTATAAATTTATACGTGTTTATATTTGTAAACTTACATACTTTCCACTATTGTATCGTTGTACATAATGATTTATTTGTATTCCTCATTTATCAAATGAAATATTTTACCATCATTAAAAAAAGATACATATTTTTCACTAGTACACAATGAATATAAACTACTATTATACAATTTTAGTGCCATTATTGCATGAAAAAAAATATTACATTGATGTTTTACAATTGAAAAAACCACCTTAGAATCTTCAAATTCTATGATACAAACGTATGTCTCACTTCTTGAAAGTTTCATTATAATTCATTGAATTAATATGATAATTACCTTTTCATGTAGTCATCCATTGTTGTTAGTGATAATTCTTTTGATCAACGAGCTAATTGATACCATTGTAAAAAATTTACAACAACCTCAATGAAGAAGTTGGGGAATAGTCCTAACATGCAAAAAACTACCATGTATCAATAAAGATGATCAATATTCTACAAGAAAAAATGTTAGTCATTACAATCATCATCCATCTTTGTATTATATAAATCTACTTTACTTTAGATAAAATTTTATCTTTATATTTAAAATATTAAATTGACATATTGATGGATCTAAAAAATGAAAATGAGGTTGAAATACAACTAACTTGCATTAAACAATGATATTCAAATGCCGCAAAATTTGCATTGGAAGTAAAGTATCCACCTTTTTTTGTACTAGGCACCCTAAATTGAAAAAATTGTGTAGACTCTTTGATTACTAATAGCCTTCTATCCAATTCATGAAGTAAAGAGGGCATTAACTCCTTAGACATGCTCTATAATATGTCCATAACAGTTTTGAAGATGCCCAAATCAGCTTAGTTTAACATGTCAACATTATTTGTAAGATAAGGATTTCCAAACTTTGTATCTCCTCCAACAAAATTCTATAGTGCACACTATTGAACAATAAACATGAAGTACATATTTTGTCAATGTAAACATCACTTTTGTTGATATTCTAAAGTGCTACCTTTGTACTGTTACAAATTGCACATAATACAATATTCTAAGAATACCAAGAGATAGCTGAAAGTGCCCCATTATCTAGCAAAATACAATATTTTCATGGTTAAATAAATTCCCTATGTACAAGATACAAATAATCTTGTTCTAAAGTGTTTTTCCATTCAAAAATCAGTAAATAATCATGTGATTGAAAGTATTTCCAAATTTGTAATGAAATTTTTTAATGTATAAAGGTTACAAGGTGCTGTACTGATTTCAAGTCTTTCTATATATGGTTAGCCTAAACCTTGTGATTAAAAATATTTCCAAAGCAAAAAACTAACTCCGAATTGGACATAGTGCGTGAACTACTAAAATGCTCTATTTATTGATTTTGATAATTGAGCAAGCAATGAGGAATTCAAATCAATTTTTGCTCAAATAACTCTTTGAATTCCACATTGTTTGTTCAACAATTAGTGATTAAAATCAATAAAAGGATCAATTTAGTGGTAGAATCAATAAATGGAGTGGTGGTGCTTCTTTGCATTCATTCTTCAAGACAAGTTGGCTACACGCTTGAAAATTTTCAAATCATTTGGAATTGTACAACATAGAGGAAAATAATAGTAAGGAGAAAGAAGTAGAGAATGATTCCAAATACAAAATTGTTAAGAATTTAGTTATGGAATTGAAAAATGCCAATTCTAATGGTTGAAATATTGTAATAAACAATCTACATCATATGATTTTATTTTTTTCAAAAATCTTGAAAATTGAATAAATTAAAGGACTTCAAAGTTTATTTTAGAGTAGACCGCCCGCAAATTGAAACTCTTCATAACTTTTGACTCATTGATTCAAATGGAATGATTCAAAACTTTCTACTTATATAGAACTCTAGAAAACCAATTAAAAATTTTGTTCTTAAAAAATGTTTTTTTTTATCTCTCCCAATTTCCATTTATAAAAAAAGTAACATATCAGGCCATAATTTTTGATTCATATTTCCAAATGTCATAAAATTAATACATATGAAAGATATTCCTTGTCCCCACCTTCTATTGATATTTCATCTTAAAATATAAAAATCTTTAATCATACATGCTTGTCCAAAATTTGTATGTTGCCCAAAATTGCTTGCTAGACGGGATGCCACAATACAACAGTTGAGAATGCGGGGAAGAAATTTCCGAAACTTTTACCACAAGTTCTCAAGTCAGCATACTACAAGTTCCTATGGTTACATTTGTCCCCCCCAAAAAAATTCAAAAATTTGATACTTGTACTAGAAATGGCAATTCTTGAGCGTTTTGGGTGAAAACATAGTCATGGAACGAATACGAATTCAGAATTTGCCAAACCCATGGATGCATGGAAAATAAAAAATTTCAGGGTTTTCCCAGCGGGACGAGCAAGGGGGTTAGTCCGCCTTGGCCACATTGAAGAAGTCCCGTAGTGGAACAGGATTGACCTCCGTATTGCCCCGTGTTTTACCAATGTAGGAAACATTGGAATTTTTTGTTTGCCACATATGATAAAATTTTCAAATTTTGAATTCATATTTGCAATAAGAGACCCCATATTAGCTAGGAGTCTCAAAGAAATACAAATTTAAGCAACACAAAATAGGGGGGGATTTTTGCATTTATCCTTTGATGGGGCAATAGTGCAATACAATGGTGAATCCTCCCTGGCCCCCTTAGTGTGGCAGTGAGGTCAGATTATTTAATAGCAGCACTACAAAGGGTGAGAAATAGTGAAACCCTGCTTTAACTAGGGATATATGGATAACATTTCAGTGAGATTCTATATGCAGGAACCAAGAGTCTCAGAATTGTTTTGTAAACATTGTATGCACTAGAAGAAACCTGTGTTTTTTCTTGATACATTTTTTGTAATATTATGTTGTATTTGATGTTACAACTAATACCTTACACTATGTCTAATTCTATTTCTAGAAATAGAATTGACCACAACATAGAACGGGACATGATAGGTAAAAAGACACATCTAATCCTTTATTTTAAAACCAGTTCCAATGCCTAACTGACTCCCAACAGCAATTGTGAGTAATGACTCGATCAAGAATATGAAAAGCGAGGCATATCTAATTATCTTTGCGGCAACTCTTGGAGCAGGGGTTGCCACTTGAGGCTTGTTTTTCTTACTTGGAAGCCATCCTCTTCTCTTTGTCCTTTTTCTCGATGGACTGTCGTGTTTGCTTTGCAGAAAAAGCAGGGGCAGAGGCAAGATCAAAAGCCTTGACAAATGACTGTACAACAACAATAACAGACGTACAATTAAATTCAAAATATGGTAGGAAAATGTATAACACAAAAACAATAACAGTCCTCTTGGAACACCACTCGATCATAGAAGGTTCTTATGATAGAATTTAAATTGTTGGAATTTATATTGGTACAGCAAAACAAAGCAAATCATATTGGTTGCTTTCTTTTCGTAGAGTCTGTGCTTTGATCGCTTCCATGCTCAAAGTCAGATCCTCCCTCAAAGTGCTCCTCATCCTCAGTTGCCTCGGCGTTGCTCCATGTCTCCTCTTCTGAGGTATCGGAAGGGAGAGCTTTAGTTTTTGGAGGCGCAACGTTCCTATCCATGGCTGTAGAGATGGTTAGAAACACTTTCACAAATAGTAACGAGAATAGCACCCGTAAAATAACATACTGACAAACTATTGAGACCAGAAAGCCCCGAGCAAAGCGAACACACCCGAGAGCGACGTCACGAAGCAAAATAGACTCCAATGGGGTTCAGCAATAAAATCAACTTCGCAAGGCAAGGGGTTCAGCAATAAAATCAACTTCGCAAGGCAAGGAATAGCACGCAACGACAAAGTGGGGACAATTGCAGCAGGCGCTGACGCGAGCACAACAGAGCAAAGGTCAGGCAAAGACGGAGCACGTGGGCAGGACGAGGGATGAAAAGTGAAAAGTGCAAAGAAGTATATAAGCTTAAACCCTAAAACACTAAGCCTGGATATTGCATTCTGGCAGGCAGGTTAATCATCTGCGGGGATGAGGCGCGCGCGGGTGCAGTGCGGGTGCCGTTCACTCCCAACGCCGCACGGGGCTATTGACAACATTAACCCATAAACACTGCCAAGGACGTTTTCTAGCCGATAGCCGATGAATGACAGAGTCCAAAGTTTGAATTGCAATAAAACATTTAATTTGAGGATTTTTTGAAATATTTGAAATGGAGTAAGAACTCAACTCGATAAGCTTCATTGTAATTGTTGCAATCAAATTCAAAAAAGAATTTTCTTTATGGTTAAAATTGAGACCAAGAAGGAGGTGCAAGTTGCCCAAGTATATTATATTAAAAAGACAATTTTTGGTGATCTTTTTGTATAGCATTTTTTCTCTAGAAAAGTCCACAATGCTAAAATGAGGAACTCATTACCTGCAATTGAGTTCAAGCGACTCCCAAGAAAAAAACCTAGACGAAGAATGTCTTATTCTCATCAAACAATGCATGTACTGCTCCAAAGGTTATCCAAACGCTACAAAGTCGCGCAGGCGGGGATGCATGCATGGTTGGTTACACCCCTTGGGCATTCCCACAGTTTCAGATTGCGTTGGATGCTTAGAAAGGACTGCATTCCCTCGCAGAAATACCGTGAACATGCACTGAGTAGATGGTCATGACGCAACATGAGGCAGTACTGATCCCGTAAAAGTCTTGCCAAATCAATCAGATTTGAGGATCAAGAAGTAATGAATGTTTTCCAAATGACACAGGATGTGGCTTCAAAATTGGACTCCAACCCCAAAAAATCAGCACGACTTCGTATCCTAAAGGCTAGAACTTGTCGCCTGAGTCATGGGAACACCTAAAAATCAAGCAGTAATTGTGGCAGGATCCTCTCCAAGTGGCTTCCCTCAATTGTTGTGCATCCTTCAGCTTCGGCAACCAAGGAAGCTCTTTCCACTGCCTCTGTCACATCCTCAAGCATCCCTCAAATGTAAGCAAGTAATTGAGTATAGGACTAACCTGGCGCTCAACATCAGCCCCAATTGTGCTCGTCATCAAGAATCGAATAGCAGTATTAGACTTAGCTAAGCGCAACTTACCAGAAATGAAAAGACGGAGATATTCACAGCTCAGTTTCAAGGCATCTGAATTGACTGCACCCACGACAACAAGCATAGTTTAAGACACTGCGGGGTTCAATATCCGCAAAAGCTCACTTCCATAGCACTATGTACCCTAAACCCTAACCCATAAAACCCTAAATGATTCCGGTATGTAATGTTACGTCTGGATCGCACAAGGACCGAATTTGCAGCTGGTGAAGAATTACAAAGTGAAGCCGACCCATCGTGTGAAAGCCTAGCCCTAACCTCTAAACTATCAACCCTAAATCCTGAGTCATGCAATGGAGTAAAGTAGATACTCACAACTGGTAATGACTCTAGATAAACAGTGCATGCATGAAACGAACAGAATTATTCAGAAAGGCGTTTCACAAGACTTTGGCATCTCAGATGATAAACAGCGAGGTGAGCATTGACGCTGCCAAGATACTTACTGTTGGTTCCACGTGACTTTTTAGAAGGGCCTGCACCGCCTGCCTGTAGAGAAATCAGTACCGAGACGACTTGTTTCAAGCAGCCTCTCAGGAATCTTACGCAGTAATTATCAAGCTGCAATCGAAAGAGTCTATACACATCTCTTATTGCAAGGTAAGCGTCTATGACCATATGCAAGGAGATGACTTTAGAGTCAAATCATTCTTACCTCGGGATCTACCTCCTCAGAATCGATCTCCTTGGAGCGCTCTGTAATCAAAATCGAGCGAACTTGATTAGGGATTAGAGTTTCGGAATACAGAAGCGCATTAAGTTGGGTTTGACAAAATGGCATCCTTACTTTTCGCAGTTTGGGCCCACACAAACTTGAAGATTTCTTGGAGAGTGTCCTGCGCACAATGAAACCAGAGACCGGGCAGACCAATTCTGTTAATTCCGAGACCAAGCCCAACGTCTGCCAAGCATGATCAAATTGGATGGAAACTTAAAAATATGGTACTACAGGAGGAACGACGAGGTTGGTGAGATTAGCTTAGCTTACCGGTTGAAACGTGCTGGTGAGATGCTCCATTGCCTGCGAGTGAGAGACAAAGTCCAGATTCCGAAAACGGAAATCCGCAACGACCTTCACACAGTAGCCAAACGAGGTGCGCGGCTTCCAAGCACGGCCACTGGTGCCTGTGCTGCATTTCCACCCTAACCAGCGTCCGGTAGCAGGGCTTTTTTTTTTCATTTTGTGTTCTTTCTGATGTGACACCACGACTGAATTTTGTTCAACCTAATCCTGTAAACCTTCCTGTAACACAACATTGTCTGGGTTTCCCTGTTGGCATTGTCAAAATTTTTTTTAAAAATTTCCACATAAAAACACTGAGAGAAATGGGGAGAGCAATTGAATTTTTTATATGTTTGACAAAGTATGAATTTGTAATGAATTTTCAAAGTGTGTTGCCCAATTAATCCAAAAGAGTTTCTGGACTATCTCGAAACCAACAAAAAGTGTATTCATAATGGTCATCTTACTCACCTAAAGCAATTACAATATTCCCTAACATGGTGTAGAAATAGGATAATTCATAATTCCTTAAAAATTACCCAATAGTATATTAATTCGTTCCTAGGGAGAATTTCAAATAGGGATTTTACAAGTAGTAGATTAACACCAACCAGGGTAGCACAACTAAAGAACTTGATTTAAATTCTTACCAACTTAGTCTAATTCCAAACTACACCTCTCTTTTAATAATTACAAAGGTTAGAAAACATTAACTCCTGATTCGGTTATTTTCACCAACTGGCTCTTTCATTCAGCTTCTAGTCTTACTGGATCAATTCAACTCCAACTCGGTTTAATATCTTTACGACTTGGTTGACTTGATCAGCTTCATATTTCATTGATTCAAACTGGTTCTTCATGAACTCCAAATTGAGTTAACATCACCAATCTAGGATTAAATTTGCTTCACTTTCTCACTACTACTGAATCTTTAGTATTCTATCTCTTGTAGAAATAGGATAATTCATAATTCATTAAAAACTACCCAATAGTATATTAATTCGTTCCTAGGGAGAATTTCAAATAGGGGTTTTACGACTAGTAAATTTAATCACAACCAAGGGCACAACTTAAAGATTACGATTTGGATCCTCACCAACTTAATCTAATTCCAACTACTCTCCAATCTTAAAGGCCACAAGGGTTAGATTCTAAGTATCTTTTAGATTTGGATCTTCCCAATCCGACTTTGGACTTGCTTCTGCACTTTCTTTTCTTCGTTCACAGCCTCTTTCTTTACAGCAACATTGGTTCCATTTACTTCCAACTTGGCTTTCAAACTTCCCAACTTGCAAGCTTGATTATTGTAGCTCTTCTTCTTGCAAAACTAACATTCTCTCTTGACCAAATTGGTTTTACTCTCATCCATTCTTTCACCACTCATTATCTGGTATAATTCAATTCTTATTTGACTTTATTAGCATTCACAGCATTTTGACTTCCAATTTGGATTTAAGAGTTGCTCTACATGAAGGAGCAATACCCAACAATTGCTTAATAGAAATATCGTCTTTTACATGTCCCAAATTTTCTATTAAATTATATGGATCATCATCTTCCATAATTCCTATTTGTTTATTATCTCGTTTTTTTCTTATCGATGATCTAACAAATTTACCAACTGGATTCGTACTTGTCCCAGTTGGTGGTAATTCTAACTCAGCTTCGTGCTGTCTTAATTAATTATCATGCTCAAGCCAGATTGGTGGAATAACTAATGGTTCTACTGGATTGAAATTTTTCTCTCCAATTGGAATAAATTGTTCCTGGGTGATTTTTGACTGATTAGGGACTGCCTTGACTTGAGGATCAAATTGTACTGATTTTCCTATAGGTTTAACAATAGGATGACTATTACTAGTCATGGGTTGGTAAGCTCGAGGATCATACTGTTTGAATTTTACTTCCGATTCAGGTTGTATAAGCTTGCCAATGGATGTACTTCCTATTCTTATTTGATTTTGTCCTTCTAACAATTGTTGGGTTTCCTTTCTTGTCATTTCTTTTTCTCTCAAAATTTCCAAAGTACCAAGGGGATTTTCTTTAATTATCCGTCCTCTGGTACTAACGTTTTGAATATTTGTATCTTTAATCAATGGATAAGTAATTTTTTTAGGTTCTTTTTCAACCTCTATATGATAGGAAATACGATCTTTCTTTGGATTAGGGACATCCTCATCCGGAAGTTCTACCAATTTGGCACTAGTATCCTTTTTACTTTTATATTCCTCACGATTTCCATCTCTCCTAGGGGCATTACACTCTTCTGCTGTGTGGCCTGCTTGCTTGCAATTATCGCAAAGAGGCACATAAGGAACACTAGCTCTAGCGTTTTGACAATTAGTAGTTATATGCCTAGGTTGGCCACATCTGTAACATATAACCCCTCCTCTACTCCGGTTGTTATCCCAATTTGGATTTTGACCACCATAAGTGGGTGTTTTCTGATTAACATCCCCGTAAGGTAGCTGAGACCAACCTTGGTTATTTGAGGTGGGAATTTGGACTACATTCCAATTTGGATTATTACTATAACCCCCATTATTAAAATTATTAGGAGTAAAATTTGGATTCACATAATTTGGTTGATTAAAATTTGAATTTTGATTGTAATTCTGGTTTGGGTTAAAATTCCTTCGCCTATAGTAATTATTATTATTTTCCCAGTTATTGTTACTATTATTATTAGGAAAATTATTACTATTATCAACTTTATAAACCTGACCCCATTTAGCTTGATGACCAGCTTGGGTTACTAAACTCGCTTGCAAATTTCGACAAGATTCAGTCTCATGCTTACCCCCACAAAATCGACATTTTGGAGAAAGGTTTGCAGGAGAAGGACAATTAGTTAGCATATGTCCTTGACCTCTGCAGTTTGTGCACCAAATATGTGCTTTGTCATTATTTGGCAGAGTTTTCTTTTCACTAGACCTAGCCATATTAACTTGTAATTCTCCTAATTGTTTTGTAATTTTTATTAATTGGGTTTTCATACTAGATGGAACATCTTTAACCACTTGATTCCTTGGAGGCTGATTCCCTAGTTGGACTGGTTTGAGGAGCTCAGATGATAATATTGGGTTTGAGACATCTGGAACTGGGTTTATGTACGTCATAGGTGGATAAGGCATCTGATTCAAAGCGACTGGATTATCTCTCCTAACACCAATTTGATTTGCGTAGGTTTGTTGAACCGCATAAGGAGCCATGTATGCATCTTCATAATAGACTTCCTCCCATACTTTGGCTCTCTAATAAGCAGCCACCAAATTAGCAGGTGACACTTCTCTAACATATGCTTTTAATTGTGGGGGAAATAAACCATTAACAAATTGTCTAGTCAATTGAGCATCTGTCAACCCGTGATCCTGTAACCTTAATAGAATATCTTCCATACGACCATAATAGAAATCAATTGCCTCACCTGAATTCATCATTAATTGGACTAATTTTTCGTGAAGTTTTTCTATAAATGAAATAGGTCTAAAATGTGCCAAAAAGGCATCCTTTAAGGCAATCCAAGTTGGGAATTGACTGAGTGGTTGCCTTTGAAACCACATTTTAGCGTGATCCACTAGAATACTAGGAAAAATGCTCAAAAAATGAGCTTCAGTTCTCGCATTATTTGATTTACACCTAGTTATAAATTCATAGACATGGGAGTCTGGATCATCACCTATTTGGCCATGAAATAAAGGATAGGCCACTAATGAATAAGGACGATCTGTCTCTTGACCTGGCCTCATGACAACCAGTAATTGTGGTGCTGGTATTTCAGGAGGTGGTGGTGGGTCACCATGGTCATGATCTGCCATAGTTCTAATATGGGATACAACCGAAATTTGTTGAAATATTTCCGGTATTACTACCTTTTTAGTAGGACTAACACTCCAAGTAGGATTTTTATACCACCTGGGCTTTTGTGAATCTTCTATAATAGGAGATATTTTCTTATAACTTCCTAATGGGGATTGCACTGATTTTGGGCTAAGGTCCTGATATAGAACTTCATCATTATCCCCTAGTTCAGAATCCTCTACTACTGAAGTTCTTCTAGGAGAGTGATTTGTGGACAAGGGTTTGGTTGCCAATTAGGTAACTACCCATATAGTATATTAAGTTCGATCCAAGGGAAACATTTAAGTAGGGAGATAAATTTTAATTAAAATTTGATTCAACCTAAACCAATCTCATGTCTTCAATCCAATTCCGAATTCAGTCCAATTCAATCCAACACACCATTTAATAATACCAATTAGGCATTCAATTTTCTCACATATTAAACTCAACTATTAAACCGACTACAATGACACAACCGATATTAGATTCACAATTGAATAACATGCCAAAAATACATAAAAAGAATTCAGCCTTCATAGGGCTGGACTCGCAGTGGGCTCAACTCAACACTGGGTGAAAATCCAAATTGGGAGAGAGGGCTAAATACCCCACTAGGCACCTCTTCAACTCCACCAAATTGGCTCACAACGATCAAAATCCAACACAATTGAACTACCCACTTGGAATCCAACTCAACTACATATCCACTAGCCCTTTTTCCACTATAGTTAGCCAAAAGCACCGATTTGGACTAGTATTCTACAGTTTAACATCCTAAATTTGCAAGCTGCAACTCCAATTCTCCAAATAGGAATTTGCATTACCAAACATTGGCCTCAAAAATTAGCGTGACTACATCTCTCAATCATAAATCTGACTCATATAACATTCAGTCACTTATGATCTCTCAATTTCCAATTCACTACAGGCTTATCAATAAATGCTTATACATTCCACTCAAAAGATTCAATAATAACCATACACACAGAACAACTCTCAATTTGGATTTAAAATTCTTATTCTCACAGACTGACTACAATAACCACAAAACAGACAACAATTTCAAATCATAATATTGATTCCAATTGGTTCATACATTCAAACAATACAAATGTTTTCTAATTGACTCACAATTACACAACCAAATATTTAAATTCAACCAACTTAGTGCTTACAAGTTCACAATGCACTTACACATCAAATCCATCCAATTCACAACATTACTCACAATCAACCTTCACTTTACACAACAAACATAAATTCCAATTCAGCATACACAATTACAATCACACATTCAACTTAGCAACTTAACTCCAACTTGATATTAATCGCAACAAAAATTACAGAAAACAACCTATTTGGAAAGCTGGACTTGCACTAGCATCTCTCGGCAGTGGGTGACAAAACACCCACTTGGAAAGACTAAATACACGAATTGACACCGATTTAATCCCAATCGGCAGGAAAGATTTAACACCTCTTAGCATCCTATCCATGTGACATCCCAATTGGAACTAGAACCAGTAACTTACTACGGCCTTGACGCAAAAAGATCACATAGACTCCAAATTAGCATACTACTGTTCAACCAATTGGCTAATTTACGCTTTTTACCCTCAAAATTACCAATTGGACAGAATCTACACAGTTTACACATCGCCACAACATAAAGGCCAAAAAAAGTCACTTCCTGTAAAATATACTCTCAAAAGGTGCAAGTTCTTATTGCAATCACTAATCACTCCATCATCATCATTCAAGACATTGATTGCGGCCACTAACTCAACCAAGTGTAGTCCAAATTTCATTTGTTGAAAAAAGTTTGTCAATGGTCAATCATTCCCTAGGTGTGTGTAATGGGTCTTTTGCCTATCATAGAAAGGTTCACCTTAATATGTTTTTTATTTGGTTAGTACTTAGAAATATTTCTAGAGGAAACATGCACTAGTTGAATTCCTTGAGATAGTTTTAAACAATTTCTAATGATTTATCACTAATAGAGGGATCATATTTACAAAAACAAATATGTAGCATACATTATATTTTCACAATCTTTATTAATTTTGCATGAATAAAGAAGATGGTGATTTAACAATATCCCCATGGTAAAGCTTTGCAAAATGATTATTGATCTTAATAACTTAGTTCGTGCAATGGCTTGTTCAAATGAATGAAATTAAAACTTAGCCCTTTCCCAATTGAATTGGAGGGTGTGTGATATCAAGTGCTAAATTAACCAAGAAAAGAGAAGACCTATTAGCAAGATGCTTTGTCAAAAATGATCTCATTTTTAGACCTATGGGTGCATTCATTAGCATTTCTACAGTGATTTAGAAAATCATCCAATTTTCAACAATTTGTTGACCTCTACCAATTGCTCCCATTTTGCAATTATATATGAATGAAATTGGAGTCATTTATTTCTCAAAAAAGTAACCACATGTCTTCTACTATCCATTTATATATATATATATATATATATATATATATATATATATTTTTTTTTTTTTTGACTCAGAGTCTAGGTTACACTCCTTACCTCTTTAATTAGTCTACTATTGCTTCAAGGAAATATAAGATTGTATAAGCTTCCAATCATTATAATTCTTATTTATATTCTTCTCTCATTGCTATATGTATATATATGAGCATGTATATATTTTTTACTTCAATGAATAATTTTTTCCTCTACTATGTGGATATTGTTTTATAAAAACTAACTACCTATCAGCTTACCAAATTTAAGACAGAATGAGTACTTGAGTAGGTTATTTAATATAAATTGATTCTGCTCATATTTTCCTGCATATAGATGGATAGATCTTTGGATATCCATGATCCCATTTATGTTAGTAATTAAAATTTTCAAAAATTGGCGGGCGGTGGGCTTCATGCCTTAACTCCTTAGTTATGGACACCCTTACTGGACTCCTCCGATAAATGTTGGAGTGGCCAGTTGTGAACCATCACTGTTGGGGCTGCGGCACTTACGACCAATACAGCTTGTGGTTACGACACTCATTGAAAGCGCTAGCTGCCCAGGTTCAGTACTCAACGTTGGTCACAATGGCTCGACCACACTGCCTTGGGTGCGTAACAAGCTCCCATGCTTTATAGAAATACTTTCTCCTAGTTGCTTTGTGACTCCACTCAGTTGCAGATTAGTTCTAATCAGTTACAAACTTTCTGGATAGTAGTTTATGGCTGCTAGGACGGAATTTTGGGAAGTTGTGTTATTTTTGGATTGACTGAGAATGGCATTAGGTTCCCAAAACAGCGGCCAAGAAATGTTGCTTATTGCTATTGCAAAGCAAAATTTTAACTTTGGAATTTTCATTCTTAAGCTTTGTGCATTCGTAAGTGTATGATAGTAGTTTTTTTGTAAGCTTTCTCTCCTGTAAACATATGATAACAAGTTGTAGTAATCTTAAGACACCTCGCGCACGTCAAGTGACATACTAATTGTTTGATGGTTGGCATGGGTACAGGTGAAGATTACCACCTCTCGAGGAATTTCTCACAAGAAATTCTACAAACTACACTTGGAGGGAGGAACCTATAGTTTGATGGCAAATTTATACTTTACTTTCTCTTCCTGTAAACAGGGAGTAGGATTTTAGGGTTTTAGGAAAATTTGGACAGGGAATATATTTGGAGAGCATATAGTCATATTTTTGCTTTAGTCATATTTGGGGGGAGTCATTTTTTTACTTTTTGGATAGTCCAAGGAAAAGGGGGCAATCTAAAATGATCTTCTAGTATTTTGGTTGTAGATCTCATTCCTTAGGGTGTAGGCATAACTTTATTTCATACCTATTGAAAATTTATTGTTGTTGTTGTATATTGTGCTTATTATAGAATTTGTGTTCAAATATTTGGAGTGGCATATGTTTATATTTTAATTAATAAATTTAAATTTCTCATAGAAGTTACAAAAGAAGTAGTGAAAACTGAAAAGTGAAACAATTAACAACATGAGAATAGATGGATTCATTCTCGGACCATCTTATTGGAAAGGATAGGAAAAGGGTCTCAAAATGCATATTAAATATATTTTGGTTCTCTATGGCAAATTTTTTTCAAGTTGAAATATATATTTGGTGGCAAAGATAGTCTTATAAAGTATTGGTTCAAATATAGAGATTGTTGATTTCTTTAATGAGAGAGAAGAAATATTGTTTAACAAATATCTTAAATCATGAGGACATGAATCCACATTTAGTTTATACACTAACAAATTGGTTGCACTAGTAGATTAACTGATTATGTTGATTGATTGTGGTGGCTAATACAAATTAAGAGCTAATTAAATTGGTTGATACAAAGTGAAATCTAATGCAATTAATTAGTGATGTAGATTGAAGATTGTGGGGTTTAGAAAAAATACTTGAAGCTTGAAAAAAATCTAATTTAAGGAGAGAAAAAAGAGTGTAAGAAAAAGCCATACTTGATTATTCATAGAACAAGAGCAATTTAGGAATGCTATTTGTATTCAGACTCTAAAAGTTTGAAGTAGAAGTATAGGTTCCAAGTTGCTACTTAAAACTTTGGGCTATTGGGCATAGTTAAGAGACTAAGTTGACCCCTTATAGAATTTTGACTTTGTATTAAACAAATATTGTTGATTGTAATATGTATAGTTGACTAAATTTTTTTTTAGGTCTTCAGTAGATATTTATTTAGCACTTATGAAGATTATGTCATTATAATTGTTTGACTTCTAGAATTATTAAAATTTAATTAGTAGTAATTGAAATCAAAGGTTGCAGTTCTAAAATAATCCAAAAAAAGAGGAAAAAAATTAAAAAAATATATAATTTTTTTTGGAAAAAGTCAAGAGAGAGAAGTAGAAAGAAATATGTTGAAAGAAAAAAAATCCGATCATAGATAGAATTTATACACCTTATTGTAAAAGTCATTATTTAAATTGTATACAAAAATACAAAAAACGCAACAAAAATGAATCAAGGCAGGCTTTATGATACAACCATAATATGCATGTTGAAAAATGGGGATGAAGTGGAGATGGATTCTAAGGCATGCCCTTGAATTTGACACTTTGTTATTTTTTGGGATAGAAACCATAATTACATTAGGAATTAGAAATTTAACTCAAATATAAGAATTTATTAAAATCCAACTTTGAATTCAAAATCATTTAGGGAATTCTTAAAGGTTTTCAAGAATAAATCACACTTTAAAAAATGGATAAAAAACAAGGAAAATAGATTATAATGAAATCGGATAATCAAGAGCATTAATTTTGGATTTAAAACATCAAAATTCATCTAATTCAAGCTAGAAAGGGACCTTATATTTAGATGACATTTACAATGCAATCTTGAAAGTAAAAGTTAATTTAGACTTATAGGCTAGAAAAAAGTGTTAGGTAAAGTCTTGAAAAAAGAATAAGAGATAGAACTTCATCCATCTATAATTTTTGCTAAAATATTCTATTATAAAGATTTTACTATTTTTAAATAGGCATGCAACTCTCTACAATTTAAGCTATCAATATTTTAAAATTTTCAACTTGGATTTGGTAGTCTAGAGCTTTAGCTTGGATTGGCCAAAACCATCTAAAACCACCTCAAACTTCTAATTTTTATAGTTTTTGTTAGTTTTAATTAAGATGTGAACCACTTTAGTAATGGTAAACCACTTTGACTAAGGCAAGTCACATGATTAGGATTTTGAAACCCTAACCGCCACTTGTAGCTGCCACTAATTTAGGGTTTTGAAACCCTAGCCACCGTTTTTTGTACCTCCCCCTCAAAGTGCAACATTTGGCTATTTTATTTTTTGCTTCTTGTTGTCTCCTAGGTTTTGTTACCTCTTAATTCTTATTTCTTGCTACATTTTAGCTCTTGCTTCTTGTTTCTTGCTTCTTGTTATTTATTAGTTCATGCTTCTTGTTGCCTTTTAGCTCTTGCTTTTTTTGCTTCTTAATTCTTGCTTCTTGTTGCTTCTTAATTCTTGCTTCTTGTTGCTTATTAGTTCATGCTTCTTGATGCCTCTTAGTTCATGCTTCTTATTGCTTCTTAGTTCATGCTTCTTATTGCTTCTTAGTTCATGCTTCTTATTGCTTCTTAGCTCATGCTTTTTGTTTGCTCTTGTTGCTTTTTGCTTCTTTTTGCATTTTATTTCTTGCTTTTTCTTGTTATTTATTGCATTTTATTGCATTTTAATTTGTGCTTCATGTTACATCTTAATTCTTGCTTCTTCTTACTTCTTGTTGCATCTTGTTGCATTTTATCTCTTAGCACTTGTTATCTTTTGATTCTTGTTTTTTCTAGCACTATTATTATTTTTTCTTCTTCTTTATTTGTAATTTCTAGAGATATAATGGTTATGGTGTCATTATTTCTTCTTATTTACTTGTAATTTCTAAAGATATAGCGGTTATGGTGTCATTATTTCTTCTTATTTACTTGTAATTTCTAAAGATATAGCGGTTATGGTGTTATTCTTTCCTCTTTTTTATCTTCAATTTGTAAAAATATAGTTGTTAACTAGTTATGGCTTTTTTTTAAATCTTAAATTTATTCTACATGTTTTATGTTGCCTTAAATCTTTGAAGGTTGATCTCTATTGTTCATTCATTGAAAATTAACCTTGTTGATTGTATATGTAGATACTAAAATTTGGAATAAAGTTATTGAAAGCTACTTACAACATTAGAAAGCAACATCTTCACATCTTTGTAAGGAATATAGATCCTATAAGTGTGTGGGAATATACATTTATAGAATGTCATTGTGATATGTTTTGTGTTAGTGACTAATAAATGTCATTGAAAATAGTCACATTTTTTCTTGCATTTTTTTTTTCAATGTAAGTATTTCTTGTGCATTTTCAAAATTTGTATGCACTTGTTTTTAATTTTGATGGAGTCTTTTATTTAGTTGCTAAACCATGTTGGTGTATGACTACAATGCATCATGTTCATTTTGAATGTATGAAAAATATGATTGTAGTTCATGACAAAAACTACTATAAACCTTAGTTCCTCTAATTACAAACTACACACAAATCTAAGAAATGCAACTCTCACTAATATGGAATTTCATTTGCTTGAGTCATATTTCACAATATGTCTTAGACAAAATATGATTAGCTGTAGTCACATAATATTCATGATCATACCAAAACGTGACTCTATATTTTTTTAAATATGACTACATTCAATCATTAAATTATTAGTAACACTCCATAGAAATTGCCACATCAACGGTGCTAGACTGTGAGCTTGCGAGCGTGAGCATACGAGCGGTGAGCAGGGAATATGTGAGCATAGAGGTCTGAATTTAAAAAATACCTTAGGGAAGTCAGTCATATTTCAAAAAGTTAACAATATCATAACAATATTGAAAATAATTTCTACTTTTATTAGAAATTTTGAACTTCTTATCATGGACCTATTACCGTGGACCTATGACCGTGGACATATTACCGTGGACATATTACCGTCATTATTTTTTATTTGCAGGGTGACACTAATTTTACAAATTAGCTGAAGGATGAAAAGTAAATAATTTGAAGGCAAACAACTGTAGAGCATAAAATGCAAGTCGGATCTGAAGACAGTTTGTATTGAATACTTCGGAAAACTAGAGTATTCATCCAAATACAAATTGATACTTCTAAAGCTATAAAACTAACTTCAGTCTATAATCTTCCAATCTCATATGTCTATCACTTTGACATTTTCCGTTCTCTAAACATTTGGAAGACTCTCATTTGCCACCTTGATGATACCAGCCCTACTAAGAAGGAGTTTCACTTCGTTGAAGCTGAAGCTTGGAGAATGTATGAACTTATCATTTTCGGGATTCATCTTGCAGAAGTAACGAAATAAGTAGTACAAATGTTTGCAATTAACGTATTGCTGCCGCCCACCAATTGCTGAGACGGCCATGTCTACAAAATCGGGACAATTACACTCTGAGTACATGCCAAGTGTGATACGATAAATCTTCTGTGTAGGCTCGGTTCCGGATTGAAGAGAAATTATAGCTCCAAGTCCTGGAAAGGGGAGCATAGTTACTCCCAAGATGGATCCTTTGACATTACCAGCATTCTCCCATTTATTGCGATGCTCTGTAGTAGGAGCATTCGCAATACGTCGAATAGCCTTGCTTCTTTGAGTTGTTGGGTATGTGTCCGCATGCAAAGGACTAGATTGATCATAAGGGATTGCATGGAAAACATTGGACATTGTGAACAAACGTCGAGGTGACATAGGTGGTTGCTGTTAAAGTTGAAAGTCAGCCTCTTGCAGTAGCAATGTCTCTTGATGAGTCAAACTAGTACCTGTTAATATAGGCCATACATCAGGTACTTGAGGCCAATCAATTACCCAACCACGTTTAGAGCCTCGTACACATCGTTCAATATCATCTGGGCAGAACCAAAAGTCGGTGATGATCTCCTTATTTCCGCCATACTGTTTTTTTCTACCACGATACGTTGGAGCTGGAGTGCCTTTAGATCCCTTTGCAATTTTGGCAACACAGCAAATGTTGGAACCCCTTTGTTGGGCGTGACATTTGCAAGCAGACTTGTGCGAAATTCTTGCAATGTGCCAATGTGAAGTATCACAATCACTCTCCATTGCTGTTGTAACGTGTGGTACATGCGTAATACCAGCCACTAAGTGTTCATTGGACGCCACTGTGGGCGTATGTGTAGATCGTGTTTGGACACGTGGTTGTGAGAAGTTCACCTTGTCTGGACGATGGGAGTCACCATCTGATCCAATTGGGAGGTTAAGCTCGCGCATACTGCTACCAAAAATCTCTTCGCCTTCCAAATGCGGAATGCGTGTTCCGACATCAGCTGCTCCGGAAAGGTCATTTAAAGCTTTGGCAATCTCTTCGGGTCTCCGATACGTCTAGCACCTCTTAACTTTAACTCTTCTTTAGATGGCCCTGATCTCAATATATTGCCTTTAAGGAAAGCACGATAATTTGTCATCTGCATGAAGGCTCAAATGCAATCATCCGAAGTGGCGGCAAATAGATCATTACCTCGATTACCGGATTGCTGCAACCATCTGTTATGGACTTTTTCGGATAAGTTGCATGATGGCATGTCCGCCATCTCCTCAACGCTTAAATCCTGGAAGAAGCAAGATAAAGAATAAAATGCAAGATAGTCACTAAGACATTCAATCTAGAAAAATTACTAATAAGCAAGTAATGAAGTAGTTTTTGAACTGTTGCATAATCTGCGTAGAGTCCCCTCGGCGCCGAGGGGAAGGTCAACCACTACCAAGCGTATATCTAGGAATCAGTAAAACAAAGAATAAGATGCAAGACCATCATTAAAAATTGCAATTCATAAATATTACAAATGAGAATGTCCTTTACTAGTTTTCAAGTAGCTACTAAGCACTGTAGAGTCCCCTCGGCGCCGAGGGAAGGGCAACCACTACTTGAGTTGATCAAACAAATCAATACATAGTATAATTTGATGCGACCCAAAAGGAAATTATTGAAATATATGTATATGAATATATATATATATATATATATATATATATATATATATAATAACATTAAAAAAAATGAAATAGAAAATGAAAAAAGAAAATGAAAATGAAAAAAAGTTAAAAAGAAAATATGAAATACCATTTGCATGAATCCGCCCCATTGGCGATATTGAAAGTGCCAAAATGCAAGCCACAACTCCAGTTCCCTTAGAGCATCTTCAGAAGTTGCTTCAGATGATAGCCCCCATGATCGAATCGCCAAATACCGCGTCTCAGCTTCATCCATAGCTTTAGAATCCTTGTATTGCTTGCAGAGACGGATATGTTGGTGTTAAAAGTCTGATTTTATGAGCTTCTGTGTATGGCGATGCAATGAAGTACTCTAATGCAATAAACATGTTCGCTCACGATTTTCCATCTCTACTTTGGAATCCCCTGATCCGTATACAATACGCACAGCATTCCAATTTGCTTGTGCACTATCTGCCATAAAGCCTTTGAATTTTGGATTCTGTATCCCATTGCGGCTCATGACCCCGTTCAATAACTTCCACATGATGCACTGTACTTCCGTGTCCTCGGATTGCATGTCACAAACTGCGATTGTCATGACTTTTCTGCATCCAGTATCATATACATGGCAAGCCATGGTTGTCCAATCTTTGACGCGTTTGACATGGTCAAACATAAGCCATGCATTCTCTAAATCTCTTCCAGGTTGCATACGAGTGACCAAGTCCACTCCACTGCCTGGACCTTCTACCAACATCTTAAACAAATAGACCTTTTCCTTTCCTTGTCCAGGAAAGACACTGTCATGAATATACTCAAACCTCAAATTGCGTTTCATATTCATGATGCTATCTATAACCTCGCTTTTCCCGCTAGTACGAAAAGAGGAAATAACGTTTCGGATGTTTGGAGAACTCAGAATCTGAAACTTATCCATGACGTCCTCTAGCGAGATCCCCCGCAACATTTCTTTAGGGCCTTCCCCATTATGGATGAGGTGGTTGTCTAGAAATTGTTTATTGGCTGCTAGAGCAATTGCAGAGTTAGTGGCAGAGGGTGTTTTAGTAACCTCGCCGGCAATGAGGCCAGAAATAGTGTCTACCGACTCTCTACAAGTTCCGGAAGCTACATGATGCATATGAAACCTGAAGTGAATGCATGCTCTAGTCATCTACATTGTATCGCCAAAAACGTAATATACTCTAGCATCACATATATTAACACAATGCGGAGGAAATTTGCATATCTTGCATAGAAGACATGAATCCTTTGGAGGGTTTCCGCCAATCTGAAAGGGACTAGGAGTATAACCACACCACTCAGTTTCATTCCGCTTCAAAGATCTCTTGAAGTAGTCGCAGTCAGAGTTGTTACAAATCAGATGTCCTGCACACGAGGACTTTCTGAACTTGAGGCCATCTTCGTTGCTGATATTCGAGGTTATGGTTCGACACCATGCATGTCCATCGTATTTCTTATCCATGCCCTGTAGACTCCCAGCAGCGGATGAAGAAGATGAACCACGAAGACTGGGCAATTCAAAGACTACATCACCATCAAACTCAGCAGGAAGATATTGCACCTTTTGGTGATTGAGAGAGTTGTAGTTTAAAGCAGCAATCTCGTTCCGAGATTTACAAAGTGTTGCTAGCTTGCGTAAGCATCCAACGATACTAATTGACGATGGACCACTCGGGTAAGTTGGTGGTCGAGAGTAACTTGACAAAGCTGGACTATGAGAAGGCGCGCACAATACATCAGATGTTGTCTGCACGACATTGTTGGAGACTCTACTTGGAAATGTTGCTTGACAAACAGGTTGACTAGGTGATTCTCCCTCAGACTCACTAGACATATCTACAACAAGATCCACATGCTCTTGCTTTATGCGGACGAGTTGAACAGGTGTATTGGCATTCGTCGCCAACTTGCGCCTAGTAGAGTTTCCACATTCACGACGGGTAAAAGGCATGTCCACAGTTGAATGTTCTGACTGCTGAACGAAAATCTGAGTGGAAGGTAGCGTGACGCTACATGGTAAACCATAAGCTCGATATCTCCCGGAACGAAGGTGCCAGACATGACCGAGGTCAACTACAATTTCCGGAATGTGGATAGACTCTTTCAAAGAACCAGACTCGGACATGACCTCTTCTTCAACGTAGATACTAGACTGTATAAAACTGAACCGAACATGAAGAAGGTGAGACGATAGTACAGCAAAACCCTCATCTCCTAAATGAATTATTAGTGGAATCTCATGGCCATCGGCTCGAATGGAGGCCATAGAAGTAGAAGAAACTAATACAGAAAGCGAGATACAGATAAAGAGAACATGCAAACATAGGGTGAACGTCCAAAATCACTATATACACATGCGACTAACATGAATTTGAAATTCAAAGTCATTGTACTCCACTGTCATCAATACTATAGTTGTAGTCATTAATAACAAGATCTATAGAACTACAATATCCTGCCTCCGCCACAACTAATTAGTAGTGAAGCTCACCTAATTCATGAATAAGAGTAATGTGATAAGCCATCAAATATGGGCCCCTCGGAAGCTTGGAGGTAGTACGATATTATGTAGAATCTGTAAGCGTTCATTGTAACCAGCAACCAGGGTTGTCTATCCGGACGTGACGTGGGGTTTTCACGTCCGGATGTCCATCGGCGTCAGTCCGGACGCGTCCTGACGCGTCAGAAATGCGTCAGGATCAAAAAAAAAAAATTTATTTTTATTTTTTCAAGGACGGCCTGTCCATCGACCTAGACGGACCGTCTGTCCACAGGGACGGCCAGCCGTCAACAGGGCCGGCCGGCCGGCCACAGGGACGGACCAGCCGTCCACAAAAAAAAAAATTTTTTTTTTTTTTTTTTTTTTTTGGATCTTGACGGATGCCGGGGTTGACCGTCCGGACATCCTGACGGACTGATAGGACGTGACAGGGACAACCCTGCCAGCAACGTCATATTATACGTAAGCAATGGCTGATTTGAAATATTATGACCAATAGCCTTCCATAGTAGTTTTAAAAACTACCAGCGCAACATTATTAGTTTGGAAAGCTATGACGGTCATAATGTAAAAATTAAAATATCTTTTAATGTGCTTATAAGATCATTATTACTTAGATTGGATTAGACAATCAAAAAGTACTAGCCAAACCCAATTTGAATACAAAACACTAATACGCCCGCCGTTTTAGGACTTTTGAAGGACACCCCAAATAGTGTCTGGAGGAGGCCAAGAAACACATCTACGGTCCCTACACTATAAAATTACGTATATTAGCAATTGGTTAGACAATGTTAAAAACACAAAGCGAGTATTTTCCTTCTCTCATGCTCTGTGTCTCTTGATGTGCACACATGTTTGTGTCTAGTATTGTTTTAGCATATGTACATTTAGTCTTATGCATACACTAGATAGCATAGGCAATTTTGATCCTCGTCCAAAGTGTAGAAAGAGGAAAAAGAGAGGTAAGCTCTTGTACTCATCGAGGAAGCAATTGCAGAGGTCCAAGATTAGAAGTACCAAAACTACTCTATTTTGCGAGTCACTTTCTAACAGGGGATCATTTGTCCATCCAAATCACGGACATGAAGACTTTCAGTTCTCCGTAGACGGGAGTGAGCGAATGGTAACCAACGTCAAGGAGGAGTCGACAAATCATTGTACTTTGGGTTCACCGTCACTTTTTATTGTAAGTCCCGTACGCTAATATGTGTTGTGGTTATATATTGCAACGTCCAGTACCCTCTAGGAATTTTAGAATTCTAATGTGATGGGCTAGTGACACACAAAAGCGGAGTCGGCTCCAAATTAGTCATTCTAATCTTTTTAGATCTACTCAATTGCACATTTTGGATAATTAATAAAAATTGAAAGGGCTTCCAAGAGTGGAGAAGCACTTCAATATCTCATCCCAAACCCTAGGATTACCTGTGCGCCGCAACCACTAGACAGGCCTCGTTAATCGTAACCATCGTCGCGGAGACACCACTTGTCACCAAACTCTTGATCCCTTTACACCGTTGGTACGCCCGAGTAGAGATTGACCTTCGCAGTGCAGAAACAACTACTCCAAAAGCTGAAAGGTCATAATAGGATTCTATGTGTCGGAAATTATTATGCTCAATCTTACTCATTGGATTTGCGTTGTTTTCCTCAATACAACTTAAGGGAATGGGAAGACAACCTGCAACTAGGCGCTCAACGATGAAAGAGACACAAGAAGATACTCACAGCAACGATAGCAATGCTGGCTCGGGCTAGTATGTTGGAATTGAGGTCACGCCTTCCCGTAGTGCCGCGGGATCAGAGGTATGATAACTTCAATATCAGAATCCACATTTGTAAATCAATCAAATCGTGAGTTGTGTTTGTCATATCTATCTGTTGAAACCGTTGTGAGTCAGGGTTTCATGGTGGCAAAGTAGATAAAGTTGACCTCCTCCTCACGTACATCTTCTCCTCGACAGCTTGGTGCGCATTAGGAAACTACATTGAAAGACATGATCTCTGAAGTGGTTCGCTAGCTTAGAAATGCCTTCCACCAATTCCCTTATACGGCACTGTCTTGGTGTTCCGAATTATAGCCATCGTAATATCCTTGGGGTCAGATAATGAACGTACCCACAAACTTTCAATTCTGATCTTCGCTTCGTTCTGTGTTTGGAATCACTATGTGGGCTGCGTGGGTCCCCTTGGTGCCGACGGAAGCCTCACTGGGGACCAATCTTCAGTTCAATTCTTCACCCCGCTCGTCTTTTTGTTTGATTGTTGCGCTCGTTGTGTGGGCAACCAGGGTCCCCTCGGTGCCGACGGAAGCCTCACGGGGGACCAATCTTGAGGTAAGCACTTTGCCCACTCGTCTTTGCGTTTGGTTGTTTCGCTTGCTCTGTAGGGCTGCCTGGCCCCCTCGGCGCCGATGAGATCGTCACGGGGGACTGCTCTTGAGGTTAGCACTTCGCCACTCTCGTCTTTCTGGTTGATTTCTCCGCTCGCTGTGGGGCTACTGGGTCCCCTCGGCCCCGATGAGATCGTCACGGGGGACTGCTCTTGAGGTTAGCATTTCGCCCCTCTCGTCTTTCTCGTTGATTTCGTCGCTCGCTGTGGGGTTGCTGGGGTCCCCTCAGCGCCGACGGAAGCCTCACGGGGGACCGATCTTGAGGTCAGCACTTTGGCCCTCTCGTCTTTTCGTTTGGTTGTTTCGCTTGCTTTGTCGGCTGCCTAGCCTTCTCGGCACCGATGAGATCGTCACGGGGGACTGCTCTTGAGGTTAGCACTTTGCCACTCTCGTCTTTCTGGTTGATTTCTCCGCTCGTTGTGGGGCTATTGGGTCCCCTCGGCGCCAATGAGACCGTCACGGGCACTGCTCTTGAGGTCAGCATTTTGCCCCTCTCGTCTTTTCGTTTGGTTGTTTCGCTTGCTTTGTCGGCTGCCTGGCCCTCTCGGCGCCAATGAGATTGTCACAGGGGACCGATTTTGAGGTAAGCACCTCGCCCCTCTCGTTTCACGGTTGATTTCTCCGCTCACTGTGGGGCTACTGGGTCCCCTCGGCGCCGATGAGACCGTCACGGGGGACCGATTTTGAGGTAAGCACTTCGCCCCTCTCGTTTCATGGTTGATTTCTCTGCTCGCTGTGGGGCTGCTGGGGTCCCCTCGGCGCCGATGAGGGCCTCACGGGGGACCAATCAAAGGTGAGCTCACCGTGCGATTTATTATTATCCCTCCCAGAAATTCTTTGTGGTGTTGCCTGTCATTGTCGCTTCTATAGCCTGAATGCATTATGTTGTCTCCAATATAGATGGCGGGCAGTTTAATTTCTCCGCAGCCTCACATTACTGAGGAAGAAGTCGAGGCAAGCGAAAGAGTCGACATGGTCAATGTCACTGAGCACGAGGAGGAGGAGTTTGATGATGAATTCAAATCCGAGGACGCATTGAGGAGAGCTCAAAAGGTTAATTCGGTTGCATCCATTACCAACTTGCGACTCAAACCACATTCCATTTCACGACTGAGGATTCCATTGTGCCGTCTTGCCCAAATGCCGATGGTCAGGCCAGCGCTGTAGTGTGACCTCATTAAACTGGAGCAAGAGTTCGTTCATGGGTATAGAGATGGCTCCTGTGTTTTCTACGTTTCACTTACTAATGAACAAGGGGAGACGGAGATGGTTTCTGATGCAGACAAAGAGGCGTGGGGGCCCATGTGGAATGAAGAAAACGACATCTTCAACTCCACTTTGAGTGCAACTCCAGGCTTGCAGGATCTTCTGAGGTCGAAATTCTTTGTCTGTGATGGAAATCACAGACTGCTTGCGTGGATTTCGTACATCAAGAAACACCATGAGCGTGATAGAGATTGGCATATTTCGGTGGACTCAATCATTCTCGAGACGAATGGCCGAATTGGAAATGTCATGCATGCCATGCATGACATTAACAAGTAAGTAGATCATCTCATTGTAGTTTTATTTCCTGTTCTGTTAAACGCAGTAAAGATAGCTTATCAATCTCATTATGTTGTGTAGGCACACGGAGAACTCCTTCATCAAGACAAGCTTGATACACACATTGTATCGTGTCCGCAAGTATGGGATGTTACCACTTGAGAAGTTCTCTGAACACTTGAGTGAAAGTGAGATGTTGCAGTGTCATCAAAACCTTCGAAAGAGTTGGTACTCGATGTCGCTTGAGGTTTTCACCTCATTCATTTTCCGGGTAAGTACTCTATCCTGTAATTCTGGTTTATTTGCTTCCTGCTTCGTTGATTTGAAATGCTTTGTTTACCATGTTCACTAATGATCTTGTGCTTCCGCAGTACGAGATTGCTGCCGCCTCTGATCTTGCAGTTCAGTTATATAAGGAAGAAACATTGGAGGAAGAGCAGTCGCAGGAGGGTGTACTAGCTGCAATGAGATTGGGTACGAAGGAAAAAACATCCAGATTGATATAGAAGTTGGACAAGTTAACCGCCGTCGCCAATCCAAGCCTTGGGATTGATTGGCTTGTTGAGGTATGTATTAACATTTGCATGTTCTCTAGTTACTTTTTGATGTTGTAACATGTTTCCTAACACAGTTACACTTTTTTCTAGATTGAGTGCCACTGGAGTTCAAACGTCACCCCATAAATGACTTTAGAGAAGTTGCAGTTAATTGCAACTTGCAACATCAGCAGCAATCAAAAGGTGAAGTGGCTTCGGTGGTTGAATTGTTCTACTCAGACCAGAGAAGCGAGAAGATTTCCACTGAAGCCAGTTGGGGAGAACGAGTTGAAGTCCTTTTTGGCAAAAGTCTGTTGGTATGCAAGGGTAAGTGATTTAGTTGTTGTTACATATTGGATCCTAATAAGTCTTTGTTTAACTCTGCCTTATAAGAATTGGAGTTTTTCTTTTTCAGAATGTAATCAAATGCATGCCGCTAATTCCGTGATCTCATTGTACAGATTGAAGAAGTTGGGACAGAAATGTTTGACAACATTGTGAAGAAGGATCAACTGAATTTGACCATGGATTCTCCCTTGGAGCCAGAGAGTTTTGCCGAGTATTTGGAGGGGTGGAGAATTCGAGTTTGGGACCACGCGTTCATTACTCAATTCAGAGGGCACGATGTCTTCAGGAAGTCCGATGATTTCAAAAAGCACAAGGGCTCCGATCTAGTGGTGAAACGTGTTATTTACCGGTATGCATTCTTGTGGATGTTGGCATTGACACTTTTTATTGTTTGATTCTAAACTGTTGTAAAAGTTCTTAATGGGTACTCTTTGGTGTTTCAGGTATTTCAAGTATGAGCTTTTGCCGAAGGGTGCGATCTTGAAACGTGATCTTCCTCCATTTTGGAGAACCTGGTTAGATGTATCTTCTGAGCATTGCATGTTCTCGCCATCGCAGTTGAAGTAGTGGACTAGTTTGCACTTGAAGTCGGGAGCATGATATTTGGACTGTTCACCAGAGTTCACGCCGTTGCCAGAGGAGCACCTTAAGCAATCAATCAACTCCCATCAGATTGTTGAGGAGATTGATGAGTTTATTGGACTTGATGAGGATGCAAAAGCCAGAGCTATCAAGCGGAGAGATGAGGCGGACAAGAGGATTGCTCAAAAGAACTCCGAGGCGGTGGACAAAGCCAAAGAGAGGATTTCTAGGAAGACACAGAAAATGATTGAGACGGAGTGTGCCCCGACCGTTGTGAAGATGAAGGGGAAGAAGAAGAAGGAGCTACAACCGCCTTCATCAACCATTGATGAGGGCTCACAGCACCAGCGCTCGTTTTCCCGTGGCACCAAATGTGGCGCTGAGTATGTTTCGCTCAGTCTTGAGGAAATCCACCATGGACCTGCAGCTATGGACTACTTGAAGGACTCAGAGATTACTATCTCTGAGTTGATTTTGAACTACCCTTTTGCAGATATATTGGCGGATCCTCTCCCCAAAGTCTACGACGACCTTCTCAGTTTTATTGACAAGGTTAGTAGCCTTCACCAGTGTTTATGATTTCTCTATAGTCTATTTTTTTGAATGTCATTTGTCTTTGTACTGATGGAGACTACGTTGTTGTAGAAAAAAGGAGACAAGCAGCGTAACTTTAACGGTAAACTAAGTGATAAACCTCGCGTTGACCTCGTGATTGCGGATATGCCCGAGGGATTGCCTGTCCCTTCTTTGTCCATGCCAGCTACTAGTATTCCCAAGTGGAACATGGCTAAACCTAAGTGGTTGGAGGCGGTATTTGAGTTTGCGGACGGCCATTTACATGATGATGGAGCTATTGTGATTATTCATCCACGATGCGCTGTTGCAAAGGCCACCATTCTAAAGTACGCTACTACGTACTCGTTTACAAAGATGAAGGATTGGTGGGGAACGAATTGGTTACATCTCGCATCACCTGTTTCTACGGGATGCACGGTATGTTCATTTTCTCATAAATCTCATTTTAAAGGTTCTGTTCTGATCCAAATGCTTTCAATCTTCAATAGTTAGTTTTCAGTTTCTTTCTCTTGATTTGTTTGAATGTTGACTCTTTCTTTCAGCTGTATCTCTTTAGTCACTTCTGATTTCTTGAGTTTCTCAAGTCAGTTGGTAGTATGTATCTCTACATTTTTTTCATAAAACTGTTTTTATTTATCTTCTTTCTTGCAGACCCAGTTCTTTCGAGTTATGCTGTTGGTGAGGAGTTTGGTTGGTGTTGGACCTTCCAAATTCCAATTCCACCCATGTCCGAAGTTGAAGGAATTAGGGATAGATGTTGTTGTGGATGATGTTCTGCAAAATTTCACGAAGAATGAAACTTTGACCATGGACAGCAACTTCAATGCTTGGAGAGGGGCACAAGAAAAGGATCCCCGTTTCTTGCAGATGTTGATAGAAGCATCAACATTTCCCAATGATATTGTTGTCGATTGCACTGCTGCAATGGGTAATTTTTGATGACTTAATAAGTTATGTTTGGTAATTCTGACTTTTCCTTTTCCTTTTCTGTAACTTGAATGTTGTAGTACTTAACTTTCTTGTCTTTTTGGTGTTAGGGGCTTCCATCCACGCTTGTAGGATCTTGAGCAGGCATGTAGTTGCACTCGAAGAGGACAAGGCAATCTTCGATGCTATTTTGGCTCCAATGATACGTACAGTTCCAGATGTCCCTCCTTCAACCGCAGCAATCATAGCGGATTCTGATGATGAAGATGCAGTGGAGGTTATTGTTCCCCACATTGTGAAGAAATCACGTTTCAGTAAGTAAGTCTATCCATAGCTTGCATTGTTTTCCTATGTGTATGTGAAGATTTTTATAATTCATTACTCCTTTTGAATTTATGTTGCATGTTTGTTTAATGTGATATTAAAACCATGTCTAATAATTTGTTTTCATCTTGCAGCATGACTTCTAATGGAGGAGGTCATCGTCCATTTTTTACTTTATCTAGTTTTCTTCGGAGCCTGGAGAAGTCCTTTGTGTTGCCTGAATATGCCGAAGCTTTAGCCTTGACATTTGCGTCTCAGAGGGATTTTCCAAGCCGGAAAAAGTCTACAACTATAGATCCGAGGGTTTTGCAGTTTGTAGATGTCACAGCCCTAGAATCAGAGATAGAGACTTCGTCCACTGATAGTAGTGGACACTCTCATTCTATGTGACTTGTTTTTTTTATTGATCATGTGTTGTTGGGTTTATTATTGTTTAATTCTTGTTGTTTTTTGTTCCTCAATTATAAGTAAATTCTAACTTCAAATGCCTACTAAATGGGTTCAAGTTCAACTGCATGTCGCTTAGAAGTTCTAAAATTCCATAATCATACAAAAATTCGAATTGAACCCTCAATTACATTTCCTGAACTATATTTTAGTACTTCATGTTGAATTAGGAAGGCGTTGTCCTAATCAATAGTAAATATCTAAAACCACTTCAGTTCAATAGGGATTTTCAGGTTATATTAGTTTTATAATCACAATTATATAGTACCCTACATCTTGAACCATAAATAATTTTTAAGAAAAAGATTTGAATTACTTTTTAAAAAGGTTAGAAAAAAGATCATTAATGCTTTTTCATTATAAATTTTGAAGTATAAATATCTGTCCTAAATCCACGGTAATAGGTACCTCATCAACTTTCATCCCAAAAAACTGTACGCTCACACACTCATAGGCTCACACGCTCACGCTCACAGGCTCACAGAATAGCAACCCTGATTGCCACATTAGCCAAAAATATGACTCACAATATTCATATTTTACATTTTAAAAAGTAATTCATGAAGGTCATATTCCATATCAATAGAAAATATGATTCACGAGAGTCATAATTCACATCAGTAGAAAATATGAATTATAAAGGTTATATTCCACATCATTAGAAAATATGACTCATAAAAGTCATTTATTACATCAACAAAAAAATATGACTCACAAGAGTCATTTATCACATCAATAGAAAATATGACTCACAAAAGCCATAATCCACATCAACCAAAAATATGATTGTATAAAGTCATATGCTATATCAACCCAAATATGACTCACTATAGTCATATTCCACGTCACCCAAAAATATGACTACTTAGAATTATATGCCATGTAAGATTTTTTTTTCTTTGCTCGGGCAGCTCAAGAGAAAGTCAAAACTTAAAGGATAGTCAACATATACGCCACGTTGGCAAAATATGGCGTATTATACCTCCAATCTAGATGACTAGAAATATGACTCATTAAAAATATGACTAGTCGGTAATGACTAGACCCAGTCATGTCGCGCATCATCTACAGTGATTTTTGCGGGAATCATATTTTGAGATTTTACAACTCACTACAGTTATATTTTGCAGTCATAAAACATCCATTTTGTTGTAGTGTTAGGTGAAGGGACGTATGCAATACAATGTGCGGGTGTATCCTAATCCTGATGCTTTTGTTGTCATCATTGCCTTGGTTGCTTTTGGTTTATCAACAGATGAATTCACTTTTGGTGAGTGACTTTCCTTGGTTGAAAATATTTTAGTGTGAATGTAAAGTTGTGAAGAAAGCCTGAAGATTTCTCATCTTGCTCAAACTCAAAGTGTATGTTTGAAATGTTGAATATCTTGTTTTTCGATGTCTCTTTAATTGTAATTGCTTGGAATGATAGTTGTTTGTTGTAGTAGGAGGTCAGCCATAATAAAAAACTACTCTATATTTCTGTGCAGCTGGATTTCTGCCATTGCAAACAACAACAAGAAGGAAAAATCTTGCATCTGCATCGAAGCAAACAATAACGCAAATCTTTTATGTCCCTCTTCATAAGTTGAAAAAGACTTTGGATGACTGTGTGTTTGCTTTTGGATCATCGTGGTGAGTTTGAAATTTTTGTTCCTCATTTGATTGCTTATACTTCCCGGAAAGGATACAATTTCTTTATTGGAAATGAACGTGTTCAAGTGGAAACACTGAAAACTCGTGCGCTACAATTCATGGATGGTTGATGTTCCTAAAGGGCAACTTCAATCACGGATTGGTCCATCGGAATTTTATAAGGTTTATCCGTGCCTTCCTCCTTTTGTGCTTATTATAATTTTTCAAAATTGTAAAATGCATAGTTTACTTGCAGTAAGAAAGTTTTGTAACAACCATAGAATATAAGTGATGTGCATTTTAGCTTTTAAATACATTGATTTTGGACTATGTGTTAGTGTGTATATCTTGCAAGATTTATATCAAGTCGTTGGACCAAATGCAATCGCACATTGGCACAAGCTCTAGGTAAGGTTAGAAACTTTTTTAATGCTTAAATTGATTTTGATTAGAATTTGTATTGGTTTTTGATAAAGAACTTTGAATCTTTATAACTTTGGCATAGAGAATCCAAATAACAACTTTTTGGTGCACTAGAATCCTCATTGATTGACTAACAAGAGTATTTGGAAATATGACTTTGGTGGATACCATGCTATAGTAAGTGCTTAAAATGACACAATTAGGTCATTGTGTTTTCTTGAATAAGAATTGTGTTGCTCTCTAGAAGAAGCTCTCTATACGCAGGGCTTAGTGAAGAAAATTTGTGTACAACTTGGTCGCCGTTTATTCATTTGATATAATAAAGTGCTCTCCAAACTGTGCAAGATAGTTACCTATCACATAATAAATAAAATAATTCAAATTAATGAGTAGGTGAACCCTCGTATACATCAGGTGCCCACATATGAAAAGCAACTACTGTGATCTTAAATAAAAAAAACTATTCTTCCTCTATCAACAATAACTAGTTTGTGCGTAACTATCATCCCTCTTATCTAGTTTAAAAGATGATAAAGCGCTTGTTGCCAAAGTTGTGAGATTCCCATTTCCATTTCTTTGCTTAGCTACTCTCTCGCAAATATACTTTTTTCATTTTTGTCCTTGTTCATGAGAGAATTCCAACACACTATGATTTGTATTATTTAGATAACTCATGAATAAGTTATAAATTGTTGAATTTTGAAGTAAAAGGGTCCAAGTCACAAGCCTAGATTACTCTTGCAGAATGAGTTGTTTGCATCTATAATGTATCTTGTAGAAGCATCTTGTGACTATTATATAATGATTTCAGAAGTTCATCTCATTTTTTTTTAAGTTACAAGGTTGCATGGTGGTATCTTTCTTCTCCTTTGATATAAAGCTGCACCCTCCAATTTTTTGTAATATCTGGATTATAAGTTGCAGAAGTCATTTTACCTACTCATGAGTCATGACAAGGCTATAGTATTTACAATTTGTATACTTATGCCATCTAATAATTTATTGTTCAATCATTGTCTAGGTACTAGCACTTGATTTTGCACTTAGGCATTTTCAACAGTTGGCACCTCCAAATTATATCGCTCTTACACTATTGTTGAAGAAAGGTTATAGGATTGTATGTGATTGGTATGTATCATTACTTGTTTTATTATCTAAATCTTATTTTTTAATTAATTGGACTATATTGTATATCTGTGTTGTTAAGCATGGACCAACTGTTGTGAAAGATGAATTGGTTATCTTTGATATAGAGATGTGTTATCAATCTGCAATTTATAAATTATTTTGGATAAATTTGTATTCAATTAAATATGAAGAGAATTTGGCCCATTAAATCATAGTTATGTTTGATGGAATTAAACATAAATTTCCCTATAAGTGGTCACTTGGGGCAATAATTTACAAGATGATGGTTGGCTATCCCACACTTTATTCTCATGAATCTATAACAATCTGTTGAAAGGTTTGTCTCAATATCCAATTGTTTTCATTATCATTGTCTGTGTTTTGAGGAAGGATGTTCACAAATTGTTTCTGAAGGCTCGAGTATAGAAACAATATCTTTCCTATTTTTATCCAACCTTTGATCTTACACAACTTTTTCTTGGCATATGGCAGTCTTGGTGTTTTCATTATTTTGTTATATCCAAGTGTCATGATAGTTTGGAAAGTTTCATATTTTTGTTTGCTGATGAAGTTGAGGTTGGTATGGTTGTTTTAGGTATCAATAGTAAAGTCTACAATGAATGCTTGACTTTTTGACACCAATTTCACCCTAACAAAGTCAACTTCAAATAAAATTACTTGTAGATTGGATTAGTGGTTACATTTTGAAGGATTGGACTAGTTACATTTGGGAACAATCACTTTGGTGATGTGTGATGATCCGGAGTGATTCCGTCAATTTTTTCATTTATCAGTGCCCACTTTTCATTATCTCTACAACTTGGTTTACAAAGAATTGCATCGTAATCCACCGCCGGGTTTGATCAACATCGTTGGAAGATTGATGGATGTTCCTAAACAAGTTGCTATTGAGTTATAAAGACTAGGGAATGGAGATACTCATGTGAGATACTCATGGAGATACTCATGTTGAACAATTGGTGAACTTTTTGGCATTGCCAATTTAACAAGTGTGGTAGTTTGTTGTTGCTCTAAAAAAGGTGGCGTTACCTTTGCATTTAATCCCTAAAGGACCAAACACCATTTTTTTTTGACAACATAGCAATTTGGGGCAGCTCACTACGACTAGAATTTCTCTTTTTTTTCTTTGATATTTTCACACAAAATGTGACCAAGGAGTAGCTTTAAGGCCCAACTATGTTCATAACTTTTGACCACGTGGTTAAAAAGTTATTGCATGATATGTCATTTTCATTATTCGGCGGGCAGTTTGGGTAGCTAAAAAAACTTCTTTAAAAATCATTTTCTCTTAAAATAACAATTTGAAACTGGTTCTTTAGATTTATATATACGTGGGAAGCTTTGAATCATTCTATTTTAATTAATGGGATGAAAGCTATGAGGAGTTTTAGTTTGAGGGTAGTTAGGGAATCTCTACTCTAAAATAAACTTTGAAGTCCTTTATTTAACTCAATTTTCAATATTTTTGGAAAAAAATAAAAACATTGGGTGTAAATTGTTTATTACAACATTACAACCGTTGGAATTGACATTTTTCAATTCTATATTGCAACTCTTAACAATTTAGTGTTTTGAACATTCTCTACCTCTTTCTACTTACTATTTTTTTCCTATATGTTTTACAATTCCAAATGATCTGAAAATTTTCAAGCATGTAGCCAACTTGCTTTGAAGAATGAATTCAAAGAAGCACCACCATTTTGGACATTTTTCATACAAATGTGACCTTGTGAAGTGCAGCTGCCCGGATTTTTGTAGGGACAAAAAAAGGATTTTTGTCAAATCAAACGCTATTTTCTTGCAATTCACATGGTGGAAATTTCTGAAATTTTCTCCACAACTTCTCAAACTAGTGTACTACAAGATCCTATGATTATATTTTTCCAAAAATGTTTTTTCCTAAATTTTGGTACATGTATTAGAAATGACAGTTTTAAAGCAGTTTTGGTGAAAACATAGTCTCTGACCTTTAGGGGTTAAATTGGCCAACATGAGAATGATTATTTGAGGTGAAACTTTGTTTCTAGAACCTACATGGCATTCCACAATGTTGTAGTGCTATTGATTGCTTTCATGTCTGATTTGACTTACCAACAAATACCAAATCAAGTGGTTGGTATGATTGTGATCATAACTATTCTACAGTAATGCAAGCAAATGTAGACCACAAGGCCTGCTTTACATATGTTTTTGTTGGGTTCCCGAATTTGTACATGATTCTTGAATTCTATTGATGTCAAATCACTTTAAGGAAGTGATTGCAAGAACCTGATTGAATGGGCCAACAATTGAGATTCAAGGTGTCGATGTCCATGAACTCATTGTAGGTGATGCAGGATATGTTGGAGATAAAAACTTGTTGGTGCCTTGGCCTAGAATCCAATTTCAAAATTATACGAGAAATACAACTTCAAGCATTCATCTACACGTATGGTAGTAGAACATGCTTTGGGGATCCTTAAAGGAATGTGGAGGATTCTTAGAAATCCTATTATAAATCTTGATCTCAAAAGGATTTCAAACTTGATAGTAGCATATTGTTTACTCTATAATATCATCATTAACAGAAATGGTATTATTGATGAGTCAATTGTTTTATGGGAACATCATGATCTTGGATATGTACAACAAATAGTACAAAGTCCACCCCAAAATGGTGGTGAACAATTGCAAATGGCAATTGCAAGGCACGTGTACCTCTTAGAAGCAATGCACTTAAACAAATAAAATATTGTGACGTATTGTACCATTATTTAATTTTGAGGATCCATTAAAGAAAATGAAGGATTTTGTGACCCATTTTACATTGTGTACCAGTATTTGCTTTTGGGATCCTTTTAAAAATGTAGAGGATTTTTAATAATCCTATTAGAAGAACTCTATTACAATAAAATATTGTTATGTCCTATACTGCAATGAATTAGTATAAAGAATACCAAATTTGTAAATAAGTAGATTATATGAGTTTGACAATAATTTATGAAAATCCTCGTAAATTGTATACAAATTTTAACATCATAATTAAATTTGGAAGTTATAACATCTTATTTAAATTTTTACATTGCATTTTAAGCATCCAATTTTTTTGAGACAATTCTTTAAATGCTTATGGGGCTATTGGATGTGGAAAGTCCTTCATTGAGGAATTACATATTTTTCTAGAAAAGATGCATGAGTCATGGATCACAAAAGATGCCTTGTTCATTACAGTGTTTTAGCAATTTCTACCTCTTTGCTTTTGATTTGAATTCTAGGCATGAAGGAGTCTTTAAAAATTCAAATTGAACTAATAAATTATAACTTCTACTCCAATCTCTACTCCAATTCAAAAAAATGAAAAACTCCTACAATTGAATATTTTATGGCAAATTGAAATGTGGACCTAAAATTACAGGCTATTGATTTTCTAATTAAGAACAACACAAAAATTTAGTTGGCACCAAGATGTTCTAGAATATTTGGATACAGTCTGAAATTTTCAGATGTACTGACCTCTAAATAATGGACCAAGCTGCATTTTTTGAAAACATATAAATTTTGGGCAGGTACTTGTAACTAGAGGTTTCCATATTTTTGGCCCAAATTTTTATAGAAGGTGTGGATGAGGATTATCTTTCATATGCACTAAATTTTAGGATATTTGGAAATGTAAGTAAAAAGTTATGGCTTAATATGTGGTTTGCTTTTCAACTCGGGCAATCAGAGTAGATCTAAAAAAATCACTTTTTCAAAAATAAAAATTTGAAATTGATTTTCTAGAGTTATATATACATAGAAAGCTTTTAATCATTCCATTTTGATCAATGAGTCAAAAGTTATGAGGTGCTTTGGTTTGCATGCAGTTATGGATTCCCTACTCTAAATTAACTTTGAAGTCCTTTATTTAACTCAATTTTAAAATATTTTTGGAATCACAATAAAAAAAATAGTTATAGATTGTTCAATACAAGATTACAAACATTGGGTTTGGCATTTTTCAATTCCATAAATAAATTGTTAACAATTTAGTATTTTGAATCATTCTCAACATCTTTCTACTTATTATTTTTTTCCTAATGATCTGAAGTTTTCAAGCATGTAACCAATCTGCCCTGGAGAATGAATCCAAAAAAGCACCACCACTTTGGATATTTTCTCATACAAATGTGAACTTGTGAAGTGCACATTTGTAGGGCCAAAAATAATTTTTATCACTTGAAAGGCTAATATCTTGCAATCTACACGGTGGAAATTTTGGAAATTTTATCTACATCTTCTGAATCTAGTATCCTATGGTTATTTGTACTCCAAAATGACATTTTTCAAAAATTTGGTACTTGTACTGAAAATGGCAGTTTTTGAGCATTATTGGCGATAACATAGTCAAGGAACTTTAGGGGTTAATCCAGAAACAACATTTAGTTGGCCAATAAATGACAAAGAATCTCGTCATACACAACTATTCATCTTCCAAACTTTGTGGGATGAAAGGTAAGGTCTCATATATTACTTTGATTTCTTGTGAGTGTTTTTGCATTTTTTTAGCCCCTAAAGGTTTTGACTATGTTTTTACCAAAAACGCTCCGAAATTGCTATTTCTAGTACAAGTATCAAATTTTAGGAAAAAATATATTTTTGGACACATGTAATTATAGCATCTTATAATATGCTGGTTTGAAAAGATGTAGAAATTCTTTTACAAATTTCCACCGTAGCGATTGCAAAATGTTAGTGTTTGAAGTGACATAAATCTCTATTTTGGCCTTCCAAAAAACTAGGCATCAATACTTCACAAGGGCACATTTTGTATGAAAAAAGGTCCAAAATGGTGGTACTTATTTGGATTCCTTTTCCAAGGCAAGTTGACTACATACTTGAAAAATTTCAAATCATTTGGAATTGTACAGTAAGGTCTAGCTCATTAACAAACTGCCAATCAGAGGCCTTCAATTTTTTGGTAGAATATGTAGTAGAATTGGTTTATTTTGGTAACCATAATTATCAATGAATCCTTATACAATCCCAATCAAGCATACCAAATTTTAGTTTCAAAAAAGCAAAATTTCATTATTGGTAAATTTTTGAAGTCAATTTCTATGGTTTCACATAAAATTTTATTGAAAAAAATTAGTGAGGAATTTTTTTAATTCAATTGCGTAGACATGTAAGGAACGTCCATATGTACATCTTTTACATTAAGAAAGCACCCTACTAAGTAACAAAATTATAAGCTAGTAAGAATTTGGTGTGAAGCATCCTTTGACCACACTTTGTGAAATAGACATATTTATATTTTAGCTAGATTTTGCTATTTTACCCAAAATTGTGCCTCATATTGTACATTTGAACACGATGGGACAATTGCTTTGCCAAAATCTAGCAAAAATATAAAGATATGTATTTCACAAAGTTTGGTCAAAGGATGCTTCACACCAAATTCTTCCTAGCTTATAATTTTGTTACTTAGTAGGGTGTTTTTTTATGTGAAAGATGTGGATATGGATGTTTCCTACATATCTATGCAATTGATTTGTAAAAATTCACCATCAATTATTTTTAATAAAATATTATGAAGAACCTTGAAAATTCACTTATGAATTTTACCAAAAATAAAATTTTCCATTTTTAAAGTTGAAATTTGGTATGCTTGATTGGGATTGTGCAAGAATTGGGTGTTAATTATGCAAGACAAAAGTTCCAAATTTTTTCTATGCTACGCAATAAAAATTGGAATGACTCTAATTGGCAATTTGTAAATGAGCTAGACCTTATTATACAACATATAAGAAAAAAAAGAGCAAGTAGAAAGAAGTCGAGAATGATTCAAAATACTAAATTGTTAACAATTTATTTATGGAATTGAAATACCACTTTGTGTTAAATTTTGGATTCAAAATACTAAATTTGAAGAGATGCAATTTCCTCTCTAATACAATTAAAAAGGAAAAATTTCATTGAAATCCAGTTTCATAAAGGATTTCAAAGAATACATATACTAAATTTTGAATTTAACCCTTAAAAAAAACCGAGGCAGATGTTTTGTGGCCGATGAATGACAAGAGAATCTCCTATGTAGGATAGAAGTGCAACTATTCATCCTCCAAATTTTATGAGAAAAAAAGGAGATCATCTATAATAATTTGACTTCCAATGAGTGCTTTTGTAGCATTCACATAAAAGTACTAGGCATTTTGGGTGGGTGGTTCTTTGCCCACTGGGTCCGGACAATATGCAACAGTGGTTTTGCCCACACATCCAGCATGTAAGGCCCTTAGGGCCTCCTTACATGTACCAATGGGTGGGAAGAGTCAACATGGTTGAAATATAGAAAGCATTCTTATGCTCCTTCTACAGTGTCTAATACACTAATATTGGTAGAACTCTTTCTCCTACTTCCATGCTTACCAATCATCGGTGGCACTGTTCTTGTCTTTTAGTTGTTTTCTTTGCCCATCGAGCTCGTATGTAAGCTGGCCCTTAGTCATGTCTCAAGGGTGGGAGGAATTTGCTTATTAAATAAACAACGTAGTAATCAATCTGATGCATGATTTGGCTACACGTTTGAGATTATTGATCTTGTTGTCCATTGTAACCCCAACCACTCCACAAAGAAGAAAAAGACCCGTCTTTTATATCTCCATGAAAAGCTACTACTCCTCTTACTGTATACAACTTTCCACTTTGAAATTGCGTAAGTAATTCATACAAAGAAAAAACCCAAAAAACCCATTAAAGTTAATCATAAAGTGTGCAATGTGGGACCAACAACCAGAGTTTGGGAAAAATACATGATTAAAGGTATGTTCACACTTGGTGTTAAAGAGTGTTGTTACTAACTAAAGGGCCTTAGGAACAAATTTAGACCTACTTCTAGACCAAATTCACATTCCAAATATCACCTCTAACACCAAGTGCAAACGTACCTTAACCCTTAAAGCCCCAAGGGTGTTTTTTTGTCAAAAACCACTCAAAACTGTCACTTGTATTGTGTTCATTTACAGAAACCAAAATAATTATTTTTTTGGAATCTAACCGTAGGATCTTGTACTTAATTTGTATGAGATCTTGTAGTAAAAATTTCATTAAATTTTACCGTACGGATTGGAAGATATTAGCATTCATAGTTGGACAAAAAGTTTTTTTTTTAAAGATGCTTAGATTGCCCGAAAAACTAAGATTGTCCATAACTTTCTCATTCCTAGTCCAAATAGAATGAATCAAAGCTTCATGTATAGGCAAAAATATAATATTTTTTTAAAGAAATTCAAAAACAATTATTTTGATTTTTTGTGATTTTTTTTGGGCTGCCCGCCAATATCCATTCCTTGCTTATCGGGCCATAACTTTTTCATCCGGCATCCAATTGAAAAAAAAAAAAAAAAAATATATATATATATATATATATATACATGAAGCTCTCACAAAAATACACAACCTCAAAAAATCTCAAAGAAATTCACTACAAATTGAGACAATAGGAACCTATCCGGATACAAATTGTCCCCCGAGAGGACAAACGGTTTTTTAGGGGTTAAATTCTTTGGAGCACCAAAATTGAGGTCTGATGGGGTTTGGTGTTGTGTTTTTATTATACTATTCTTAGTCAAATCTTCCTTATATATTTGTTTACAAATACAGGACAAACTTTACGATCAACTCTATTAGTCTCAGTAGAGTCAATCAACTCTTGTACCTTTAGGTCTCTCTAAAAGAAACTTACTATATAGAGCTTAAAAGCTTACATTCCTAGTATACAATACATATGTGAAAATGCAAAATAGGATCCACTACCTTAGTTATTAGTTCTTTTTAAACCTCATGGTGCTAAAGTTCACATCAAACTTGTAATGAATAAATCTAAAAGTCCAAATCACCAAAGGGCCTTGAGAAAATAACAACTTGATATGAGAAATAGAAGAAGAAGAACTCCAACGTGTTTTGAAGTAGACATAAATTTTGAGAGTCTATTCATGCTAGGTCCAATGTCAAAGCTTAGAGGACAATGTCAAAACGGATTTTTGGAGGTGAAACTTGTCTTCACTTAATAACTTCTTTTAGTTCAAAGTTTTTTGATAAGAATCATTCTACTATGCCTAAATGAGGTCTGAAATTTCACTTTTAACAAAATTATTTGTTTTTGACTTAACTATGAGTGCTTCACAAACAACAAATTCTAACTTGTTTATCCCACATGATTTGTTCTACCTCCTACCAACCCATGTGTATATAAAGAGTGTCTTCTCACTAGGAATCTCAAAATGAGTTATTGATGGCAAATGGTAAGATTACAATAGTGTACTACTCATTGGATTTTTAGTGTTTTTGGCAAACTAGGTTTGTATGTATGGTCCTAAAATTAACAAAAGAAAGTGGAGAATATCATAATTTACTGTCACTATCCCGTTACCGAAGCTTGCATTAATGCTGAGAGGATGAATTCTGTGGATGAGGATTCCAGAGAGGAAAAAGCAGCCTCTCTGAAGGCTAATGAATGTTATGTAGAGAACCGGCCTGATTGTTTTTCCCCATTGTTTTTTTTTCCTTCTTTTAATGGTCACCGTTTCTTTCCAAAAAAAAAAAAAATGGTCTTGAATGAACACTTTCATGACTCAAGGGTAGTGGTTTTGAAAGGTGTTTTTTTTTTGGAGCAACCAATGAGGATCGAGACATTTCATGCTTCAAGGGTGTTCATCCAAAATGAGTTTAGGTCTTATGTTCTCAACTTTGAAAATTTATAAAATGTTATTAGAGTGTCAAAAAATTACAAACCACTTGCGATTGTATTCCTCTTGAGTTTGCTTATAATCTCATCAAATTTTTTTGGTTTGAGACAAGGAGACCAAAAAAAGTGTTACTTTCAGGTGTTTCTACCTTATTCACTTTAATTTCGGAGCCCCATGTTTATGTTTAAATGAAGAACTGCATTAATTTGTCCTATTAGTGAGGGTGCAAAAATTAGTATTCTTTACAAAGTTATGACAGTTTCCATTGATGGTGCTCTCAGTAGCACCGTGACTCCCATGAGAAAGTCCAAGATTTTGATTCGGGAACAAAAACCAAGAAACTTAAATGGCGAATTCAAATGATACCCCGGGCATGGGAGCAACAACGCCTAACACCGCGTCTGCAGGCGCTCGCAAAAGCTGGCGCACTGATGCGCGCCAGTCCTGCGTCGCGTCTTTCCAATTGTTCGTCGTCTTCTTCGGAGCGGTTGGTTGGGGCATTGGGTTCTTGATGGTGAGAAAAAACTGCCTCAGATGCCCCCAATGCTGAACTTTCAACATTAAGATGTCTCAGGTTTTTTGGAGCTTGTCTTCCAACAGAAATTTGGGTGAGAAACGAGCTGACAATGTCGATCGGATCATTTAATGGAACATTCGTGAATGTGTTTCCCGTTTCCAAGGAGAGCAGTAGTTTTTGGATTGAGCAGAGCTGGAACAAATTGACCGGACGATTTGACCTGCTCTCCCGTGTAAATTCTGTTTTGGAATTTTTGGCAAGCCTCGCGGTTAAAGATTTGGACAGTTGCATTTCTTCTTGAGTAGAAGTTGAAGGTATTGTTGTGAAATGCAATGCCAATGGAGCATAATGCAATGTCGCTGAGTGTGGAGCCAATGTGCGTTGAAAGAGAGGCAATTTGTGGAGTGTGATAAGGGATGCGAAGGTGAAAAAGAAGTGGGTGGATGAAATTTTTGTATGTGTGTTGATTTGTGTGCAAGAGAAGATTGGAAACGGGACTGTTGTCATGGTAGAGAAAATAGATTTGGAATCAATTTCAGCAGTGGCTGGGTGTAGATGAGAGCAGAGCTAGAGTCAATGAAAATCTTGAGGAGTTTCTTTTTAAAAAAATCTTTTTCCATTTCTGGAGGTTTGAATGATTTTTGTGATTGAATTTTAGAACTTGTTCGGTTGTGTTTTTCTTCTGGAGTGGACGTGAACGGTGTTCTTGTGAAACTGGAGCACAATGAATTGGTGCTGAGTGTGAGCCACGTAAATTGATTTTCATCTCAAAAATTTCCAAGATTACATGAGAGCATTGTATTGGAGAGGAATGTACTTAATAATAGTTATCTTATAAGTAATGGTGTGTCGCTTTTTTTGTGACCCCACTTTGAATGCACATTTACTCTACTTTTGTTGAGGCAAGGAAAGCAATGCCAAGATTGTGTACCAAATTTGTTGGTGGTGTAACTAATGTGTATCGAATTAACAATGCTGCATAGAATCCGATCTTGGCATTGTTGGTTTGCCAAGTCCCTAGTCGAAGTTGTTCTTGGAGTTTTCCCGATCCTCTTTTGAATGCATATGTTCTGAGATCTTGGGACGCATTCCCCCATTTTGCAAAGATATGGGTTTCTGTGAACGAGCTGGAGTAGTTTATTGTCTTGGGACTGTCAGATCATTCAGTACCAGAAAGTTTTTCAGCTTTGATTAGGTCAAGAAAATATAGGAACTGGTTTACATCTCCTTCTGCAATTGCGCTTGGCATTTTGCGTGCCCTTTGTCACTATTTTGGTTACTGAAATCTTTCTCTTCACTCTATTGACGTGAACTTCGAACATTTTGTCATCAGATTTGAAAGATGAGTCGGTGTTATGTTCTGACGGATGGTGAGTTAGCTTTCTTGAAAGTTTCGTGGTTTGGATCATTTTTAATTTTTGGAACTTTTACACGCAATAGTTGGTTGTATACTCTTCAAAATTTGGTTAAGACCAAGAAGAATGCTTGCATACGTGTTCATTATGCAGGGGTTTAAAACTCAATTGAATAAGGATCGTGAGTCAAGATCCTCTATAAAGCGAGGTTTGTTACCTCATTGTAAGAGGTTGTTTTGGGTATGTATCCAGGTTTGGGGATAGGCTGCTTCCACCTATTATGAGGAAGAAGCTCTGAGAATCTCCTTTCAAGAATTAGATATTCTCCATGGCAGCTTGGTCCGGAAGGTCATTGAAGGTATTCTTGCCATCTGCTCACACCTGATTCTCAGTTATCCTCAACGACTGTACAAATCATGTGGAGCTGGTTTAGGGTTGGGTTGAGACAGCAACATAGATAGCTTGTTAGGCACTAATGTTGGATCTGATGACAGTGTTATAACTATGCAGGGATGGCGAAATCTTAGTTGTTGCCCATTACAGCAGTTATTTCGGAGGAAGCGAGTGACATGGTCGTAAAGCAAGCTGAAGAAGTTGGTTGAGAGATAAGGTTCGTTGAGGCACAGTGCAAGATTCTTGACATGCTTTAATAGTTGAAAGCCTGATTGCCTTTGATAGGGTTATTCTCCCTACAGGACCAAGAGGCCCCAAATGGGGGCCTCATGTTCTTTTTCCAGTTTTGAGTAGGTCAGATAAGGAATTGTTTGCTTTCGTTTTTTATATGTTTTGACCAACACATGCAATGTTCTTGACTGATAAAAATTTGAGCCTTGCTCATTGTGAAGAACATTGCATGTCTGAATCGAGTACAGCCTATGCAAAGAGGCTTATGGTCTAGAGCCCAATGTTTTAACACATTCTTATTTTTGTTGCAGATGCTGGGCTAGCCTATGATTGCAAAGAGAAGAATGGCGAGAAAGGGAAACCAGACTTGCGTGCAGCTCCACAACGTGGCCAAGACGGGGTCCGCCCACCATACAAGCTCCCTCGTTGTCAAAGGCACATGGTATCCGCAGCATTTCTTACTGTCAATCACGGATGGAGTGAACGCTTGGAAGATCGACGCTACGGAATCTTTTGTGATCCAACGCGCCAACGACATGAAAGTCACAGCAGCACAGTACGTCGACAAGGCGCACCTGCACCTCGGTCACGGCCACAAGGGCTCTCTCTACTCCTTGCATTGCCTCGGGAACAGCCCCAGTAACGGCGCCCAGCTGCTGTGCACTCCTTGCGACGGCCGCGACCTCAACATGGAGCTCACCATCAATTTACCATTAAAACTCGCACCAGCGCTGGACTTGGCGTTCGAGATGGTGGAGTTTTTGATGCTTGCGAATCACGAACTGGAGGAGAAGCTGGAGCGAAAGTCTCGCACGTACGAACGGACGAAAGCCACCATTGAGCTGTCTGTGGAAGAGCTGCAGAGCCAAAAAGCTCAATTGCAATACGAGAAGTCGCAGCTGGAAATGGAGGTGAGGTTGATAAAAGACGTGGAGATGAAAGAGACGGAGCTGGCGATTGTCCCTGTGCCGGAACCGTCTGGATTAAAGAGGAAGTTTGATTTAAGCATCGAAGATGGGAAGAGAAGCTCTCGGCCTATTTGGGCTCCTTTACCTCCTCCCCCAACAGCAGGTTTGCCTTTAGTGATTGGAAAGGAAGGTGATCAGGGAACTCAGGCTGCTCCCACTGAAAATGGCTCACCTCCGAAAGAAGAGCTCAGTGGATGTGATGGGGAATGGGGGAGAGCTACTATGAAGTTGCCGACTGGGTTGCACAACAAGGACGGAAGCTTGGATGTTTGTAAAACTTCCATACCGATCACGGTGCCGAAAACGGGAAAGAAACGAGGCAGGAAGCCCAAGGGCACGGTGGTGCAAGCGCCTGATAGTGATGCCCGCGTGCCTCTGGCACGCTTGCTTGGAGGTACTCTCCATATCTTCCTTTTTGTTCCCCTTCCTATTGGTATGCATTTTTGAATGCCATATTATTATTGTAGCTCCACCTACCATTCCTTCCAAGATTCCCCTTTAGAGGAGACATATGTTTGTAATGGTGGCACTCCCATTGCATAGTGGCACTATTCCTCTCAACCACTCCTTTTCTCAGCAGCATGACTTATCACTCAATAGTAACATCAGCATTCTCCATAGTGACGGTCTTTTCACCAACACAATGCTACTGTTATTACAGATGTGAACATTTTCTTGTGTACTATTTGACACCAATTTGTAACGTGAACTTGGGGTCTATAATCTCCCACAATTGTTGTGCCATTTTGCGTTGATTTTCAGCATTGTGTGTGCGTGTGTGTGCGGTTCCCTCTTTCAGGGCCACAGAGAGACGCGCTGACAAGAGACCAGCTATCAGAACACCGAATCGAGGAGCAATCTGAAAGAGCCATCAAATTGCTGGAGCCATACACACGCCAACTGGTGAACCCGCGAGCAATCAGTAAGTTGGTGGTTCCCAAAGTAGCTGGTCCCAAAACCGCAGGTCGCAAGAGAGGCATCATCACCATCGTCAATGAACACCCAAAACCACACCTCAGACAGCCCTCGGAAGACACCTCAACCCAAAGCAGCGTGGCCCTGCAGCCTTTGGTCCTCACCACCGACACCGGCACACCAGCAGCACCGGCACTGCTGCTGCCCAAGGAGTTCAATGTCATCAACGCCGACTTCTACGATTTCGACAACGAGCGATCCAAGTACGTCATGGGGTTAGGCCAGTACTGGGCGCTCTATGACAACCAGGATGGCATGCCTCGCTTCTATGGCCGCATCGTCAACTTGGTGCTGGAGCCTTTCCAGGTCAGTGGCATCTTTACGTTTTTACCAAAGTATGACAGTCTTTCACTTTACAAGGTCAAATCTGCTTGTTTAGGAGCATATGTGCACACCTTCCTTCGTGTTGTACTCTAAGAATGCAACTCCTAGGACACTGGTTTGCAGTTGTTGCTTTTTGGTGGTGGTGGCTATGCTAGATGAAGTATTGCAGGACTCAAACTAGATCATATCATTAGTGAGTAGTTATGAGAACTCACCTTCTTCACTATGAATGGGAATAAAAAGACTTTCACTGGAAAGAGCATGCATGGTGAGCGGCATCCTCTACTTCTGACCAATTGCCTCTCAAATGACATTAGTTACGAATTTTTGCTTCTAGCTATTAATTTGACTTTGTGCGAATACCTTTCACTGTGTATTTCAGGTGGACGTGGAGTGGCTGGAGCCATACCGACCTGCGCTTTCATTCTGCGGTCTCGTGAAATCCGCTGGACTATCCGTAGCATGCGGGGAGTTCAAGAGGGACACCATCAGTGCCCAAACATTGGAAGCGTTCTCTCATCGAGTGGAGGTGGAAGCCGATGCGAAGAAGAAGATGTACCGAATCCACCCTCGCAAAGGGGAGGTCTGGGCATTGTACAGAGACTGGGACAAGCCGCTTGGAAGACAATTTGCAGAGGATGAGGTGCCCAAGTTCGATTACGAGCTCGTGGAGGTTCTGAGTGAGTACTCCAAGGAGAGGGGTGTGAAGGTCGGGCCGATCACCAAGATCCCCGGGTTCAAGACCGTGTTCCGGTGCGGAGGCTTGATGCCACCCCATTGGATTCCAGCGAAGGACCTGCAGGCCATGTTTTCTCACCAGATTGCTACTCACCGCTTTGATGGCAGCGAGACACGAGTCGTGCCACGGGGCTCCTTTGGGCTGGACTCGGCCTCTACTCCTGATGAATTTCTTTCTTCCACTTCGGGCAGAGTCATCAATACCCCTGTTCTGGCTGTGGAGATCATGCAAACGATTTCTGAGTCTGGATGAAAGAAAGAAGCTGCATTAGCAGGTGTCATTGCTGGCGATTTCAAAATCAAGTTCAAAATCACCTTCAAACTCAATGAGTGGGCTAATCCTTTGAAGAACGAAGAATTACTTGGTGTGCCCACGAATCTGCAAAAGAAAAGAGCAAGAAACCAGAATTGCGAGGTTTGGCATCTCGCATCTTGACTTCTTAACTAGTTCTGGTATGGCCACGAGAATAGCGACCTTGATGGCGAGGTTTCATATGTCACTTCAGTTGAAATCCCCTCCTCATGAATCCTAGGAAGGGATAATCCATCCTTTGGTGTGTCACAGATGTCCTCAGAAAGGAAATCTCTCACTGGGTTAGAGAACGTTAAGTGGTTTTGCAAGTTCCATCTCCTGCTTTGCTCCAAGTGCTTTAAGTACCTCCATTTGAAGGGTGCAGTGGAATTCAGGTTTGGGTAAAATAGTCTTCCTAAATGTGAGCAGATTTTCGTTTCGTGTACATTAGAAGCGACCATGACAATCTGAAAGCCGGTTGACCTCCCTTTTAGATAATTAATCAGACTGTAAACTAGTCAGAGGGGTTTGGTGGATCATGACTTATTACCGCAGCAGTAGACAGCTGAGACGGTCGCCTTTGTTCTCAATACACACTTTCATCGCAATTCTGAAACATTTTTGCTGAGGTTACCTTCATGTTTTGCGTGTTTTGGGAGTGCTCAAAGCTTGTCCTTTTTGTCTTAGATTAATTTCTTAACACAAGCTGCTCAGAAGACCTTAATGTTTTGTGTATTTAGGATATGACATTGATTGAGCTCCTGTAGAAACGATTCCAAGTTTTTCACGACGCTGCAAGATGTTGAGCTCGAAAATGAGATTGCGGTGTGATACTAACGGCTGGTGTTTTCGAGGGGCTAGTGAGGAGACCATGCAATGCAAGATAAAGAGAGCTAGTTTGGTCATTGTGTATACCATGATTTACGCATAAGCATTTTTGTGAATGATCAATTTTTTCGTGCTTGCTGCAAGTAAGATAAAACAGCCCATCATGGTCAAAATTGCTAGTTTGCACTCATGCCATGGCTGAATTTTTTTTTTAAATTCCCCACATACAGACAAGTGTGGGAAATAGCAAGAGCAATTGAAATTATATTTTTTCAACAAAGTATGAATTTGCTATAATCTTTTGAAGTATTTTGCCCCAAAGAGTCTATAGACTATCCCAAAACCAGCATGCAACTATATTCATAATGCTCATCTTACTCTTCTAAAGCATTCACAATATTTTCTAACGTGGAAGGCCTTAAAAAGTCACTTCCTACAATGATTTAGGGCCGCTTTACACCTAGAGGCCGGGCCAATTTGGTGTGTCAGATGTCAAGAATCATGGCTTGTGATTGGTTGAAAGGCTTGAATCAGCCTCAACCCCTTTACACTTAGAGGCCGGGCCAATTTGTTATGTCAGAGTTTTTTTTCCTCAAATAGATGATCTGACATGGCCCGAGCATGGCCCCAGCTTGTTGAATTGGGTGCACCAAAAATGGGAGCCCAATTCAAGGCCAATTCTTGGCCTGAAGGCCAATGTCAGATTTAATGAGGCTGGCTTCTAACTCAAGAATGGGCTGAAATTTTGGGCAATTGGCTTGGTGAAAAATTGGCCCGGCCTCTAGGTGTAAAGCGGCCCTTACATTGAAATAGTTGGGTGTTCCTAATGAGGTTATTAATTATTCCATTAGTGTTAGGTAAGACATTGATGGTGGTCAAAATCTCATAAATTGAGAAAAACCATCATAGGGCCATTCCTTAGGTGTCCATCATAGGTCATTTGACCATGATGGGTTGTTCTACCTTATACATTATCATCTCGCTTTAGAATTTGGGAGTTTCAAATGATCTAGGATAATATTAGGTTTTGATATATCCGTGTCTATTTGGGACATATTGGTATTTTTATTTTAATAGTGTGACACCCTTTATGAAATGTAGTGTTTGGTGTTTTTGAACAATCAACTAACACTAGTAGTCTTCTCTTTAATTAGAAGTGATAGCTTATTAATTCCTTTTTGAGCTAGGGGTTAACAAGCTACTTACTTTATCATTTTGGTTACTAATGCCAACCATTTGTATGGACTCTTTATCATCCTAATATCCTTTACATTATAAATTCAATAAATTTTATATAGTATGTGCAATCCCCTCTAGAAAGTAAGGTCCCCCCTCGCTTTCTCTCACAAATATCAAAGAATACAAAGAGAAAATATGGCCAATGTTGTTTCATATATATACACATCAGGGATAGAATTTTCTTACACAAATAGATTGCTCTATACATCTTGTTAGCAATTTATAAAACTTTTGCAATCATTTATACCCTTTAAGTTGAACTACTACTATTACCTCTTGTTACCTTTGTTGGCATCAATTAGAGCTTGCATGCACTGTGGCATGCTTGCAATTAACTTGTGCAACATCTCCATTGGTATGCTCTCCCAAACTACATTTAACTAGAGATTTTTGACTCTGTTTGCACCAAAAACACTCCAAAATTACCATTTCTTTTACAAGCACCAAATTTTAGAAAAAAAACAATTTTAGACACATGCAATCATAGAATCTTGTAGTGCTCTGGTTTGAAAAGATGTCGAAAAAATTTCAAAAATTTTCACCATGTGAATTATAATATATTACTGTTTAAATTAACAAAAATCTTTTGGGGGGCTTTGCAAAAAATGAGTGCAGATGCACTTCACAAGTCACATTTGTATGAAAAAATGTCCGAAATGGTGGTGCTTCATTCTTCAAAGCAAGTTGGCTATATGCTTGAAATTTTTTAGATCATTTAGAATTGTCCAACATATAGGAAAAAAATAGTAAGTAGAAAGAAGTAGAGAATGATTCAAAATACAAAATTGTTAAGAATTTAGTAATGGAATTGAAAAATGCCAATCCCAATGGTTGCAATGTTCACTTGTAAAAAAAGTGTACATTTTATGATTTTCTTCTTTTAAAAAATATTGACAATTGAGTAAAACAAATGACTTCAAAGTTTATTTTAGAGTAGAAAATCCATAATTAAAACTCCTCATAAATTTTGACTCATTGATCAAAATGGAATGATTCAAAGCTTTCCTTAGATATATAAATCTAGGAAACCAATTTCAAATTTTTGTTTATGAAAAAAGTTATATTTTTTTAATCTACCTAGATTGCCCATTTACAGAAAAGGTAACATATTAGGCTGTGACTTTTGACTCATATTTCCAAATGTCTTGAATTTTAGTGCACATGAAAGATATTCCTTGTCCACACCTACTAAAGTTTGGGCCAAGAACATCAAAATCTTCAGCCATACATACCTACCCAAAATTGCTATGTTGCCAAATTCAAAAGGCTGGTCCATTAGGGATTAACCCATTAAGGACCGGTCGACCACTTTTGGTTGAAATTGACACTTTTTCACTAGTAGCTAGAGTTTTACAATGAATTTGGTTACAAACAGAAGAGGATGGGTGTGGGGAATTGCAAACCAAATGCAACAAGACAAAAATTATAACAATATGTGCTAGTATGCAATTTGAGGGTTAAAAAAACTAATGAAATATTGACTGAAAATACATAAATCAATACAAAAATCAATGCAAAATTTGTCATTCTTTTAGTGCAGAGCCCCAAGCATTCATGCAAAATTCATCGGCTAGGTCAAATCTCTAGAAATGTTTAGTATTTTGCGATTTAGTATTTTTTTCATGTTTAACTTTAAAACCAAAAACTGTCTTGCCTGCCCCTGAGTCAACCACAGTCCTTAATGGGTTAATAGAGATATTCATTTAATCTTAATAAAAGAAGAGTCATTTTTTAAAAAATGATCGAATACAATTTTCAGCTTCCTTTTCAATTGTTTCTTGTGCCACATCTGCATGATTTTAATTTGTTGTATTGCTCTACAGTGATGTCCAATCTTGTACAGTATGTTCAGTCTGGATTGGAATCAGAGGCTTACTGACTCCACTTGATCATCATCTCCTAAGTCACATACTAAGTTAACCCATAAACTCCGCGGAGGACGTTTTCCGGCCAATGAATGAGAAAGAATCTCTCCGCATAGGACAGAAGTGCAACTATTCATCTTCCAAATTTTGTGTGAAAAAGGAAGGGTTTTTTATAGTAGTTTGAATCCCCAATGAGTGCTTTTTCATTTTTTTAAAGGACCAAGTGACCATTCAATGTACACAAATTTAACTACACGGTCATGGGCTCTATCCTTTAGGGGTTAAGCCAACAATTCACACAGTGCCCAAACAAGATGATTTCCATGGTAACTGGCTCGTCATATAAGGGTTAAGGTACGCATTGCACATGCCGAGAATTCAAGTCCAAGCCATAACATTGAAGCCACAAATAACCCAGTTGAGCAAGGAATTTGAAAAGGGAAATTATAGAACAAAACTTACAATTCAAAGAGATTTAGTGGGACAAAAGCATTGCAAGAAGAGATCCCATCATTGTCTCATCGAATTGATTTTCAAGTGAATGACATTTGTGCAAGCTCTTGTTATTAATTTTGGTGTAAGGTTGAGGCACCAGTTGTCAACCACGCCCAATACCCAACATGTAGTAATGGTATTTTTTGACTCCCAAAACTCATAGTAATTTCAATTTCGGTAATAAATAGATGAAAAATTAGCAATCTCCATATTTCCTATCTTCCTACATGGGAAAATTTTCCATCTCCTCGTACTCCTCACCATTTGCTCCAAGATCTCTTAAATGATTGACTACTAGTGCTTCTACCTTACTCAAATATTTGCTCCATCAATACTAACAGTTTAGACTAGAATCATTAAAAAATTCTTAATGCACATAACATTAGGAACACCTATTTTATGAAATTCAATGTCTTCACACACATGCCCACATTGAAGGTAGCAATGGTTGTTTCAGTGCAAGACTTGTGTTCAATAAGGGAAGCAACCCATTTCTAACCACTTAAGCAAATACACATATCTATAGGGCGGGATTTTTTGATGCGGGAATTTTTCCATGTGTAGAAATAAAATTCAAAAGGTTTCCATCATAATTTTAAAATATATATTTCTCAAAAACATAATTACTATGAATTTTTTAGCTAAAGATTATGTTTGACTTGTACCAGTCATATAGACCTTCCTATTTCCGACCAAGGGATGGTTGCCAAATCCAACAAGGGCTAGTTGCAATATTGAGAGTCTTGTAGCCATTGATAATGTGCCAAAATTGCATTGGAAATTGTGCCATAATTTATGGTTTCTCGTTACTTCCTGAACGGAAACAGAACAACCTACATCGCGAGAATGGGGGGTTGGTCAAGAATGGATTGCCTCCCATAACCAGAAGAAAAACATTCAAACAAGACATCTGATAAAGTTGCATACTGAGGCCCACTGGTAAGGTAACTACACCTAAAATGGATTGAATAAGCTTTGTGGCATAACCAGTGTGTTGTAGAAAATGAATAACATTTTTTGTACATTGCTAAAGGACTATGAATCAAATTGCAAGTGGTTCCATAATTTTTGGATGAATTGTGAATTAGTTACAAATTTTCAGAGATTTAAGGTGTAGAGTGCTAAAAGTGTCATGTAGGTGCTGCCAAAATGAATTTGATGCACAATCACATGAAGAAATGAAAATAGAGAGAAGTTAAAACAACACAAAGTGCACGCAAAATGGAACACTTGTAGACTTGCCACCTCCACAATTCTATTAATAGATCTGCACACTACTCAAGATTCATTTAACATTTGTCCTTGTCGTGCGCACCGTTTAGGGAATCCTCTTTTTTTATTTTCCCTTCAAAAATAGGGGTCGATTTTCAGGAGCGGTCTATTTTAGGTGTAGTTACCTTAGCCTCACTCTATCTCAAGAGACATTAATTGGAAACAGAGTGTATATATTGAATGAGTTCCATTGTAAAGGAATCAAGAATGTTGAGAGCTGCCATTATATCCATTAATCAGTCTTTTTCTCTCTCTTTACAATGCAATTCTTCATGTTTAGGGATTATGGGTTAAGGTAAACTATCCCATTACGGACATCTTTTTTTCTCTCTTTACAATGCAATTCTTCATGTTTAGGGATTATGGGTTAAGGTAAACTATCCCATTACGGACAGAATGGGAGCAAAACCATTGTGGCCAAAATTGTAATGGTGGTGTATATTCAAGTTCTAAAATGTACACTACTAACATAATGCAAACCACAATGGGCTTGTTCCCATTCTGTCCGTAATGGGGTAGTTTACCTTATTTATATTCTAGTACAAACTTGTGATGGACAAATTCCAAAAGGGTCTCACTCTTCAAACACTAAAGATAGCTCAACATCACTATGATCTTCATCTTTGTAGTCATTTGAAGGTAGGAGGTTCTAAAAGCGCACAAGCTTCAAAACCGCCCACCTTCTAAAATGTACAATATTTGTATATGATGGTTTTTCATAGCCTTCACTAGTATACAAACAGTGTGCATTTTAGGGGGTGGGTGGGTTTTTGGAGCCTTATGCCAATTCAACTTCAAAATTTCATAACTAATTTCACAAAGCTCCAAAAAATATGAAGCAACTTGGGTTAGATGCCAATTCCCCTTTTCTAGAAAGGAAAATTTACTGAAAAATATTTCAAGAAGTTTCACCTCCCCCAAATTCAATTCCAGCCTTTAGATGGTCATTTTTTGGACCTGCTACCTTGCTAAGATAAGATAGAAGGCTCAGAAAGTGCTCATCTAAGGAAAAAAAGACCTTTGTACAAAAATGGGTGGACCCAAAGTTTTTTTACATTTTTGTGGAAGAAAGAAAAATGAGGAACACAGTAGTGGAAATTTTAAGCTTAATTATTTGACTTGAAATGAATAAGATATGATTTTTCAAACTCAGAGGTGCATAGGTCCCTATTAGTGCTCATAGGTGCAATTGTAATCAATCAAAACATGCTATTGAATGGAGTTAGTGAGTTTAATAATGATCCTAACCATGCCTTTGAATAGAAACAATGATTCTAAGAATGATCCATTGTACAATCCCATTCAAATCACTTCCAATTGTAAACCAAAATTTATTGCAACTATGAGTCATATCGATCCAAGTTGTTTTGAATGTTTGGGAGCAATTCAAAGTTTAAAATCCCGATATTTTTGGATTACAGTGTACTTCAGCGGCTTGTTTCTTCTTCATACAATGTCCATTTCTAATAAATATTTTTGGAAAAGTTGCGCATACTAGTCTAGTTTGCATGGTTAAAATTTCACATCAATCCAAGATGTTAGTCCCTCTGTCCCACTAAAAAACCTCCAAAATTCTTCTTTTTGAAGGATTAATTGTATTTTTAGTCATAGTGCTAGCAATACATGTATTCAAGAACAAGTAAGCTATCATTTAAATCTATGCAAAATCTCTAGCTTAGGCATTGTTGTTTAGGCACCTAAAATCCATGTAGAAAGTACAATATTTGAGCATAATTTGTAAATGTTGCCAACTCTGTCAATTTAAATGATTTAAAGGGTGGTGGCAACAATAGGATTCTACCAATGTGTTTTCCAACCTAAATATGTGCAATAAAAAAAACTAACCCAATTTACAAACAAATTTTTGTAGTGTTGAAGTGGTCACTAAATGCATCATCAACACTACTATCTAGAGAAACAATTTGTACAAGGTGCCTTATATAAGCAAGACCAAACTTGCTAGGCCAAAGGAATGCTCCTAGATTGTTTCACTTGCCCCCACGAGGTTGTTCAATACAACAAACACTTACTCAACGTTCAAAATCAAGAAACAAAGTTTTTAGTGGGACAAAAATTGTGCTTGATTTGGAGGTTATAACTGGGACAGAGGGAGTATGAGTGACTGAGAAGCATTTTAGTAGAAGGTGGTTTAGCCTTAGATGTGTTGTTTGCAATTTTTCTTGCAATTTTTTGAAAGTCATTCTGCAGAACTCACTAAATTCAGGTCTTTATTATGAGTAAAATCACACATGATGATGAACCATGTCACTTGTTCAATAGCCTAAAATCACACACATGGGTTGGTAGTTTCTCACCACATGAAGTCATTTCCATTTCTACATCCCATATGCATTGTTTTGGGCATTTCTATAAGGGTGGTTCTTAATGCCCGAACTATTTTCAAGCCTCCTCCTATAGAATTGTTTCTTATGGCAATCTGCCTTTGCCAACACCATTATGTTTTTAGAGAATTTCTTCTCCTACAAGTCCAATTTCAACTTTGCAAGGTAGTTCACTTTGAGCAAAAGGCTTAATAGTTCAATTATTGCCCAAGCAATTTGAGAACAGTTTGATAGCCTTTCCTCACAAGGCTTGAAAATTGAATAGGTGACCACAAGAATTTTGGTCAATTCCAGCCCTTTTTTTCCACTTTCTCAGAAAGTGTCAGGATGGTGATCACATAAAATTTGGTGAAGCATTGTATTTGTACATCCATCCGTCTTTTAGACTACCAAAACACTTTCAATCATATTCATACATTTTTCATCCAATTTTGGCAAATTCATCCACATTTTCAATTGAAATGGAAAATTTATTGCAAATAATGATTACTTTTATCTCGCAAAAAATAGACATTATTTTGAAATGATGCAATCTAGCCCCATGAAGACCAAAAAAAAAAGACTAGTGAATTATGTTTTGTTTTCCATTCAAACTCCCATTCAAGATTCAGTTAATTCTCCATAAAGTCTAAATTTGGCCTTGTTTCTTCACCGTATTATTCAACTAGGAAAATTCTTTGGCAAACATTGTTTTTATTCAAGACAATTATTTGCAAATGGATGATCAAATGGGATTTCCCTCCAAATGATATTATTCACACATCCTAAGTTTTCTTCAGTCATGTGATGTTCCATTGCAACATCAATGCAACATCATAATAGGATTTGTATTTTTTATGTTGTATTGTATTAGCAATCTTCAATATATACTCCAAGGATGCTTTATCCATATTTGACCTTCCTTGAAGGGTCAAATTGTGATGTCCATTGCAACATTCAGAATTTGTCTACTATTAAAAAATCAAAGTGAGAAAATTAATACATATTTATAATACAAAGAAGCAACAAATTAATTCAATTATAAACTACATTGGTACACCCAAATTAAGCAAATCCAAACAAAAAAATATGCTTCATTGCACCTGAATTGACTTTAAATTTTAACCCCCAAGGTTTTTGACTATGTTTTTACCAAAATGCTCCAAAACTGCCATTTCTAGGACAAGTACCAAATTTATTTTAAAAAACTTTTATGAGCACATGAAACCAAATGATCTTGTAGTAAACTAGTTTGAGAACATGTGGAAAATTTTTCAAGAATTTCCACCATGTAGATTGCAAGATATTTGCATTTGAATTGGAAAAAAAAACTTTTTTTGGCCTTGCGAAAACCGGGCAGCTGCACTTCAGATGGTCACATGTGTATGAAAAATTCCCGAAATGGTGGTTACTCTTTGGAATCATTCTTGAAGGCAAGCTGGAAACATGCTTGAAAATTTTCAAATTATTTGGAATTGTACAACATATAGGAAAAAATAGTAAGTAGAAAAAAATAGAAAATGATTCAAAACACTAAATTGTTAACAATTTAGTCATGGAATTGAAAAATCCCAATCCAATGGTTGTAATGTTGTAGTAAACAGTCTACACCTACTGTGTTTATTTTTTTTCAATTTTTTTTCAAATTGAATTAAATAAAGGGCTTCAAAGTTTATCTTAGAATAGAGATTCTAGAACTACCCGCAAACTACCCGCAAACTTAAACTCCCATAACTTTTATCTCATTAATCCAAATGGAATTATTCAAAGCTTGTATAGAAAGATCTAGAGAACCAATTTCAAATTTTAATTTAAAAAAAAGTGAATATTCAAGAAGATTTTTTTGCTACCCGGGCTCCCGCCGATCAATGAAAACAACAATCATACCATAACTTTTTAACCATGTAGTCAAAAGTTATGAAAATTGTTGGGCCTTAAAGCTACTCCTTGGGCACATATTATGTGAGAATTTCAAAGAAAAAAAACAAAAAAACTCCATTCGTAGTCAGCTGCCCAAAATTGCTATGTTGCCAAAAAACGCAGTTTAGTGCTTTAGGGGTTAAAGTTGTTTCATTAATCTGAACGATGACAACAAGTTCAAAAATAACTCCAAAAATAATTATCCTAAATGCTTTGTAGACAATCAAATATCAAGCAACCAATAATCATATGATGACAATCACTAGCAATTGTATCCATATGATCGATAAAAGGAATCCCCTTCCAATGATGGACTCCAATGTTGTCATCTTCAAAAAAAAATCTTTATCTTGCACCTTGCTATCTAAATCATTCATGAGTGTGAATTCATCATTTTAACTATTAGCCTTTTAAGGATTCATTTTGAACGACGGATGAACACAAACATGTCTAAAGCATACAATTTCTTTTTTTTCCCTTCCATCTAATTATATATAGATTCTTGTGTTAATTCTCTAAAATTTGTAGTATACAAAATTTTAACACTTTTCTTTAAAATGATATATTCTATAGTTGAAAGGATGTAAGAATAATTTACATCAAAATGTTAATTTTCTAGTTCTAAATTTTGATCCTTCAAAAACAACTTGAATGAATAAATAAAATCAAAATCTGAAAAAACTACTATATTTAGAACTTAGCATTTCAAACTAAATTTTTTTTTTGTGATAATTATAATTGTAAACTGACAATCAATTTTGGAGGGAATTTTCAAGTTTTCACTTCAATTATATAGAAAATCATTGATTAATGTAGTAATAGATCTAATCTTAGGATATCATCTATCAATTATATTTTACAGTTTTATTCAAAAGTATCATTAATTTAATCTTCTATATTGCATCTTACGATACACCTCCACAATCCTAGAATTTGATCTAACCTTTGAATATAAAACAATTAATCCTTTAATGCCTCAAAGCTCTCATTACAAGGTGTTCAATGAATAATTTTCAAGGTTCTTGTAATCTTATATAACAACAAATACAACTATTCCTTCCATTCCTCCTATCACAGGTTAATTTTTTTAATTGATGATTATAGTGATGGGTTTATCCATTCAAGCTTAATCTATTACTAATACTTTTTATTCAAATTTTGATGAAGTAAAAAAAAAATTTAGAGGCATTTGACAATTTCATTTATTCCCCATATACTAATGTTATAGTAGTTGATGCCAAAATGCTATAAGATCATAGTGATAATTTGGTTGAATTTTTTTTCTTAAATTGGTTGTTTAGAATGTTACTCATACCATAAAATAGACATGGAGATACATGCCTTCAAATCTTTTCTCATAGAAGATAAGAAAATAATTATAAATATAAGTTCATATATTAGAGGTGAATAATTCCTAAATGCTTTAAATTCCTTTATCTTGGATCATCGATAGAATGCTTTTGGGGGGCATTTTGTCCAACTTGGTGCTGGAATCTTTAAAAAAATATCCTTCATTTATATCCAATTTGATGAAATTGAGTTGAATAACATATACATACAAAGATTTAAGCTAAAATATGTAAAAATTCCAAAATAAAAAATTGGATGCTAACTGATTAATTTGCAATTTACTACTTTCTAATATAGCTAATTTGGGTTTAGGGATTGCAATGTGAATTCAATATTTCAAAATTTCACCAACTAATCGTAAACAATAAGTTTTTGTATTTTCCCTTGGATTAAATTTTTGGAGTTGTGGGTTTATTTTTCAGATATGGACAACATTTTGAGCTAGAAAATTAAATGGGATAAAAAAAATAACAACACTAGACTCAAATTGATAGGCAAATAGTAGCTCATGAAATGAGTATATTAAAAATAGTCAAAAGTTTCAAATCATCTTAACTTTTCTAAACTCTTTGTCAGTTTCTTGATGTGATAGTAATCTCATTTTCACAAACACTAGTTAGACCACGTTGTTCCAACTAGAAAATAAAGTTACTTGAATATTACAAAATACCTTGTTGAGTAACAATGTTGCAACAATAAATTGCCTCCTTAGAACATTGAAAATAAAATGATAAATAAGTCCGCTATGATGATTTTTGGATGAAAAGTGTGCAATTAATCCTTGAACCCACCAAAGTATATTTCTAGGCATGATGGCAAAAACATCATTTTTTGATAGAGTTGCCACAACTTCACCAAAACTACTTTTTCTTCAACAAAATGTACATCATATAGTTCAATAGTTAAGATTCTTTTTTACTTTTCTATTATAGGAGATTTGTGATTGGTTGAAAGTCAAAATAGCGTAAACCTATCAATTTTGTCGAGATGAAGAAGATTTGCCTTACTACTCACATGTTCTTAGAACATACCAAACAGTCCCCCAAAGAAATTCCACCGAGTCGACAAACCCCAAGGTCACTTCTCCCAAGTTTGAATCCCGCGTTTGCCCCACCCATGCAAACACGTCACATTTTGCCCTTCCAACCAACCGCATACATCCCTAGTTTGCAACAACACTAAGAATCTCCATCATTGCTCATCCAATGAAATATATTTGTTGAAGAAAAAAAGTATTTGTTGAAAGTTTTGGCGGAGTTGCCACTCAACCCTAACAAGCAAGCTTGCAACTTTTCCGTTTCCCAAGGGATTATTTTTGTTATTTTGTTGGCATTCATGCATACTTGCGCACAACTCCTCATCCCCAAAGTGGCGTAAATGACTCCCACTGTTGCGCACGCTCTGCGTAAGTTTATAGTTTCCGTTCCATTTTCCCTGCGCCGTTGTCTGTGAATCGAGCTCCAACATGCTGAAGTTCAGTTCCTGTCAGTTCAGTTCCAGAGTCTGTCTGTTGTTGTTGTTGTTGTTTTCTGGGCGAAAATTTGCACACTCTGACAGATTTGAGCGTGTCAGGTTCCGTCCCTCCAAAATTGCTCCAGAATTGCTCCAGAATTGCGCCAGAATTGCTCCAGAATTGCTCCAGAATTGCGCCAGAATTGCGCCAGAATTGCGCCAGAATTGCGCCAGTGGTGTGAAGACGGACGTGTCGCAGTTCCTGTTCCAAAATACAAAAGAAACTGCCACAGACCCAAAAGGACGGAGTTGCTGCTGTCTATCAGTCCCTCTGCGGCCATAGCCTGATATGGTAACGATGGGTGAGGTCAATTATCGCTTGAGCTTGACTTGCAGGGCCACAGGCACCTGATGGACACCGGCCCGCAGCAGAATCACTCATCACTGTAGCTGATGAGAGTTCCGCATGACCCGTTTTTCCGAACCTTGGAATCCCTGCTGACTCCACAAAATCCACGTCAGTCAGGGACTGCCTGATCGCTGGTCTGCAGACACTCTCCGCAGTCTCCACCTCGTTGGTTGCCCCCCCAGCTTTTTGGCAGTTTGGGAAACTGGGTCCCAACTCGATCTGTCTGTGGCACCAAAGTCAAATCCCCGTTATTTTTTTCAATACGGAAACATTCTCCCACAAGGGAAAAGTCCCTTCCCCGGCCTCTCGTTACTCCCCACCCTCCACTAACGTCATATTAACAACACTCTCTGGGACCCCAAATGCATCATTCCTGTGCTGAAATAACAGATTACTTAAACACCGACTGAGTAGCCAGTTATTTCTTCAATACTCATGTGGTGATACTTGGTAAAATTGGGCTATTGGTATTAAGAAAACAGCAGTAATCTGGCTACTTTGACCGAAAGAAATGAAACTTTCCTTCACAAAATATACTTAGCCACGTGTTTTGTTGTAGCCAACCGGCGAAAAACCGTGCGTAAGAAAAACACCGATTCCTGTTCTTAAATACTCCGTATCAGATAACTTAAAACACCGACTGTTCTCTTGGAGAAACCACAACAGGGAGACCACCTGTCCCAGAATCCAATAGGGCTTTACCAACCTTAAATAATTTATGTCCTTCCTATTCTTCATTCCTCCGTTTCTCAGAATGTGGGAAAAGTCTTCCCAGGGAAAAGGGACTCGTTTGTGCAGTGGAGTGGAGTGAGTGGAGCCAGATGGTACGTCGCTGAATTTCTTATTTTTCAATTGGATGGGAGATTGAATTCAAAGTCCATCCCAAGGAATTCTGGAGGGGGAATCTTTCACCGGGCTTTGAAATTTGGGGAGAGAAGTCGAGAGGGAGGACATACCGGCATGGTTACTCAATAGGGGTTGACTAGTAGTGAACTGTTGGGCCTGTAATGGAAACCTGTCTTGATTAGTTTGAACGTAATTGTATTAGTTTTAACAGATTGTTTGTTTTCATGTAAAACTCAAAAAACTCAAAAATTCTCTCAAAGTATTCTGAAAATGTCACTAAGCAACGCTAAGTATAGGTTGAACACAAATATCATCAACATCCAGATTATATCAACCACTTACAGGGTTTCTCACATTCCTCTACTCTTAAAATGGAAGAACAACATAGTCCACATTTGATAACTTCCAATTACACATCGTATGGCATCAACTCAACATCTCCATTACAAAAAAGGATACCTTGGTAACCATGTAATTAAAAAATATGAAATAGTCCGTCAGCTCACCATTATCATTACAAAAAAAACAGTACCGTAATAATCAGGTAATAGTAATAATTAACAGCAGCTAGTAATCTCACTCCTAGCATCGGTATAAACAGGCCTCAGCATCTAACTAAAGTAACTATTCACCCTACTCCAACCCGTGTATAATCTTTACAGTAATCGCACAAAATGGCACTAGAAGTGCACACAAGATTGCACAGCAATTGCGCAAAATTGGCACACAAACTTGGCGCACAAAATTGCACGGCAAGTGCACAAATTGTGCACACAAAATTACACAAAATGGGACAAGAAGCGCACACAAGGAGTGCACCCACAAGATCGCACAGCAAGTGAGCAAAATTCGCACACAAACTCGCACAAGACTGGTACAAACATTGCCCACAAGATTGCACAGCAATTGCGCAAGCTTTGCACACAAAATTGCACAAGAATTGTACGAAATGTGCACACCGCAAACAGAACGTTCCTTCAAGCGCGCATTGCATCCATCTGGGAGTACCAGTAATCGGGATGGCTGGACGGCTCGCGCCACGACGACGAGAACAACGAGGCGTCATTCTCCACAGCTCGCGAGGACGAAGAATTCGAAGGTCCCCCCGTGTACCCAGATGGATACAACTCACCCTCGAGCGCTTCCCCTGAGAAATTGTACCCCGAGGGGGGATCCATGGTGGCCAAGAAATTTGGGAACTGCAACGCTGCGGATCCCTGTTGCGAGGACGACGAGGAGTCGTTGTCGTTGTACATGGCGTTCTGGAGGTAGTCCTGGAAGTAGGAGGAAGAAGGCTCCAAGACTGGGCTGGCTGCAGGGGACGCTTGAGAGGACTTGGGTCGCTTGTCTTCTGTTGTCTTTTCCGACGCGAGCTCGGCTGCGGAGCCAGTGAGCTTCTGCACGAGGTCCATGAAGTTGGTGCTGGAGGATTCGAGCACGGTGGTGGGGACTTTCTTCGAGGGGCGCTTGCGCTTCTTCTTCTCAGTTACGGGCTTCCCGGACTTGGAGTTCGTGGGTTGGAAGGCGCTCGCCATTGTGCGATCAAGGGTGGTTTAGGAAATGGTGGGAGTTTCGAACGGAGAGAGGCAATGCGGGGAACGACGGTAGCAATTGAGCGCGTTCGTGCACCATGGAACCTGCAAAGGATTGACAGAAGTGGGATGAGAAAAAAATGCTTTGCAGGTAATTGCAACTCCAATCTCAATCGAATTCCCGCATTGGAAACGAATGCGACCTCGACGCAACCCAAACCGCATGAAATTCAGTCCTGTGCACGAAATTCTACACTCTCTCTCCCCAACCTGAATGTCCCCAAAATCCAATCCTCAACGCGCAATTTTCCACTCTCTCTCTCTCCAACCCAAACGACACCGTATTCAGCTCTCTTCACATAATTTACACTCTCTCTCTCTCACTCTCTTTCTCTCAACCCAAATGGTACAAACCTCAGTCCTCCTACGCCCCCTCTCCCCAACCCCACTGGCAAAATCTTGAATCCTCAGCGCGCAATTCTACACACACATCCTACACTCTCTCATCAATCCCAATGGCACAACCTTCAGTCTCTCACAATCCCTGCAACTTGAATCAAATTTGAAGAACTCCGAATGCGAATGCGTGAACTTACAGCTAGCTAGGAGAGTGCGGTTTGCCTGCGACGGAGCTGATGAATTCGTGGTTGCGATCCTTGAGCTCGAGTTGCAGGCTAGGATTGTTGCTGTGAAATTTGCGCTTCTGTTGCAAGCCAGTAGTAAGATGATGGATTTCAGTGACTATGTGAGTGCGTGCGGAAGTGGAAATTGTAGGGATCGGGGGTGCGGCTGAGCTACTTATGGCGCCCCCGAAGTCAATGGGACGCGCTTCCGGTGCGAGAGCCGGTTTTCTACGTGTACTCGGTTTCTCTGGTCAAGTGCCAGAGACCGCCCCCTTGACTGCCTCGCTGGCTAGCCCTGCCCACGAGTGGGAATGTGGGATGGATTGCGGGTAGATGAATGTATTACATCTGGATGAAATTTGGGATGAAAGTCCTTGGATGGATGCGTGAAGGATGGATGCGTGAAGGATGGATGCGTGAAGGATGGATGATGAATGCTGGTGGATGGATGAGAGTGGGATGGGCGGACTTTTCGGTGCTTGGGGCGGTGGGCCCTGGAATTGGACAGGGTCTGTGAGAGTGTGACTTTGGGAGTCTTTGTGGCACTGAGAGCGGCCGTGTCTGAACTCCTGATGATTGATTCCTGTTGTAGGGTACAATTTGTAGGTGCGGTAATGAAGTGGGCTCACTAGTAGGGGAGTCAAAGTGCACGACTTGGGTTGTGACCTTAAGAAGAAGAAGCAATGTTGAAATGGGATTTTCAAATTCTAAAGTATAATAATTTAATAAAAGAATGTTTGTAAGAGTCAAAGGAAGAGAGAGAGAATTCTTTTTCTTTGGCCCGATGTCAATGACTACAAATTCAACAAAACTAGATTTTAAGGTTAAAGAAATTGGCTATGGTAAATTTCAACACTCTACATGAATTGGATAACAAGGAAAAATCATAGCCAAAGCAAACTTCATGGTAATTTGATGCATGATAGATAAACAATTCATTATGAAGGTAATGACTCTCAAAGACTTAATTTCCTTGCATAGTGTTGAATATGATGTTTTAAGGAGGGATAATTATATTTTATGAAAATATCAATGGGGCTTAAGAGGAAAGAAGGATGATTGCCTTGCAAAGGTAAACAATAGCACGTGTTGATACCCTCTATGCATTAGGAAAAATTTCAGCCCTCCAGAAGGCCGCTAAGGAATTGATTTACGGGACCCCTTTGGTGCAATTTCAGAATGAATAAAAAAATATTAAAAAAATATTAAAATAATATTAAAATAATATAAATATGACGTGGCACTATTAGTGCCACGTCAGCAACCAATTTTTAAATATTAAAAAATAATTTTCTATTTGGGTTTTTTTCCGTAATTGCACCAGACGAGTGCCAAACTCGCAGCCTTCTGGAGGGCTGAAATTTTTCGTAATGATTATGTGATACTTCTTTCCTTATAATATTAGTGGTTTATACGTAAGTCACCTCCATTGAGGCAATTTTTACAGTAGTTAGTGAATAACAAATTTAAAATAAAATGAAGAATCCAAATATTATAAAACCATCAATCAAGAAGATAATAATTTATTTACAAAACATAAAATCTTGAATATTGTAACATTGATATAAATTGATTAAAAAATATTTAAAATAATACAGAAGAAAATGAAATTCATGCTTGATAGAAGGACCTTATTCCATTCCTAGCCCCAATTCCATTTATTAAAAAGAGCACTCAAAACATTCCTTTCATATTCACTTCCAATTGCAATATCAGAATGCATTGACCAATGAAATTCTAGTTCTTAAGTCACATTTAACCCACAAGGTTAGTTATAAGAATCCATTCAAGTTTATTGTTTTGTTTGGTACGTTTTTAAAAACACAATTATAGTGAGTTTAAAGAGAAATAAAAATTGGCAAAAAGTCAATCATTTTCAGTGTAAAATTTTCAGATTCATCATATCAGAATCATCATATCAGTTTTCAGAGCCCACAAATCCTTAGAGGGTTAAGGTGAAGACACCCTAAACCGTCCCTGAACCCAATTCCGTCATGAGAATGTACTCCGTTGTTACATGGTGACGGAATTGGGTACAGGGACGGTTTAGGGTGTTTCCACCTTAGTAAAGGATTCACTGTGCTGTGAATTTTGCCGTGGGATCTTGAATAAGTGGTCCATTACTTACACTTGATCCTTTGGAGGACCGGACTCCATTCTCTCCGTCTCCTCCCACTTAAAATAAGTAAGTTGAAATTGGATATCAAACAAATTCGATGCTTGACAAAATGAAAGTTGATACCTGCTACTGGCATCCTACAGTGATACGGTAGACGACATATACATTTCTCTGATTTGACTCTAAGACCGACATGGATGGACCCAGTCTAGGACACGAAGATAGACAAACGAACTGAAGCTAGTAGCTCAATGATAAGAGCATGACTTCCGTCAACCCTTTACTCGAGTGAAATGAGACGAAACTAGATGACCCGCAGTCGAAAGCCGTCCGGGAAATCTAAATCTAGACCTGTCCTCGTTGGAAGTGAACCGCATCGTGTATCAATCGAGGGTCACCAGCCCTTTGGGTCCGACATGTTACACGAAAGGTTGATATACTTATTGCTTTGAAGCCTAGAGAAGTATTACTATGAGGGACATCGGATCCAACTATCCTAATTTATAACACAAAATTTAATTAATACTTCTCTGGATGCCGTAAAGGTGTCGTGGTTACTCTAACTTGACACATCGTCAGTGGCTCCTGTGATCTTACGCTTCAACTCATTGATTTCTGCTGCTAGTTCTTTCCTATTATCCTGAGTGCCCAGGCATAGTCCAAGTTAGTTCCTAAGCGAAGCAATCTCTGATGAAAATACAAACACCGACACCCAAAGAAAGAACTCACCATCAGATCCCACCATCTGCTAAGTTCTGAGAAAAAGGATTTCGAGCTGTAAAGTAGAAAACGGCTTTCTAGCAGCTGAGGGGGCAAAAAATGCACCACAGCTTCATGTCTTGTCATGGCTAAAGCCAAAAGAGCATACCTGGAAAAGCAGGTATCGGTAGACGAACCAAGCAGAGTAGCCAAGACCAATCAACTCCATCAAATTAGGAAGCTGCGCAGCACAGGAGTACAAGTGAGTCACTGCCACCACAACTGCAGGCACGACAAACAAATTGGACCAAAGTCAACTCTTCAAGAAATCCACCTGAGGAATGTAAGTCGTACAGAAACTAGAAATTGAGCGAGTTACACCACCGTACATCGGCAAAAAAAAATTGCCATGCACGCATGAGTGCAGAAGAAACTTTTCAGAAGGCATCAAATCATATACTACACAATAGTTGTACACCGTCCACAAAAGACGAAAGAATATACCAAGGGCAAATTATTGATGGTATTAACAACCGTCGATGAAAGCCACAAGGCTATCAGAGCCCCAGAACCAAATATCGCTACGCTTGACTTATTCCCAACTCCATCCCACTGCACGAACAAGAGAGCAATAAATTTCAGAAAATTGAAGTACTTATTGCAGTCCCTAGTTCACAACCAAAAGCAAAATCTGTCACAACCTGCCCACACTATGATTTTGACGTCCTTGCGTCAAAAAAAGCCTTTACACTTAGAAAAGCAGAACCCTTGGCAAAGATGCCCAGAACAAGAGCTATCAGAATACAACTCATCAAAAGCCATCAGGCTCCTAACTACCAGTAAGATGCTTGACAACGACCTTTACTATACCTCATACTCTGTCCAAAACTAACCTTAGCTTTCAAGTCGTTTAACACTTCCTCAGCTTGCTTCACGAACTCTTCACCGGCTTCCTCCGATGGAGCTGCTCTGATGGGCAACAACCGCACTCTCGCCAATCCTGCAAAATTATGACGCTGTTATCAGATCCAACAAGCAGTTTATGTTACTTCACCACTATCTCAGCACCAAAGCAGAAGTACAAAGTATTCACATATGTCAAGACCTCCATTGAACATCATGCTCCATATTTCTAAATTGGGTCAAGGATAAAGGCGAACCAATCATAAGCACTTGGGCCCAATCTTCTGGTGCCAAAACATCGTCACGTAAACAATCATGTGATAAAGTTTTTGGGTCCAATTGATGACCCAATTTAAGGATCTAAGCACTCTTATTGGTGAATTTCGGTGGTTTTGAAATTGAGCCAACAATTGGCCCTAATATAAAGTGGCCCCACCAGTAGTTTTAGCAAAGATTCAATTAATTGATAAGTACGTAAATCTTAAGAGGACAGTAAATTAACATTGTAGTCAAATCACTTTCATTCACAAAAATATTTGAAAAAGTTAAGGACTGAAACAAATGTTATTTTATATTGTTTCTCATTGCTGAAATTGTATGAATATAATGTATATTCAAAAATACAGTAATGCCGATTTAAATGTTAGTTTGACATAATGATGCATTAGAATGAACTCAAAATTAGAATGTTCTTCATGCAATCCTCCAATATTTTCATTCTCAGAAGAATAACCACTCCGGTTCTAACTTCCATAGCTGCGATCGCCGTCATCATGCAGCAAGGGGGCCAAGTAACCGTTTTTAAATGCAACGTTTCATTCTGGGACTATGAAAGAGACCATAAACCAGGCTTAAACCCTTGGAGACATTTCTTGGACATGCCAGATCAGCTATCGTATGCATGAGCGATATAATTACATTTCTCGATCTCCTCATTCAAGGACTGTAGGTTAAGGGCTTCACAGCCTTTCACATGATCGCTTCAAACGGTTTAATGGAACCATTCAAAAGAGGAAATTGGGGTCCATGACAACATCCACATTAATCACCCTAAATTCCAACAACATCCTTGGCCAAAAGTATTGACAATCCTCGCTTCTTGACAAAACTTGCCAACAGAGATTAGACCGTCCCATTAGACATTCTTTTTCTAAACGCACATGACGCTTCGCAGGTGATAAACCCCGGTTCACTTAAGGAAAAAAGGAAACAAAAGGAAAGAAAGTAAATTAAGACCTCGATCAGCACCGGACGGCTCAATCCAACTATCAAGCAAAGATTATCATACAAAATGATGATTCAAAACCAATGTTCAGAACATGCATAATCCCTCCACTTAAAAAAAAATGAACTGGAAAACATCGATCAGCAGACGGCTCAATTCAACAATCAAGAAAAGATTGCTATTTCAATAGTCATTATTTTATAAATTGTGAAATGATGACTCGAAGGTGATCAAAATCAAAGCTTAACCCTCCACTTCACAAGACAAAAGACCCTCGATCAGCAGACGACTGAAACAAACAATCAAGAAAAGATTACCATGCCGTTAATTCGTTCTTTTTCTAAATGTGAAGTGACGATTCCTACGTGATCGAAATCAATCTTCGAGAACACGCATAACACCTCCACTTAAAGAAAGTACGAAATAAAAGACCTCGATCAGCAGACTGCTCAATAAAAAAATCAGTAAAAGATCACCATTCCATTAGCCATCTTTTTCTAAATGAGAAATGATGATTCGAAGTTGATCAAGAAAATGCTCCATCCTCCACTTACGAAAAAAACGAATCAAGAGACCCCGATCAGCAGACGGCTCAATCAAAAAATTAGGAAAAAATTACCATTCCATTAATCATCTTTTTCTAAATGAGACATGATGATTCGAAGTTGATCCACTCAAGAACATGCTTAACCCTCCACTTAAGAGAAAAACGAATCAAGAGACCCCGATCAGCAGACGGCTCAATCCAGCAAGAAAATAAATATATCCTCAAAGCAAACTTACGATCCCTGTTGGCCTCGCTGACAGCGATCCTCAGCGATCCACGAAGCGGCGGCGATCTCCTAGCCGATAGAGGAGCGAAAGAAATGCCAGAAGGCGGGCAGTGAGAAACTGCAGCCGATGGTGAAGTTAACAATTGCGCAGTGACAGACGAGGCAGCCAGTTGAGCTGCGGCGATCGCCATGCTCGATTCTCCTTCTTGAGAAAAATTGGATCGCAATACCAACGACGATGCTTTCGAGAGTCGCTGGCTATGGCGCTGAAGGCGCGGCAACTCGACGAGACAAAGGATGTGAAATAAAATCTCGAACCAGGCACTGTGTGAACGGTGCCTGAGGACACCGCAACCTCATGCTGTGTGAACGATGTGTAGACACTGTAGCGACTTCACAAAACGAGTTTACGGTAGGTCCTATAAGTTAAAGTTACTACAGTAGTAGTAATCCACATTCATCCATCAAACACTCATTCGTGATTCAGATGGATGATATTTTCGAGCTAGGGTTTCCGTATAAGTTCGTAGCCTCCCAAACTTTCTCTATCTGTCCCTTGGCTGGTCATATCCGTCGGCGATGGTTGCTGAGACGCAGCCTTCTTCTTGCGCCGCCAGTTTGTTTGTTGCCTGTCATCTCCTCGAGTTGTTGATTCTTTGCTGCGCTGTTTCCTCTCTGTTGAACCTGCTTATTGGCTCTGCTGCTTATTGGCTCTGCTGTAGTGTATGTCTTACTCTACTTTATAAAGTTCTGGATATCGTAGGGTTTGGATTGTCATCGTTCTGCTTGTGTCTTCGGCTTTGAGGCTGTACAGTGAGGAAATCTCTAATTTTTGGTTGAGAGCTTGCTCGCTGATGTAACCAAACCTCCTACTCATTCTGAGTGCGACCTTCAAAGTTAGGTTTAGGGTTTTGCGGTTTCTCGAAGATAGGTCTAGGGTTTTTATCTTGCAGGCATGTGATGAAACAATTTCGAATGGGTAATTTGCGCCTGACTTCCATGATGCAAAACACCTTGGAGAACTGATGCCTCGTGGCCTAATTCGTGTTTTGTCGAGTATGTGAGGGCCAGTGAAGATTTTTTTGGAATTACCGGCTGATGATTTTACTCAAATCCGAATGCTGAGAACTGGCTGACTGAGGCCTTCACATGAATCTGTGTAACTGGTTCGCCAACCTGCCACGACGTGGATAGCACTCGCTCTGATCTAACAGTCGACCAGGGTTAGGCGTACAGAGATTTTTACTTCTCGATAGGAAGCCAAGCGGATGCTGAAAAGCTGTTTCGCATTGGTGCCATTTAGGGTAATTATATGTATTTGTTCTATAGTTTGAGTGTTGTTTACCTGATGATGATAATCTCCCAAGATAGGAAGTGCCGTATGACGCTTTAGTCTCTGCCCTAACTCTTCCCTACGATTGGATCCGGAACGTATTCTTCGGAGTACTTCCGGAAGGCTTGGTAAGTGGATAGGTGAAAAGCAGAGATGAGTGATTTGACACGGGTTTCTGAGGGTTAGTAGTTTGTCTTGCGGTGATGATACCAAAGTGTTTCGGACTAGAGTTTCTGATCTGGGGTAGTAGCCAGATTTGAAGAAACCACTCTTGGCTGTCTGAGCGAAGGACTTGTCTGTCACCATCGTACTGTAGTTTGAACGATGCGCTTTTGTTTTGTATGAGTCGTTCTGAAGGCTAATGATGATACCGATTAACTGCTACTTATTGGATGACCTTCGGTCAACTGACATGGAACTACCACCAAGAGCTGAGGCCTTTTCTTTTCTTTGTTTTCCGCGTCTTATCTGTGAAAATATGCAAGCTTAACTTCCTGCACTTGTGAATGCACAGCAAATAATAGAGCACCCCCGCAGCTTTTAATGGTCTTGACGGTCGGAATCTTTCATTGCAATCCTACTGCAGAAACCTGTGAATTTACGAACAGTTCGATCAAGAATAAGAGCATTTCTTGCTACAACTTCATTAGAGGAAGACGACGTATCTAACAATCTCAATGAAGAGTACAGTTCACATGTCATTACTTGTGTTCAATTAGCGTTCCAATTTGTAAATTTTTCTGAAGCTGATTTATGGATCTGCTGACTTTGAAGTTTGTTAACTTCTTCACAACCTGATTGTACTCTGTTTCCAGTGCATCTCCCTCGACGGGTTCTGTCTTGCATAACTGAGGGTGACTGCAATAAATTTAGAACGTTGGGCATTGCCCGGTCTTTTGATAAGACCCTCTAAAGCAACCGGAAGCGAGTCACGGTAACTGAAATTGGAAGGAGTGTTCATGAGAAGTAGCAAAAGTGCCGACTCAGTGCAGGTTGCACTGGGCTCATCAATTTGGAGGTCTCTGGAAACTTATTCTCCAGACTTTCCCAAATAAGTGCTCTACACCGAGAAATTTCCCTGAATTACAATTATTTATCAATCAAATTGAGAGCTATTTTAAGTTTAAACAAGTTGCATAATTAAAATTAATTTTTCAACAAATGCAACATTTATACAAAACAAACTGTAGGTGAAATGACATTTATTTATTTTTGGAATTATATGGTACTAATTTCATACTTTGTTTAAAGTTTTTACCATTTGATGTCCAAAATAATTACTCATGCATGCTGTAAAATCTTGGAAATTCTCTACAAGAAAAAGGGGTGTTTTAAATATAGTCCTAGAGATAAGATTTTAAGTAATGATCTTTTAAGGAGATTTTTAATAAGAATTTACTTGAAACATGTGTTTTTTTGGTAAAATTTTATTAAAAAGACACATGTTTCGAATAAAATTTTACTAAAATCTCCTTAAAATGTCATTACTTAAAATCTTATCTCTAGGATTAAGGTAAACCAGCCTATGACAGGCAAAATGACTGATTTGGTATGTTGCCATTAGCAAAATAAAATCAGATTTTTTTCTAGCAGAGACAACTTTGAGAAATGAAAGAAGCAGTTAAAATTTTAGTTTTTGGACAAAGTAAGAATTTGTTATGAATTTTTTAAGTATTTTTCCAAAACAATCTATAGACTATCTGAAATCAATAAAATATGTCTTCATGATGGTCATCTTACCACCTAATGCAGTCTTCAGATTTCCTAATACAACCATAAGAATTTTTAATGTGGCCATCACACAAAGGAATAAAAAAACAACTCTTCATGATGAGTTTACACTCACAATGTGTAAGTGTCCTATGACAGTCATTACTAATTCTATCACAATCACCTAATGCACTAATGTGGGCCACTAACCAACATAATTAAATTGTAGAAGCAAAAATCTGAAATGGATTGTAATAAGGGGGGGTATGTAGATGTGTGCATTAGACAGTTGGCCTATCATAGGCTGGTTTACCTTATACTTAAAACACCCCTTTCTCTTGTAGTGATGGCACATTTGTAACTAGTGCTAGTTTGAGAACTTTTAGTCACTAAAGACAAGTCAATCTTGGAATTGTAGTTGTTAAGGACAATAGAGTTGTTTCTCATTTGGTAGTGTAATTGAAATTTAGTCAACATGTTCTTCTAATGTGGTTGCCTATGTGGCATTTGTTGCCACATAGTTTTATAGATTTGTAGGTTTTTAATTCTAATCTCAATGATTCTTAGATTTCAAAATTTTGAATCTTGTTTCTTTTAGAATTTTGAAGTTCAAATATTGGTATTTAATAAATTTCATCTAGTTGTAGTTAATAGATTTCAATTGTTTAGGAAATATTATAATTTCATATGTTTTAAAATTTTATAAATTTTATAAAATTATAAAATTGTAGAAATCTTAGAATTCTATTAATCCATTAACGACTGGTCGACCAATCTGTGGTCGATTTTGACTCTTTTCAGTTTGTAGAGAGAGTATGGTAAGGAATTTGATGATGTGGCAAAGGGGACGGATCTGGGGAATTGGAAGGTGAAGAGTTTAGGACAAAAATCAAGCCAATCTGAGGTGGCATGTGGCTAGAGGGTTGAAAAAACTGCTAGAGGGTTGAAAAAACTGAAAGAGTACCGGCTGAAAATACACTAATAAATGCAAAAAGATGACTATAACAACTAAAGAGTGATTATGATTCATGGTACATATCACTAAACCCTGCAAGCTACTTCCATCTGTACGGTCAAATCTGTGATAAACATCTGTATTTGGTAACCCTAAAATTTGCCCCAAATGAAAATACAAAGGATTGCCCACCCCCAGAATCGACCACGGTCGTTAATGGGTTAACAAAATTCTTTATACAAGAGTACAACAACTTATAAGTCTTATATGTTCTACCTAATGATGATTTCGACAATTGGTATAGGACAATTGATATAATTTTTTTGAAACAACGACAATCATTATACAATAGAAGTTGTTTCTTAATCAAATTGTAGTTCTTTTCTAGTTGTATTTAGTTTTTTTGTGATTGCAAATTGACATGATGGGTTCCACCATACAGAGTAGACTTCTTCAATTCAAAAACTATGATGAATATTGGATGGTGAATAGCTCACATATGCTCTAAATTTGAATTTTGTTATACACTTATAACCCTACCTTTCATTTTATGACTACTTTGTGATTACAACAATGTTCACATAAGATTTGGTGCTAATAAAAGGGTTATAGTTGCAAGACAATCATTTATGACACTTAGTTGTTCTTTAACCGGTTGCTAAGGGCACATTTTCCTCTAGTGATTGTGCCAATTTGAAAAAAATCATTTTATCCAAAAAATTGATTAAATTAATAGTTGGTGAATCCTTGAGTAAATCCTTAAGCATTGAAGCATGTTTATTTCATATCCTTTAAAAAGATTTATATACTTGGAACATTCTTTCACAAAAATTTAATACATGTGTAATAAAGTCTCACTCTTTTGGCTTAAAGGTTACAAAACTTGATTCTATAATCTCTAAATGTTTGTTCTTGATTTAGGGCAAAAGTATTAAAAATAAATTCTCCAAGTTTAAGTCAAAATTTTGTTAAAAAATTGTTGAAAAACTTCCTAAAAAATGACAATTTTGTCATAGTCTAAAGTTCTAAGCCTATAATTATATTTCTAAATTTCAAAAGACACAATAGTTTGGTTTGCACTCTAATATTCTATACTACAATTTACACTCATGGTAAAAGATTTTGATTCTTAAACATATCCAATATTTGGTATGAATTTTCACTATAAGAAAATGGGGTTATAAATGACTTGTCCACAATGATTGCACCGACAACAATGGCTGTCATTTTGCAGTCATTTTGCAGTCATTGTCGTCGGTGCAGTCATTGTGGACAAGTCATTTATGCCCCCATTTTCTTGTAGTGTTTCTTCACTTTATATCTTCAAACCTTGGAGGTTAGTTTAATCCTCTACAAATAAATTTATGAATTTGTAGGACTTATAAAAGACATTGAAAAGAATCGAAGATTTAAGACTTATAGAAGACTTGCAATTGCATCTTTGAATAATATCACTTACAAGAATTTCATTAATATATAGTGGCATAAAAAACATATGCATTGAAGGATTTTGAAGTTTTATTACGTGGTTATAAGCTCATCAAATTGAAATGGAATACAAAACCTCTCTATATCATCATTGCGGGAGGTACAACACATTAATTCAAATCTCGTCCCACATTCTACATCTTAAACATTCTCAAATCACACATATCCAAAATTCTCTTTAACCCTTTAGTGACTGGTCGACCACTTTGTGGTCGATTTTGGGACTCTTGGTCTGATGCTATTCAAAATACATTTGATCACAAAAAACTCAAAGAGTAACGCAATTAGAGTGTCTTCATGCGCTTCAAACAAAACCAATTTTAAGGGAGTTGGAGCATTGATGAATTAGCTATGAGGTTGCAAACTCAAATGGCCTGGACCTTCAAATGGAAAGTGTTCAACAAAAATACAAAAAAATGTCAACCAAATTGTGAGATTTTTTTGTAACTTGATGTCTTGACAAGGCATAAGTGTTTCTTTGTAATCTCATGAATGCCCAAAGTAAACTTATGCATTGGTATTTATGTAGCGCAAATTCTAAAGGGTCATTCAAATCACTGATTTTTGAGAATCAAAGAAAGCAACTCAAACTCCAACAAGGCTCTAGAAGCAAACATGATGTAGAGGTACATTTCACTTTCTTCAATGAACCAAATCTGCACATTTTAGAAGGGTATTCGCATTGATGACCACAGATGACCATTTTTTGTGAACTTCAAAAATTTGTAACTAATTTCACAAAGCTTGAAAAAATATGAAACGACTTGGGTTAGATGCCTATTCTACTTGTCTTTTGTGGAAAATTTACTAAAAAATATTAAAAGATGTTTCACCTCCCCAAAATTCAATTTTAGCCCTTAAAAGGTTCATTTATGGACCTTCTACTTTATTTATAGAGATTTGTACCGTTGGATGAGTTTGATTTTTTGTTAGGTTGAAGAATCTCCCTTATGGAAACACCTTATACGGTTTGATCTAAGACTACATCTTTGGAATGGCCACAAAGTTCACTTTCTTGAAAAACTACGCCCGCCCCCCAAATCAACCACAGTCACTAAAGGATTAACATAAACAACATTGCCATCAAATATGCCGCATATATATATTTTTTTAAATGTAAAATAGAAAGTAATCAAATACTACCACCTCTGCTTGCTCCAGACTATAGGTAGAGCCTTTCTTAGTGCATATTTTCTTAGTGTATAATTGTCATTTATGTAGTTAGTAGGTGGGCCCAATTTCAAGTACTTTTTTTGAAAAATAGTGTAGTTAGAGCCAATATTTTTAGGTGGCCATTATTACACCCCTCTAAATGCATAAATATCTTTTAGTGCATAGCCCCATGCACTAAGAAAGGTTCTACCTGTAAATACATCCCCCATTGCCAAAATTCACCCATCTCACCAATACATACACTTGCCTCCTCCCTTCACTATCCCTAAATGTAAACTTAATACATAATTAGAAAGAGCCTCCCTTTTACTGAAGATATGTAGCAAAAGTGTCAGTAGACATTTTTTTCATTTCCTCCAATCCATAACCCTTAATGAATTGGAGTTCTTCTCTTTTGTATGGTTAATCTTTCAAAGATAGACATAATGTAGCTAAGGGTAGTAGGATCATCTAGATTATCGTGGTGTAGAATCAAGAATTTCATCCATGAGAAGAAAAACAATCGATTGAGGGCTTCTATAGAAATGAATGTAACCTTTTTTAAATGATGGGGAATTTCATTAAAACAGTGCTATTCTACAACTTTGGCATTTTTACGGTTTAGACACATAGTCTGAAAATAATGTACACTAATCCTAGATGGCACTTTTATGGTTTAGACCGCACAATCTCAAAATGTTGTATGAAATATGCCATTTTAATGAAATTCCCCATATTGGTGCTTCATTCACCAACTTGTAAAGATGTCAACAACATAACTTAGTCTTTCACATCACTGTCAACAAATTTTCAGAATTGAGCTCCATTAAGCTCTTAAAGCGACCATTTAAGGGCTGGTCCGCCATTTTCATAGGCTTCCGTGGATAAAAATATTTTTAGATAATTTTTCAGAGAAAAAAAAATAGATGTGGAACCTAGCACAATTGGTTTTGTGTTTTTCTAGGCATTTTTGAATTACTTATAAACTTTCAAATATTTGGGGCATAGGCACCTATTTGTGAACATAGGTCTTCCAAAATCCATCCACTTGCAACTTGTAAAGACATGTACAAAAATCAAAGACAATGATTGGCTCTTGCAATAGAAAAGCAATTTTTCCTCGATGCATTCAATCGCTAAATTGGTCCATTTAAGGATCACCCCATCTCCATTCTCCACTAAAAAATAGGGGTAGTTTGAAGAAGATGGGCACTTTTAGAGCACAATACTTTAGTATAATTTTATCATCCTATCCAAGAGTGACAAGACAGAAAAGGAGATGGAGCATTGGCTATGCAGCTGACATTTGTACAAGACCATGAACTAAGCCCTAAACGTCTGAGGCACCAAAATGTGGTGTTGAAGAAACTTTGAAATTAAATAAAATCTTATCAAATTACTATTTTTAGTAGTTTATATTTTTGAAGATTATTTTTTAAATCTAGTTTTAGCATCAAAAATCTTCTTCAAATACAATAGATTTTGGAGAAAAAATCACATTAGAAATTCATTTAAAAAAATTGTAGAGTAAATTTTGAGAAGTCATAAATTGATTGGGGTTATGCATGTTAGGCCTTTTATCTTCATTTTTTTTGGTGACCACCTTTTTAGATTTGACATGTGAAAAGAGGATTGAAAGACTTCAAATCACTTTTGTAGTTTTGACACCATCTTGATCAAACATTATAATCTTTCAATTCATAAGTGATACTGTTGTGTTTCCTTTTCCTATGTTATCTTTAACATGTCTGGTTTGAATTTGGAAGGTTACAATTCAAAAAAAAAATTGATTCAACTTATTAAAAAGTTGGCTTTTTGTTCAATTTAGAGCAAATTCCTAGAAGTTCAAAAAAGGCCTTGGGCGTTTAGGGGTTAAGTCTTCCTCTTGCTGGAAATGAGAAACGTCCATTTCAGCATGTGCAAAGGCTGCTGTTGCTGCGTCTCTAAGTTCCTGGGTCTTGGAGACTGCAACCCATGTGCAAGTTACGTCAAAAACTGAACAACCTAAGGTAGTTCGCCGACATATCTAGCCTGACTCAGTATCTTAAAATGAATGCAGCATACACTCAAAGCGATTTCATTGTAGAATAGTCTTATAAATTTCACACAACAATCTACAGTTTCGATACAAGTTATGTAGACCAAGTCTCTTGAACAGCATTGTTGTTTCAAACTTTTGTAACTTCACTTAGCCAGAGATTGCAACCGACGAGCTTCAGGTTTCGATCGCAGCTTTCAAGCTCCATGGCTCAAATTGTTGAAGAAGGGCTCAAGAGAACCAGCACTTGAGGACAAAGCTGCTTCCAGTGCGCTTCCTGCTCCCTTGTTGGCCATTCTTATCTCAGACTAGAGCTTGCTTTGTGAAAATGCAGAGCTCACATTTGCTGCAGACAGACAGACAAGCTTGCGTCTCCTTTCATTACTGACAGGTTGTGAGCAAGTGGAGATGGACGACCTGCGCATAACGAAAGCTTGGTTTAGTGTGGCGCTTGGCGTGGTGTGTTTGATTTCTAAATCTTCAGCATCATGAGTCATTTTCGTTGCTTTCAAAGACTATTCTATCAACAATTCACGGTTGAGAAACTCTATTAACAGCCTGTTGGCTACCAAAAATTCGATCGCATTAACTGGAGAGAATGATTTTGGTCTAGCACAGGGGTTTATTGGGGACAGTACAGTCTACAGGAGAACCAGACATATTCCTTTACATTGAAGGGTTCAGTGTTTAGTGTTGTGGACTACTATATCACCCCAAAAAATCCTCGCCTAGAATTTCTTAAAATTGAGTTCATAGATACAACTTCCTACCCTCTTTCAAGATTTTTGGGGTCCCTGAGATTTCCATACTTTCAAATGATGTTCAACTTAATGGTTGATCAAGCTTTGACTAAGTTACGCTTTTAGAGTTGTTTTTGGAGATTACAGAAGGTTCGATCAGATTGTTTTTTAATAACGTGCATTTGACACACTTAGACTGAAAAACTGTCCGTGATTGAGCAAACTCATGGATTTATGGACAGTCCGAATTTTGAAAGCCGCATATTTTCAAATGCGCACAGCTTACAAGATTTATTTCATTTTGTCATTGAACTTCTGAAGCTGCAGTGGCTGGATGTAACCAATCACAAGAAAACGATTCAATAGATTCAAATTGACCTGTTGCATGCTGAACTCAAATATAAACAAGATAAGCACCAGAGTCTCCACAGGATAGCAAATCCTATGCAGGGACCATTTGTGCTTATTCCTGCAGAACATTGACACGGTCTGAGGTTTATTATATAAAGAACTAAAGCAAGCACAGCTACTCGAGAGCATGTAACTTACTGAATTCGAGATCAAATTGTGGTGTTGGGAGCAAGTTGGACAATGGAAGCGATTTTGTTGCGCTGGAAGGAGACGTATCGAAAGCTCTTTTCAATGTCCTCTTTCCAATGTCCTCAAGGTCCCATATAATTGGTTCTTTTGGAGGTACCTGAAAAACATATTGCAAATCAAGTCATAACTCAATTTTAATTTTTAACTCTTGAAGGACATTCAGACCCTAAACCCTAAATAAACCCTTACAAACCCTAAAACCGTAAAACCCCTTGCAATAAAATTCTGCAAAGTCCAAAGAGTTGATGAGCAGCAAAATTTCCATCAATTCCTTGAGGTGGGTCAGACTCTCACAGACCTTGAAGTGCAGGATAGCTCAAAATATCAGGAGGGAGAGGCCCAACAAGCTAGGTTAGCTTGTTCGTAGATTCACATCAAATTATTATAGCAGATGGGATGTCTTTCCTGAAACCGGTGTTAGTAGTTTGTCGGTGTCTACGTGCTCAAGAATACAAGTCCGACAACTGCAGAATATTTTGCCTCTAGCCATTTATGTGAACCCACACATCTTCTTTGCTTAGTAATGTTATAAGCTTGTCATTCAGTGAAATCTCAAAATACGTTTAAACTTCAACTTTTTGCACTACTCTGCACCACCTTTTCTCTCTGGGTAACTTTTAGGGTTTAGGGTTCACATGAATATTTTGCCTCGAGACATTTCAAGTGGACTCAAACATCTTGACTCGCTCAACAATTTTGTAAACTTGTCATTCGAAACCAAGAAACTCTAACATCTCGTTTAAACTTCCAACTTTTTGCAGATCTAAGCATAACCTCTTCTCTGTGTGTAGCGTTTAAGAATCACATGAATATTTTACCTCTAGCCATTTCCTGTGGACCCAAACATCTTGACTCGCTCAACAGTGTTCTTATCGTGTCATTCAAAACCAAGAAAAATCTAAAATTACGTATAAACTTCCATTGTCTGCAGTTCTATGCACCTCCTTTTCTGTGTGTAGGGTTTAGGGTTCTCATGAATTCACATGTGAACCCTACACTTGGTTTGCAGTGAGGTTTGGTTTACGGTTTAGGGTTTAGAATGTAGGTTTGTAGGGTTCACATGTCTATTTTGCCTCTAGCCATTACTGTGGTCCCGACATCTGGACTTGCTCCACAATGTTATAATCTTGTCATTCAAATCCCTTTCAGCTTTTCTCGTAATCTGTAACATGTTGTGCAGCTGATGTGTACGAAATCACACAAAAATCGGCAGTGCAGTACTACGGGTTTGGTACTAGGGTTTTGTAGTAAGTTCATGGTTTTGGAATGATAGCTGAAAGTGTGGGTGCGTGGTTACAGTATGTACATAAGGCTTTGAAGAAATTAAATGGAGAAAAGGATCTCGCAACCAGGCACCAATATCTGTTGGGAGGGTTAGTGCTGAGAAGCGAATTCTTGAGCTCGCATTCATTTCGGTTGAGCTTGGTGAAGGCACTTCTTAGATCTAGATGAGTGTAGACTACAGTGTAACTAACTTTCGGTTCTTTTCATTCCGATCTTGGGTCCTTGCTAACCGGGTTCTGTTTTTCTTTTGCATGTTCTCAACGTACGTCAGCAGCAATAGTGACGATAGTTGGGTGAGTTCCACATGACTGTCAGCAATCCACTGGTGTTGTTAACTTAATCAAGCATAGTCTAACAGGCAGAAGTTTTAAACGATGGGATGTAGATGCAGGGTTCATCAAATAGCTTCAGTACAATTGGAATAAGTGACGAGTGCAACTGATGTGGCTCTCAAGACATGAAGGTTTGGGCACACCTTGTGGGGCAAACTCTGTCGCAACATAGCAGCAGCTAGCTGTGGTAGTTGGAGGCGTCCACTTTCATGGGAAGATGGGAACAGGAGCTTTGGATCAGATGGCGTCAACATGAACAGGAACTGTGAACATGGCGTCAGCAAGAGCAGGAGCTGTGAAAACTGACCGCAGCTGGGCAGTTACGCTGGAGCAGGCGCGGCATCGGCATCCCTGCTCGATTGCCCGCTGCAGGGGAAGGGCAGCCAGTGTTCCCGCGGTGAACCGTACCAGGGCTTCAGTCAGTGGTCCTGCCCGTTCCGCTCCAAGTCCTCCCAGAGTCCCAGCTTGTCAGCTCCACGATCGGCCGATTCAGGATGACAGTGACTGCGGCGGTTCCGTACTTTGACAGGGCTGCATTTCCATCCAAGACTGAACTGCTTTTTTCAGAGTTTTTGATACGTACAGTGGTTGATTGCTTGGAAAAAGAGAATGCACGTTTGGGCTTCTACTGTCAATGCAAACTCCATTTTTGCCCAACTTAGCTTCGTGTTCCAACTTCGATGGCTCACTGTGTGATTACTACCGTCGGTGCTTGTGTTTCACGCTTTTTTAGACACGGTGACAAACTCCTTTCCATCATCTCTCCTCATCAACTAATTCTGTGAGTTTCCCACCGGAGTCACTTGGCAGCTGATCACCGCGGTCACATGTATGGGACTAATAATTGCCGCTCCCACATGCTCAATCTCCTCTTTTTGTGATTCACAATGAACCATTACTAAGGTAAATATACTTGCACCCGATCACTTAAGGAATATTGCAGCAGATCCTGAGCAGTATAAGGCGCAATAAATTTCCCCTATGTAGACAGATAGAAAATATGGAGATTGCAGGTTTTTTATAGTTTTATTGCCAAAATTGAAAACAATGTGAGTTTTGGGAGCCAAAAAGTGCTTAGAGTCTGTAGCCAATGTTTATACTCTTCCAATTTTGACCATTCAAGAACTACTTTCATGCTCACTACTTTGGGACATGTGTCATAACCTTATTAATCCCAATCTTGAAAAGGAGAAAAAAACTCATTTCAAACTTTGGTTGGAAATCTGACCCAGCTTTCTTTGGAAACAGTGCACCCCGTAGGTTGGGTATGGGTCGTGCTTAGCTTAGCTTGAGAGGTTGTACAGCCTGAAAACAAGCGGATTCTATGCATTATCAGTCATGTGGTATGGGCATTTGAATGTAATGACACAGCCATAGGGAATTTGCAAGCCTCAGAGTCCTGGCTACTAGCCCGTCCTTCTAAGCTCAAAGACATGATAGCATTTGAAATTAAAAAATGTTAGTTTTAAGTTGATATAATAATATAAGAGAACGACCAGAAAGTTTAGGATCAAGTAGCCGCGTTCTAAGCTTAGCTTGTGACACATCAAACATGCGGAAAGGTTTTAAAAAAAAAAAAATTAGAAATGATCCGGAAAGGAATTGAAGTCTCTTGCTATTTTTATGATGCAAGATGTCATTGCGCAGAATGCCGCAAGTTGTCATTGTCGTCCACTCGTCCATCGTGCCTGAAGCCGTGCACACACGCACTTCTTGCTTGGAACTGCTGGAGGTACTCACATTATTTAATCATGTGTGGACATAAGCTAAGTATAAGTACCATGGCTTCAGCAGCTAGCTCCACCCATCGCACTTCCTCACTCTCGCATCACGCACACTGCTGAGCATTTTCATCGATCGCCTGTCCCACGAGACACTGTCACAGCACCCTCCCGGATACAAGTTCGTTTCCGCATTGCTTCCTTGTTGCAGTTGTTCTCTTAGCTAGTGTAGATCGTCGCGACTACGGTCGGACTGTCGCTGTGTGAGCTGCCTCTCAGTGGTGGCACGTGATTGCATGCATGAGCTATCAATTTCTCACCGTAAAATAAACTCGACCGAGTAGAAGCAATTACAGTCCAGCTGATTGCAGCTGGTCTGCAGTTAAGCGAATTCAATCGATCTTTACTAATAGTGGTGGTGCGGTGTTCGCAGGATATCGCAAGATGGCCGAGCTTGTCATTCCAATTGCTGAGTTTTCGGTGACCGCACTCAAAAGCATCGTGGACGCAATAGGCTCAGTTGATCGAAAGATCGCCATCGGATTCAAGAACTACACTGATGTAAGTAGATCTCCGGACAACATTATATTACAGGTGTAAACGGAACCTCTCACATACATATATTGCCTCAGTCCCTCAATTCTCTAATGCTTCTGTCATGTAAATACTTGGCGATGGTTAAGTTTGAAATCTATGTATGAATCAGTCTTTCCTACTTATCGGAGCATCACCGATAAGTTCGGCCAGTTCAGTTTCAGTTTCGTACGATGCTTTCACAGACTGAGTCTTCCCACTGATAAATCACAAGTAGTTACTGCCAGCTAAAGTTTTTGACGTGCTTACACTAAGATTTGGCCTTTCAATTTCCAGTACACACTCGAAAGCGTGGGAGTGTACTTCGAGAGTGGGTCTAGCGATCAGAACATTGCCCACAAGATTCCAAGCCAAACGGCTGGTCTGTTTTCTGCGCGCAAGTCGCAAAATACTGCTCGCGGGTCTGTTGGTGTGTTCTCCTACTACATTCAGGTACGTACGTCAGTGCGTGAAAAGAAGCAAATATACGATTCATGTTTACCTCGGTCGCAGCTAGCTAGCTACCTCGGTTGTGTGTGCAGTCATTGAGTCAATTGCCATCGAAAGCACTATGAATTACAGTTGTACGTGCAGTCCGAGGACGGTTATAAGTTAGCATTTGCAACCTTGGTCTCCCGAACTGGTGAAGGAATGAAGTACTGGAGTTTCTGAAAATTCCACCACTCCAGTATTATCGTTCCTAGCCAGTAATGTGCCTATCCGGATCCATGCATATCGACGATCCATTTTTTGGCACATTGGTCTCTGAATTTTCTCTTCTAATAGTTTCATGGATCCCGTGATCGATCATATTGTCAGGGTGTGGACAAGACAGTGCATGTGATGTGGTCCATCCCGTACGACTACAACTTGTACTCGAACTGGTGGAACGCGGTCGTGGTTGATGGCCGTGAAGAAGGCAGCAACAGTGTCTATGACCGCCTGTACAATGGATCCGGCGGGTTCCCCTACCCAAACAAACCCGACCAGTGGATCAACAACACCAGTAATGGTTTCCAGCTGCTTGGGAGCATGACCAACAACGGACAAGCCACTCTCGAGGTGGAGTTCAAAACAGCTTGATCGATGAAGGTGCTCCGAGCTAGCTACCGACTGTCGTCAAGTCGATCTCAAACACATCGAGTCCTCAGTTTGGAACCATAGGAAGAGGCTTGAAAACAGTTCGGGCATTAAGAGCCGTCCGTACAGAAGTGCCAAAAACAGTGCAGAAATAGAAGTGACTGTGAGTGGTGAGAAACTGCCATCCCATGTGTGTGGTTTTAGGCAAATGAACAGGTGACATGATTCACCATCATGTGTGATTTTGCTCATAATAAAGTTCTGAATTTGGTGAGGTCTGCAAAATGGCATTGAAATGTCAAAAAATAGCAAAAACACACAACTGGGGCTGAACCTCCTTCTACTAGAATACTTCTCAGTCACTCATAACTTCTTGGGCTGATTTGAAATTTTAACCACACAAACTAGATTAGTATGCACAACTTTTCCAGAATAAACTATTGGAAACGGACATTGTATGAAGAAGAAACAAACCGCCAAAGTTCACTGTAATCCAAAAAATGTCAGGATTTTGAACTTCGAGTTGCTCCCAAACATTCAAATCAAGTTGAATTGACATGAAAATTTTACCGCAATAACTAGACCTCAAGGGTAACATAACCCATCAAATTTTATTGAAAACTAAAATTATATAAAGGAGACACAAGTCCCCAAAGTTGCATCCATCAAATGCCGTTTGGTGAATTCAAATTGAGCCTGTGAACTTCGATTGGCTTTCAAGAAATTAGTACATCTTGGATTGATCTGAGAATTTTTCCACGCAAACTAGAAGAGAGAGATCAACTTTCTCAACAAATTTTATTGAATTCGGATATTGGATCCAAAAGTTATAGCACTTTGAAATGGACTTGAAACTATGTGAGGAAACCCTAGGGCGTTTAGGGGCTGCAATAAATTTTGATTGACAATAGGGAGTGAATTGGATGGAAACATACAGTGGATCATTCTTAAACTCACTAGCTCCATGCAAAGGCATGTTTTGATTCATTGTAGTTGCACCTATGAGCATTAATAGGTACCTAGGCACCTCTGACTTTGAAAAATCATATCTTATTCATTCCAAGTCAAAAAACTTAAACTTAAATTTCCACTGTTGTATTCTTCATTTCTCTTTCTTTTAAAAATATGAAAAAAGCTTTGGATCCACCCATTTCTACACATGGGTCTTTTTCCCCTTAGATGAGCGCTTTCTGAGCCTTCTACCTTAACAGGAGTCCGGGACGTTACGTTTGGACTACCTTCTCATATATGATAAATTAGTGTCATGTTGTACATATTAAATAATGGAGGATAATTTGCTTATGGAAGATCTCAGGGATTGAGTCTATCTCCACATGATGTACCTCAAACTGTGACATGGCAGAGCAAGAAATAAAACTGGTTTGGATGAATGATAAGCGAGTGCAGTATTCAATATATTGTCTGTTTGGAGATCACAATTCACAATTTTGCTCAACATATGGCAGTCTAGGTAGACCACCATTTATACTCATTTTTCTCTTCAATTTTTGTTTATTTTCAAAAAAAGATAAATGGTTAAGGCATCTAATACAAGTGGCTTTATAACTTTACAAGCATATTGAATTATTTATTATTTTCCAAAGTTTTTGATCCTAGGCACCTATTTATGATAGTAGGTCTAGCAAAATCAACACACATGTGGCCTATAATGGGAGATGGGAAAACCAACAATAAGTATGGGGATTTGCAATAAGTAACAAGCAAGAGTACTTAAAGCAACCATACTTGCATCCAATCAATTTTTAGATTTTGCATTCTCTAACTAAAGTAATTGGTTTGTCAACTTCTTATTTAAATACATACTTGCCCAATGCCCACCTATTACTACAATTAAAAATGAATCCAACCACGTGCTTTAACCATCCACATTTAAACCTTAGAGTGATCTTTGACACACTTTAAGTTGCTCCCATTTTATCTTCAATCCATTAAAAGTCTATCACATATCCATTTTAGAACCACTTGAGGTACATTATATACCTAATTATAGGGTCCATTTAAAGAGGATGGGCACTTTTAGAGCATACTACTATACACTCAATTCATTAACCCCTCATTGCCTAAGCGGACCAAAAGTGTCCTCACATAGTTTCAAGTTTAATTCAAAGTGTTGTAACTCTGCGTATGATGTCTAGATTCAATAAAACTTGTTGAGAAATTTGTGCTCTCTCTTCTAGTTTATGTGGAAATTTTTTTGGATCAATCCAAGATTCTTGGAAACCAATTGAAGCTCACAGGTTCAATTTCAGTTTACCAAATCGCATTTGAAGGCTACAACTTGGGGGGCTCGTATCTCCTTTATCCAATGTTTGTTTTCAATCAAATTTATTGGATTATGTTACCTTTGAAGTCTAGTTGTTGTGGTAAAATTCTCTTGTCAATTAAAGTTGTTTTGAATGTTTGAGAGCAACTTGAAGTTTGAAATCTTAACATTTTTGGATTACAATGAACTTCGACTGCTTGTTTCTTCTTCAATGTCAATTTTCAATTTAAAAGATTTGAAAAAGTTGTGCATACTAGTATAGTTTATGTGTCTAAAATTTCATATCAAACCAAGAAGTTATGAGTGATTGAGAAGCATTTTACTATGAGGTTCAGCCTTAGATGTGTTTTTGCAACTTTTCTTGCTATTTTTTGGACATTTGAAAGCCATTTTGTAGACACAATGAATAAATTCAATGATATTTTTCTCACCAATGTGTTTGTATGCTGGCTTTGCATGACTTTATAGTTTAGATTTTTTTTTCATTTGAGTAGGTTTAGAAATCAAACTTCACCTACATATGTGTTGCAAGGAAAATTTCAAAATTCTTTTCAACACTGTATAATCTTATAATCTTGCAACCTATGTGGCCAAATGACTCCAAATTTGATTCATGTCATCTACTACAAGCAACACGTACACTACAAGATTGTATGGTTGAAATCTCTATGATTTAGTGACCTTTAGATCTATAACACTTTAAAAGAAATTGTTTTTGAACTCAAATAGGCCTTAGGCAATGAGGGGTTAAGCTTAGGCCATGTCAAATCATATCTTTTTTAAATTAAAAATTCATTCCACCAAATTGGCCCAGCCTTTAGGAGCAAAGAGGTTGGAATTGATTTTAGCCTTTTATCCAATCTCAATGAGGATTTTGAGTCTCTTACACAATAAATTGGCCCAACCTCTAGGTGTAAAGCAATCCTAACTTTCTTCATGATAAATAATGGAGATCAATTGTATTGGAAACCTCATTCATGACCAACAAAGGTTTTAGAAGGGATCCATACTCCATTTTCATTGGCAAGCTCAACTCTATACTACTCAATTGAAAAACAAAGGCCTATAATGAGATTTTACAAGGGACCCACATTGTGTCTACATTGTTAGGCTCAACCTTGTACTATTCACTTGAAAAAACTTGAGCCTACAATAAGGCACTCTACATAGTATTTGAAAAGGGTGCATATTGAGTGTGCATTGAAGATACCCTAAATTTATTTATTCAAAAACATGTGACTTTGATTTGAAATTTCAAGTAGAGATGAACCATCCTAAAACTAAGAGATTAAACTTAAACTTGAGTTACACCTTTCCTGATCGATGAAGGTGCTCCGAGCTAGCTACCAACTATCGTCAAGTCGATCTCAAACAGATCGAGTCCTCAGTTTGCAACTAACAGGAGTCCGGGACGTTACGTTTGGACTACCTTCTCATATATAATGAATTAGTGTCATGTAGTACATGTATTAAATAATGGAGGATAATATGCTTATGGAGGATCTCAGGGATTGAGTCTGTCTCCACATGCTGTACCTCAAACTGTGACATGGCAGAGCAAGAAATGAAACTGGTTTGGATGAATGATAAGAGAGTGCAGTGTACGTTCAATATATTGTGTGTGTTTGGATATCACAATTCACAATTTTGCTCAAGGTATGGCAGGCCAGCTATTTTTTTCTTCAGTTTATTTCACTGAATTTTGTAGGGCCATCATCATCATTTCATCATTTCATTTAAAGTATTTTGATCACAGGAAGCTCATATCGAGTTCCCAGTGTTAATTCCCTGGTAGTCTCAAATCTCCCTGTGTATGTGTAGTTGTGACATGTGTCCAAAATACCTATAAATGGAAAAGTTTTTAGTTTTTTTACAGGTGTCGAATTTTAAATTTCAATTTGAGACTCACCGGGGATCAACACCGGGAAGTCGTGAACTCAATATGAGCTCCTTGTGAATAAACTTTAACCCCCAAAGCACAAGTTGGTCATGTGTGGTTTCATACCGTGTGAATTGTTGGTGAGGTTTGAAAAAAATGCAAAAGCATTTATTGGAAGTCAAACTACTATAGAAGACCTACGTTTTTCACATAAATTTGGAAGATGAATAGTTGCACTTCTATCCTACATAGGAAGATTCTTTGTCATTCATTGGCCAAAAAACGTCATCAACTTCATTTATAGATCAACCCTTAACCCCTAAAGGCCCAAGGCCTTTTTTCTGCCAAAAAACACCCAAAACTTCCACTTTTTTAGCAAAGAGTGAAAAAAAAATTTTATGTTTCTTTTGCACATCTTGCCGTAGGATCTTACACCTAACTAGTATGAGAATGTGTGGAAAAAGTTTTAGAATTCTTGACCTCACAGATTGCAAGATATCTACGTTTAAAGTGAAAAAAACAAAATTTTCAGCACATTGTGGGATTGGATTTTTTGACTTTGAACATTTTTAACTTAAAATTTTTGCACTACAGAGTTTTGAGCTTTAAATCTTTATAGTGGAGAATTGAGTTGAGAGTCTAATTAAAAAAAATCAAACCAAAAAAACATAATTTTCATTATTAAAAAAATTGTTAAGGAGAAGTAGGTACGAGATAGAAGGAAAATCTAAAGTATTCATATATTTTAGATGGAATTAAAATGCACTAATCCCTATGGTGAGATTGTTCTAGCAAGTACACTAAACCATGCAAAAAAAAAAATTGAAAAATTTGAAAAATTGCATTTAGAAATGAATCCTACAAGTTATTTATTTCAAAAAGATGCTCTAACTGCCCAAAAAACAAGAATGTCCATAACTTTCTCATAACAAATCCAAATGAAATGAATTAAAGCTTTCTAGATAGAAAAAAATATAATCTATGAGAAAAAAATACTAAAAAAAAATAAAAAATAAAAAAGTGCAAATTTGTTTTGCTGCCCGTGCTGCCCGGCCTGCCCCCCATCCCCTGTTTTGAGCTTATTTGGTCATAACTTTTGTTACCAGGCACTAGTTGTGAAAAAAATTATATTCCCACGTAGCTAACCAGATTTTCTACTTCCAAAAAAAGTTTCAAAAAATCAGGAGAAAATTGCAGCCCGTAGGTACCTGCCCAAAAACGCATTTGTCCCCCGAAGGGACAATGGGCTTTTAGGGGTTAAACAACGAGTTGGTCATTGTGGAAACCATCTATTTGGATACCATGTGAATTGTTGGCTTAAAAATTATATATAAAAGCATTCATTGGAAGACAAACCGTTGTAGAGGATCTTCCTTTCTACACAAAATTTGGAGGATGAAAAGTTGCACTTTTATGAGTTCTATTCTACATAAAGAGATTCTTTGTCATTCATCCACCAGAAAACGTCTTCCACGTCACTTATAGATTAAAACTGCACTGTTTACAAATTTTGTATTGCCGAACTGGAAGTGTTCCGAAAGACGAAAGTGGTATGATAATTGCAATTTACGTATTTACATACCGGTATTTGCTATGAGAAGACAGTGATCTAATAAAAAAAGAGGCTAGTTCTTTTTGGCAAACCATTGTTCAGAAAATTTATTTCATGTTGCTAGACTTAGCACAGGCATGTAAAATTTTTAATTGCATCTGTTTTAGTCAAGTGTACCTTCAGTAGGTCACTCTTTTGTCTAGTATCTGAGAATTTTTTTTTTGTGTGAGCAACTAATTTGAGTAATTTCCTCCAATTCCCGTATTGAACCTGTTTTTCAAGTGCTGAATTTGGTTATTTTCCCTATTTTTTACTCAAAATAGAAATTATATAGATTTTTTTCACTAGTTTTTGCTTATGTTTTCAAATTACAACCAGTTATTTCCCGATTCCATCAGTTAACTTTGAACTAGCCGTCGGTTCTTTCCACACCCTGCTTTCGTCTCATACAAAACAATGGGTTTCCAATTTCTAGAATCTCCACTTAATAGTTTTTTTAAGAACAATGTTTCATAAACATTGTCCTTCAATAATAATATTTACTACTGAGGTTACTAGTTAAGGTAGGCACCCCCAAAATGGCACCTGACCTTAAAGCGCCATCTACAGGTTGTGTGCATTTCCGAAATCAGTTATGTACCTATTTGGATGGAGCGCTTTCAGAAACAAACTTTGACCCTTAATAACTTTTGCATACGATGTCCAAATGCCATGTTCTCTGGTGCGTTGGAACCTCCTTTCACTTGCCAACAAGAATATATGAAAATTTGATCAATTTAATAGTAGTAACTAGGCTCAGTAGCAAAAAGTGGCGGTTTTGGGTGTACCCACCTTACTACTCACACAACTTGTCTCCTTTTTGTGGAGTTGTCCAAGCCGTTTGAGAATACGGGAACGTCTGCCATTGAAGTGCATTAAGGTAGGTGTCTCTAAAGGCGACCTGGCTCTAAAAGCGACCTCTAACACAGAGGTACATTTTACTTTCTTTGATGTAACAACGTTGTACATTTCAAGAAGGGGTCGCTTTTAGAAACTACTACGTTTCAACTTCAAAATTTTGTAACTAATTCCACAAAGGTCCAAAAAATCTGAAACGACTTGGATTAGGTGCCAATTCCATTTTTCTTCCTAGTAAAATTTACTGAAAATTGTTTCAAGGGGTTTAGCTTCTATGAAAATGCAATCAGCTCTTAAAGGGTTGCTTTAATAGCCTCCTACCTTACACTGTCTTTGAAAGTTCAAGCTCTAGAGACTTGTTGCTAGAGGAAGGAATTGCAAGTCTTTCAATTCTTTAGCAAATTGATGAATGCTTGCGATTTCTTACAAAAGTTGCAATTTTTTCTATAAATTTACAAGGATAATTATTTCGATTGTTGGCATGGCACCCCTGATGGTACCTATCCGATTGTTGGAAGACAAAATACTGTAGAAGATCTTTCCTTTCCATATAAAATTTGGAGGATGAATAGTTGCACTTTTGTCCTACATGAAGAGATTATTTGTCATTCATCGGCTAGAAAATGTCCTCCACATCGTTTATGGGTTAATCCTTAAAGGACGAGCCAGGGGGTAACCTTGGTCCTTGGAAATCATCCTTTTTCATTACTATGAGAATCACTAGCTTAAGAAATAACAAAATAGCAAAAACACTCATTGGAAGTCAAACTACTATAGAAGACCTCTTTTCACAAAATTCCAAGGATGAATAGTTACACTTCTGTCCTATTACAGTGATTCCCGCTATCATCCATTGGACGTTTGGTGTCCGTGTCGAAGTTTAAGGGTTAAGGTAGCTAAGGTGAAATCACGCATTCCCGTCCATGTACCCAATTTTGTCATTGTGTATCAACAGAGTACATTCTTACTACAAAAATGTGCACTCTTGGGTACAGGGACAAGAATAGGTTTCTTCACCTTAGTATGCTCTAAAAGCGACCATTTAAGAGCCGGTCCGCCTTTAATCCCTTTATCTTAAATTTGGATGAATGGAAATATTTTTAACACATGTTTATGTGAAAGAAAAATAGATGTTGAACATAACACAAATGGTTTCATATTTTTTGAATTAGTTATGAATTTTCAAAGATTTATTTTGTAGGTACCTATTTGTGACCCTAGCTGGGTCTTCCAAAATGTATCCACTTGCAATTTCTAAAGTGATTTGAGGAAATCAAGGCTAATGATTGGCTCTTGCAATAAAAAAATATTTTTTTATTGATTCAATAATTGGCTAAAGTGGTCCATTTAAGGATCACCTCATATCCATTTAGTAGCTTTTTATAGGACCTATTTCTAGAGGATGGTTAGTTTTATAGCAGACTACCTCAAAAGAAATCAATGCGTGCCGACCATACCATTTTCTTTTGCAATTCACTAAAGTAACTACACTTCAAGTCGCACGAATAGGCTTTGTGGCATAGTAATTTTTGCCCATTGGTGAAGGATTGTTCACAAATCAAAATGCATTCCAGGGGGGTCTATAACTTTGGGAAGCATTGTAAATTTGTTACAAATTTTTTAAGATGCAAGGGGTACGAGGCTAATTAATAGGGTCATGTAATTGATGCCCGTATCCATTTGATGAACATTTAGAATGATACTAGTATACTAGTAGAATGACATGTAGTATCAAAACATGTCATATAGAAGAAGAAGTTATAGCAAAAGAATGTGTACTCCAAAACAACCACTTGTAAGGTCGTCACTAGGATTCTTTTCATTTTTTATAAAGTGCCAAAGTGAAAATATAACATATTATAGTGGTGCTTCAAATTTTGACATTCATCCACATATTGGATAGAAAATATCACATGTGCATAATTATGTTTTCATCTACAATCTAGCAATTTCATCCAAGATATTTTTAATTTGAAGTTTCCTGGCATAAAACTTCATGATTTTTTTCCATTCTTAGCCAAATTATTTTTTTCTGATGCAATATGGTATTATAATGCCAAAAAAAATGGTTTACACCTTTACAATACTATATATAGAACTATTCACTATCCAAAATGGCCTCAAACAACTCCACTTTATACTTGTCCTTCTAATTCTCACCATTTTGAGTATCCTTCTTATTTGATTTCCTTCAAAAATTGGGGTCGATTTTTTAGGAATAGTTGACTTTAGGTGTAATTACGTTATATGGAAACTCAATCCCTTGATGGTATACAAAATAGTAAAATTAAGTTGCCTTATCAATTAGGTTGCCTTAACAAAAATATGTAGGCCAATAAAAAAACGAAATCTCCTGACAATTTGTAATGTCATCAATTTATTCCGCATTATAGAGTATAGAAGGCCAACAATAACTTAAGTTTTGGATATATGCTTTTGCTTTGACAATGTCATGCAATGCATCAACAACACCAAAGTGAAGTGGGCTCACAATTGGTCCCTCCTTCTAAAAGTTTGGCCTACGGCTCACGATACAAAAGCAATAAAATTTGAAATCCTAACTCTTGAAGAATTGAACTTCGAGTTGAAAGTAGACTACACTGTAATTAGCTTTCTGTTCTATTCATTCTGATCTTGGGTCCTTGCTAACCAGGTTCTAGTTCTTTTGGGCATGTTCTCAACGTACGTCAGCAGCAATATTGACGATGTTGGGGTGAGTTCCACATGACTGTCAGCAATCCATTGGTGTTGTTAACTTAATCGAGCATAGTCTAATAGACTGAAGTTTTAAACGATGGGATGTAGATGCAGGGTTCATCAAATAGCTTCAGTACAATTGGAATAAGTGACGAGTGCAACTGATGTGGCTCTCAGGACATGAAGGTTTGGGCACACCCTGTGGGCAAACTCTGTTGCAACATAGCAGCAGCTTGCTGTGATAGTTGGAGGCGTCCACTTTCCTGGGAAGATGGGACAAGAGCTTTGGATCAGATGGCGTCAACATGAACAGGAACTGTGAACATGGCGTCAGCAAGAGCAGTAGCTGTGAAAACTGCATGGGTCCACCGTAGTCGGGCAGTTACGGTGGAGCAGGCGCGGCATTGGCACCCCTGCTCGATTGCCCGCTGCACGGGAAGGGAAACCAATGTTCTTGCGGTGAACCATACCAGGGCTTCAGTCAGTGTTCCTGCCTATTTCGCTCCAAGTCCTCCCAGAGTCCCAGCTTGCAGCTCCACGATCAGCCAATTCAGGATCACAGGGAGAACAGGGAGGCGTTTACCCCCCCCGTGTAAACTTGGGGGGTGTAGCTTTACCCCCCCAAACTTTTTGTTTTAAGAAAATTTGGGGGGGGTAAAGCTACCCCCCCAAGTTTACACCGGGGGGGTAATGCCTCCCCGTTCTCCCTGTGGATGACAGTGACTGCGGCGGTTCCGTACTTTGACAGGGCTGCATTTCCATCCAAGACTGAACTGCTTTTTTCAGAGTTTTTGATACGTACACTGCTTGATTGCTTGGAAAAAGAGAATGCACGTTTGGGCTTCTACTGTCAACACAAGGAAGTTATTTTGATTCACTACATAGTGAAATGTGATAGATTACTATCAACTTTACTACCACTCTAACACTAAAGTAGTAAAAGACACAATGTAGTAAATACACTAGCATCTCTACATTGTACATGTAGTGATTCATTAATGTAGTCATTTATTAATGTAGTGATTCACAACTGTAGTGATTCACAAATATGGTGATTCTTAAATGTAGTGATCCTCAATTATAGTGATTCACAAATGTACAAATAGAGAAATGTTCCAACTAGGAAATGTTCTAACTACATGTACTATTGCGGTCTCTATGGCTTCCAATTATAATCATATGTTCTAACTTTGCAAAGACATGGGCTATGTATGTTCCATCAAAACTTCCATGAAAGGGTCTATCAATTTGTAGTTGATTTACAAAAGCAGGCTTGCTCTCTTTCACAGCTAATGTAGAACGTTTTGAGTTCTCTTTAAGGAGGCACAAACCTAGCCCCTTCAAACCACTAAAAAAACTTTGTTGTTGATGCTTTCATTCTCAATTGATGGTTGTAATCCCACATTAACCATGTGTTCCACATCTGACTTTCCAACTTCTTTATCCCTAGACAAAATACCGTCGAAGAGCATTCCAATTTCCCTCTTGTACTTGGCATGGCAGATATGGGAGGGGGTCTTTGTCCATTATTCAAGTTATATTTAGCTCTTGGAGCAATATTGTCTCAAGCTCCTGGCACTTGTAATGTAGCCGGCCTATGTCTTCCTCTGTTACCATTTGACTTCTTTCAATATCACTTGTATCTCTTCTCCACTATAGATTGTAACCATAAGTAGACATTAACAAAGAAACAACATTAGAATTAACAATTGCATATGTAAAATCTAAAACTATACAGATGTAGAAGTTCAAACCCATGACATACCACAAGTAATAACAAAGACCAAACAAAATAAACTCCTACTGCAAGTGCTATCTTTACAAGACAAGACAAAGATTGGTGCTAGTCAAACCAGGTAGAATTGAATTATAAAGACATGCAACAGTGACGTGATTGTTAAATACTTACTCTAAAGTGCTTCTGAGGTTTTGATGCTCTCATTTTCAAGAAACTTTGGAGCTTGCACAAGAAGTCACTATCCTTCTCTTATTCAATATTAGCAATGTTCTTGCTAGCCAATACCCACTCTTGACTCCCCAACTCCTTATCATGTGCTTGTATGACATGTCACATTGTAAGTGCATGTAAAAAGACCTAAAAATGAAAGATAATTATAGCATAACATAGCTAAGTTTTCAACATTATATCCAAAAAAGTAGAACTTGTAAAACCTATATCATATGTAACGCAAAAGGCCGTGTTTCCACTAATCTCTATGATGTCTGCGAATCAAATTTAGAGCACGCCTCGGCTCCAGGGAGTGACTGCCACCAAAAGACCACCTTTCACTATCAACGCAAATTCTTGAAATTCCTTAAGAAAGAGGTCCTACAACTTGTAAAAGCGTACATTAAAGACTTGAGATAGAAAGGGTATAGATATAGCACGGACTTCATTATCCTTCGTCGATCAGAATAAATTCTATTCAATATTAGGTAAATTGGAAAAAACGGAGGGACCATTTTGTACTCCACCTTAATCTTACATACAATAAATGTAGGCATAGCTAAAGCTCAAAATTGTAATTATTTGAAATTCTTGGAGGCAATTACTAAGACTTCAATATTTTACAAGAAATTGCACACTAATTTTTTTGTAATATGCCAAATTTTACATAACAACAAGAATAATTAAAGTCCTAGAATGTACTGTTTTTCCCAATTTAACTAATATGGTGTTAGAAGTAAAAAGGCTTCTAATGGAACAGGTCAATGCCTGCTATAGTGAAGAAGGAGCACAAGACCACCACTTAGACTCTTGAATCATGCTTGAAATGGTATTCTGACACATTAGACATTAGAGAGCAGGGAGGGAAATTTCTAATACACCGATGCAAGGAATTGTTTTGGTCGCAACAAACGGCAAATATCAATGAGTCGCTCATCTAGAGTCTTTCAAAATAGAGCACTCTTGATACTTTCCAGCTTTTTTTCCATCTCCACAAAATGATTGCTCCAAGCCACAATAAGACCATCTCTATTTATCATGCTGCAATTCAAGCTTTTGCATGTATTAATAGCCAAAAATCAGCCCCACCAACCCCAAAGAAGGAACCTATACAACATGTTGAGCTTTTTTGTCTATAATATAAACTAGCCATAGACCAAATGCAAAAACACATAGAAATATATTCACAAGACAATATCTGACAACTTGTGCTATGGCCACCAAGAATGAACCTCTCACAATCCTCGTTATCAATCCAAGTTATTGAAAAGCTGCTCAATCTCCACCGCATCCTGTAACAGCATGAAACAGTATGAAAGCAATCAAACACACAAACCAATTTCAACACTTTCCACACAAAACTAAAAAATTTAAAATAAACAAAACAACAAGCTTTATTATCAAACAAAAAAACAAAGAGCTACCTCTTTGAGACTTGAGGTAGTAAATCAGGTATAAGAAGACATCAACAAAGGCTGTACTAATCACCATTTCTGCAGTTCCAGCGCTTTTACACAAGACTCCATGTCATAGCAGTTACAACCACACAAAAAAAAAATCCTCACTCAATTGGTTCTTCTCAATTGCAAAAGTTTGCAACTACTAGCAAAAAAGCACGCATTGTGATGCAAAGAAACCATCGGTCAGGCTTCCGATGAAGACCATGTGCGCTTGAGTTTCCCTGTTCTGAAAGCAACCTTCGAAATAAGGCAGTGATTTAGCTAAAGCACCACAACATGTACATCAAGCTTGGCACCAAATTAGGATTTCCACGAAATTAAAGTTTCAGCACCAAATTAGGGTTTGAGGGGTGACTAACATGACAATCCTTGGAGACAAACGGTTAACTACAGCAACACCGGAATTCTATATACTGTTGATGGAATAAGCTAAGTGTTATGCCAATTCATGAAGGGCATGTGCAACCAGACTACTGCGCCACTTGTGGAATCTAACCTTTCTTGTAGTTCTCTGTTTTCATTTGACACACAAATGCACTATCCAATCCCACAATCATTGACATTAACAATCGGCTGCTAAGGTGCTAAGGATCTGTAATAAGCACATCAAAGGCCTAAGTTTACAACTACGGGTGTAGACAACCATGAAATGAAAAACACAAACAATTTAAGGTCCGTAATGTGAGAAAGATTAACTTTCGACCATGAAAAAGCATACCTTCGCTAGAGCCAACCCGCGTCTCAATAGTTTCTGTCACCCGCTTATGACAAAAGCTTACTCCTACATAATAGTTAAAATGCTTTAAGTGACAAAAACAACATCCTCAACCTTATTTGTACATCAAATTAGCTGAAATGACATCTTCATAGCATTAAAACACCATCAATGGGAGTGTTAAAAAGTTAAGAGAGAGGTACTTCAACTTGAAGCACTCTCTTTCCTAAATGGCCTCGCCTTTCCCCTAGGTCGCTTGCAACGCTTGACATTACAACACTGCCATATACTAGTGTCCATGTCTATAAAGATTGCCACCAAAGCTTCCATTTACACTCACGCAAGGTTCTTGCACTATGTGCCAGTCCACAAACAAAGTGAGCTCAGTATTTCTTGTCGGAGGCACAAATTAACTTCCATTAATTTCCAACGAAAATGATACAATCCACCACGTAGCAAAGCATGAAGAAATACACTTTGATCATTGAAAATAGATTATTTACTTCCAGTGATTGATAATGCTACACAAAGTGAGTAAGCATACCTTTGCTACAGCCAACCCTCGTCTTAATATATTCTTTCAGCCTACTCTTTGCACCAGTGGTACCACTTATTAAAGCATTAATCTCCTCTTTCTCCATATTGGGAGTGGTTTCTAACTCGTCTCTTTCAAAAATAGTGTCATTCATTCCTACAAGCATGGAAGTACATGGTCATGACACAAGAGGTGCTTCAAATTATATTGTCAACAAAATTGATAACAATCCAAAAAAGAAAAGAAAAAAATAAGATAATGTTCTTAGGGCTAGTGATTTACAGAAGATATTACTGGTAATGAAACCTTCTTTACGTTTGCTTCAAGAAAAATAAAATTGATTAAAAAATGTGTCTACACCAGCCTTAACAATCCTAACTGGCTTAACAAGAAAGCACTTTGTGGAGAAACTATTGTGGCTTCACCAAAACCAGCAAGCTTCACACTTCCATCCGCGCCAACCAAAATATTAGAAGGCTTCAAGTATTGAGGAAGAATGGAAGCTTGATTGAATGCCTTTCATTCCACAAAGCAATTGCAACATCCAGTCTTTGACTTGTGATTCAGAAATTTCCAAAGAAGTTTGATCAAAGATATGAACGACTGCTCAGCAACAACTTCATGAAGATGAATCTAACAAAGCCAGGAATAAACCTCTTCGGACATCATAAAACCATCTACAATGAAGAGAAAGATAGAAAAAATAAATTAAGTTTATCCTTGAATTTATGACCTCTTGTATTTTGTAAAATACCTAGGAATTTTGGATAAACTACGGTATTCATAAACAATTGGTCAAACTTTCAAGAATACCATGGAAAATTTTTTAAATGAAGAGGAAAATGATGTGGCAAAGTTAAACAATAAAGTGTCCAAATTTAAGAATGAAGGACCAAACGTCCCAACCAAGAAAGGCAATGAGATAAGTCATCACCTCTCCTTGAAGTTGGAAAATACTTGGAGCTACAAATTTAGACTAATATATACACTTGATAGTAACAATATAAATTCTTTAGAAATTTCTTGAAATATATCATATAAAACTACTCACCAATGCATATGTTTCCATCTTCATACAGCTAGATCAATTTACTTCTGCTTAGTGAATCAAATAGCAAAAGTGGGTTTTACGGTACGCTTGCCTTTTGGCAAAAAAATAGAGGCATAGGATCATCCACCTTCTTCTTTGAACGTTGTTCCAATTCTTCTTGATATTTTAAAGGTGAGAAGACAAGAAATGGACCTTGAATAGAACCTAACACATTGTTGTCACTGTGATTGAACTCATACATCTGCAAGAGAAATATAGCAAGCATTGTAAATAAAAAGGCAAAAGAAAATAATTAGCATTGGACCAAATGGTCATCCTATTTCACAAACAATCTATTGATTTAATTTTTGATCAATTTTTGAGCATATGTAAGCCCATTGCTAGAATTTGGCAGTTTCAATATTATTCATAAGGATAAATATATTGGAAGAGAATCATAGGACCAAAAGGAAATAAACTTTTATATGAAAAATAAACGACAATCTGTTTGATTATTTGCATACACAATTTAAGTTCAAAAAAGTTTAAACAAAACCCCCTCTCTTGGTCCACTCATCACTGGCGGACTTGTATTCATTGGAAGATCTGTTGGATAGTAGCACCAATTTACATTCAACCACTCTTGCCCTTAGTTGTCATCTTCCCACAAAGTCTACAACAACAATACATATTAATTTCGAACTCTAAAAGTTTGACATTTAAAAAAAAGTCTGGTCTCATGTCCTCAATTTCTAAGATAACATCGCAAGTAAAAAGAACTACGATGTGTTTTGAAAACCAAGTGTAATGCAATAAAAGTAATGAGCCTCTCTCGAGCGAAACCTTTTACAATAAGTACGTCATAAGTTGAGTAATTGTCACTAACAAGTATGTATTTAGAATATAGTGAATATAAAATATACAACAACTCCAAAAGCAAAGCCTATCAAAAGTTTTACTCAAAATTTGTGAGCAAAGCCTTTTGAAAATTGTCAATATCCTCTAAAAATGTTAAAAATACACATTTCAATGATAGAAACCACTCAAAGACGCTAAAAACCTTGAGAATGGATTTTCTACTGTTTCATCAAGTAGTCTACACTAGCATTATATCAGTTTCCGGTGTAGAGTGTTAGATGTACTCATGTTTTTTGTGCTCTAGAGAATTAGTAAAAAACAAGTAATGGTACCTTAAATGTAGCAATATTGGGTGGCACATCTGGAGCTTCAGGTTAGAACAAGGCAATATTGTCCTGCAGACATATAGTTTTACCTAATACAGATCAAGCTGAGTAGTTAACCTTCTTTTGACTAGCCAACCTATTTTATAGTGACAATATTGTCTCCTATGACCCTAATCAATGCAAGCATTTCTGGTACAATTTTCCTCTTTACTTACATTTCTTGGTTTGCTGGAAGTTGAAGCTCTGCCTCTGTAATTTCGCAACATGTGCTCCTTCATATCAGCATTTCTTGCGACAACTCCAGAATTTGGATAAATAAAACTCTCAAGCGTTGGGGAGGGCTCACGAACTCCCTTGCGTTCCTTCCTTTTGAATTGCAGTGAAAGCTTTCCGGGGGCTTCACCTTTGGGATAGTTGCTTCCACAGCCAGCCTCCATTTACAATTTGAGAAAGGGGACCTTGTTGGCAATGTCAAAAGTGTGGCAACATGATGAAAACCCTCCAATATGGGGTAAATACTACAAAATAATCAATCAATTTCACAAGTGCTTTAGTGCCAATTGTGCCTCTATAAAAAATGTGGCTATTGGATGAGAATCATCCAATATGGTGTAGACACAACAAAATACTCAATCAATTTCACAAGATTAGGGTGGTTCAGTGTCAACAGTGCCTCCGCCTCGCAAGTTGCACTGCAAATCGTAGGTCTCCTAAAACCCAACAATCAACCCATTTGATTTCTTCTTCCCTCACTACTGCATGTAGAAAGCTAATTCCTTCGCTTTACTACCAAGTACTCTGCTACTCTCATCACTAATCCTTCTTGACTTTGCTTCAATATATTTTTAAACGGGTTTTTTGTGTCAAGCTTATTTTGCTCTCGCATGTACACCTTCAATTTTGAGTACATCAAATCCGCATCAGTCAATCCAAATTCACTCAAAACAATCCTTTCTGCAACAACCACAGAGTCTATTACTGTTGATTCTTCGCCACTTATCTTTTAAGATCTACCGCTTGCTTTTGAAAGGTCATCAACTTTCCTCTTTTGTGTAGAAAGAGAACTCGCTAGAACTGGCATTTTAACAACCATTGGCTCACCATGCACCATCTGTATGATTCACAAATTGTTTTAATAACTCACATAAAAAAATGGCAATGACAAATTTACCAACACAATACGACAATCTAAACAATTGCTTGGACTAGTGTCAAAATAAATAGACAAAAGATTACACTAATTTCAAACTTGATGTTATATTGGTTTAGAAAATGTATTGAATTCAAGATACTTACCTCATCATTATTTTTTTCACACATACTAGCTAATGCCTCTAAAGAAAGAACTTTTGGTTTGCAATGGTGGTTGTTCATTTTTTGAGCCACAAATGATGCTTCTAGGATTGGAAAAGGCTCTAGAGTTTTGTAGGAGAGCTCCAAGCCAGACATATTCAATGTAGGCGGATGGATAATTGAATTTTCTTGCCACATACATTCAAATAAATAAATTTCCAAACTAACAAAGGAGGAATGCAAATTATTTAAAATTAGTTGCTATAATACAATTAAAAGTTTAATAAATTTCAAAACTTATACTTGGATTTTGGGATAGAACTTTAGTAGTCCCTATAGCTTGTTGAGTGGATGTATACGTCATCGTTGAAGTTTGAGGGCTACAAAAAATCAACATTAAATGTGCAATTCATTAGATATTGAATTTAAAAAGAATTAAAAATAAAAAATAAACCACCAGATTAAGGCATGGTAATACAAAAGCATACCTCAAAGTAATGCGAGTTCTAATATCTTGGCCAAGTAAATGGCTTTCAATATCAGAATCTTCACCATTTGAATCTTGGTCACCAACTTCGATATGATTCTGACCATCTCCTTTTCTAGAATACTGTAGCATCGACTTTGCAGTTGCATAAATGTCTTTCTCTGGCCACCTCATAGTAATGTTGTCAAATGTGAGTGCTGCAAGGTTTAAATGCTTAAGTGAAATAAGTTGTGTCAAAGCCGTTCTTGCTTGTAGGTCAGATTTGAGATTGAGAGTAGAAGCAAAGAAACCTGCCTCTTGAAGCCAATTTTTTAGAAGCCTCTTGTCGGACATGAGTACTTGATATTGAGAATGGAAATCTAGTCTCAAAGCTTCTTTTCCATATTTTTTGGAAGGATCTCTATGAACTCTTGTTGGAGGTTTAAAGATTTGATCATACCCTGGAACTCGCTTCATTTGGATGCTAGTTAGATCCAATGACTTCTCCAATACCATCTTTGGAGAGTCTTTCAATTATTGCTTTTGTTTCTTTTGTTGTATATATTCTTTTTCCCGCTTTGGTATGACTTCTCTATAGAATTAATATTAACCAATAGGAATCAATGATCATCAACATTATGAGATAAATTAAACATGCTCTACTTTACTTTTAAACATATGTAGTAATTTCATTCAAATGAAATATAGTAAGAGAAAACTTACTTCTTTGGAAATAAAGTTGGGAATTGTTTACGATTGGAAGCCACTCTTTCATTTCATAACTGCTCATACTCTGACACTACCAAAGACTCTTCTTCAAACTGGTCTTTTCCATCTTGTTCTAGGGATTTGGCATCATGTGCTACAAGAGGTGTAGCAAAAGCATTTGACACATGTTCTGGACATGTGCCCGATTGGTGTGCACCAATAGTCGCAATAGGACTTGCATATTGTTGTATAAAAGTATAATCACCTGCCTCCAAAGAATCTTGTCCCACCAATTGAATTTTGTCTATCAAGAAATTTTCTTTCTTTGAATAGAGCTTTGATTGTCTCATCTGCTGTTTTAGGAGGTCTGAATTTGGAGATCACATTTCGATCTCCATCCCAAACCACTATCATGTCAAAAAACTAATATGAAAATGATAAATTTCAAGAGCATGCTAAAGTTTTTATTACTACAATCACTTAGAGCAATTTTAAAGTGCTAGTACTTAATGCTTATCTATCTCAATTACAAGAACAAGTAACTTACCTACTTCAAACTATAACGTTACGGAACATCCGGAAACTAAAACTAATACATAAAATAGAGGCAAATAGGAGAAGAACTTTGAATTTTTTACATAGGTGTAGAAACTTAGAAGCTAGAAACCTAAATTAGAAAAGACCTCATTCATAGGAACGGTAAAACCATAATCAGGTTAAACATAGTGTTCCGGAACCAGTAGCCGGAAAGCCGGAAGTTCCGGATCGTAGGAGTTCTGGCTAGGGAACTTACAGGAACTCCACCGGGTCGGGAACTTAGGGTTTCCCGCCACTATATAAACCCCGCCGCCATTCTCAATCGGTCTCTTTTCTCGGCGGCATTTCGCGAGTACGTTTAGTGAGAGAAAGAGTGGTGAGATAGGATCGAGATAGGAAGCGGAAGTGAGGTCGGTGCAACTCCGGAAGACTGACAAAATGAAGGAAACCCTAGTCCGGAAACCGGCGGTGACCGCCCGGACTGTCAGCTTGATGATTCCGTTCGATACGGATTGTCATAGGGAGTTGAAGGAGGATTTAGAAACCATGGGCTGTGTCGGATTCTTACACCGCCCGTGGGACTTGAAGAGTGTGGGAATGATTGAGGAACTCCTTTACGGAGTTTCCAATCAATATGAGTTGACGGTGAGGGGCCGCCCGAGAGCTTGGGCTCAAGAACTCTGGGCTAGAACCTATTTTGCCGTTAACAAGGGACTGGGATGGGCTGGAAGGACGGAGAAGTTCGCGACGGAAAGGTTCCGGAACTCCGCCGACCCAAAGGAAGGATACGCCGCGACGGATTGCGTTTTCGCTTGGGATCAGCAACTCTTAGAGTTCCTGATTCCCATCCTGTATCCGGAAAAGCCCAGCCGGGTGACCATCACAGTGGCGAACACCATTTTCGGAGCGTTAGGAAATAGGGTAAACCCGCCCCCAAGACCCGTGAACTGGGGCGGACTTATTCACACGATTGTGGATAAGTTAGCAAATGGGATAGTGGAACGGAATTCTAGTCCCATTAGCCCTTACCTTTTTCACATATACCACCGGATGGAGACCCTGAGCGAGCCGGAACAGCTTATGTACCAGAAAGGGGAAAACCTCCTCAAGTACGGACTGAAGCCGGAAGCTCAGCCGGAGGAGCCAGAATCAGAGGAGGAGGACGTTTCGGAGGATACACATACCACTCCGGAGAAGGCCGGACCCAGCAGGCGGAAGTCCACCGATCGAGCCTCACTTGGGAAACAAGTGGCGGAAGGTTCCGTCCAACCAGAAAGTCCGAACCAGGACACGGATCCGTTTGAGAGCGCCATTCATTGGCTGCGAACGACGAGGACGGTGAACGACCGGATGGCGGCAGTTCTTCAAGACGTCTGCAATACATTAGGAGTGAAGGACGAGAGGAAAATCTTAGCCGCCATCGCACGGAGACCAGATCCGGAAGACGTCAAGGTCCTGTACAACCAGATCCGGAGTCTTCAAGAGGAACGGGATCAGTTCCGGAGCCAGCATCAGTGGTCGGAACGGGAGATGCACATCGCGAACCGGAAGGTGACGGAGGCGATGGCTCTAGTGCGGAAGCTGGGAGACCTGATCAACCTTCCGGCCAGCACCATCTCGAGGGCCCAACTTTGGAACTCCCAGATGGTGGCCCAAGGACACATTACCGGAACAAAGGTCGTGCTCATCCTGACGGATTTTGAGGCTCGGATGGAGGGAGTACTTAAGGAGATGCGACAACTAATCGGAAGTCTTGACCCGAACCTGTTTGACCAAACAATATTTGCGGATCTTTCGGGAGGAGAGTTCCAAGAAACTCAAGGGGCTGGAACTTCGACGGAAAAGAGGAATCCGAAAATCTCGACTCATGTGGTGACTTATCCGGAAGTCACTACACTGAAGGATGCGGGTACGCAGACCACAGTTTTAGAGGGGTCATTCGGAAGGCAGGCGATGGTAAACCTGTTTCCGCCTCTCCAGTTGACGGAGACGGAAGTGGAGGCTATAGCAGCAGCAAGTGTCAAAAACCCAGCCCGGACCGATCTGGATAGGTTTATGCATATGCAGAACACTCCTCCACCAGCAAATCCGGACAACACCGTCATCAATCTGACGGAGACGAAGACGACGCAGCAGAGGCAAACGAGGTTCGAGGAGCCGTTGGAGATCAAAGAGACGAAAGAGGAATCCGCCAAGTCTCACTCCCAATCTGAAGAGACGGATTCGGATCCGCCTCAGATCCGGACTCGTTCCGCGACGAACACGGTTGTCCCCGTCACGTCCTGTCAGTCCGTCAGGATGTCCGGACGGACGTCAGGATTCAACCCCGACGTCTGTCAGGATTCAGAATTTTTTTTTTTTTTTTTTTTTTTTTTTTTTTTTTTGTGGACAGTCTGTCCGTCCTGTGGACGGCTGGCCGTCCAGGTCGACGGACAAGCCGTCCTTGAAAAAAAAAAAAAAAATTTTTTTGATCCCGACGCAATTCGGACGCGTCAAGACGCGTCCGGACTGACGCCGACGGACATCCGGACGTGAAAACCCCACGTCACGTCCGGATAGACAACCCTGGCGACGAAGAGGACTCCACCGAAGGTGACTACCCGGAAGCCCACTCCAGCGAATCTGAGGGCTGGATCGTCATCAAAGAAGCCCCGCAAATGACTAGTGCGGGTTGTTGCCTTGGTAGCTAGGATTTTGACTTATTAGTTATATCCGGTAACCCGGACTATGGGCCCCTAGTTCCGGACCTTTAGGATTTTAAACGGCTTTCCGTTTTAGCCGGAACGGTTATTAGGACCGTTAGCCGGATTTCTAGTTGGCCGTGGGCCGGGTTTTGTGTGGGCCTTTTGGCCGCTTTTTGTTTGCTTTTAAGGTCAGGCCGGCTTGTTGGCCTGTCATTCCCTTTCTTTTCATTTAATCGAAGCTTACCGGAGATCAGTTTGGTCATTCCTTTGCGTATCGCGTATATGATTAAGTTGCATTCTGGTTTGTGAGTGAAAGTGTACGAGAGGGAGTCCGGATTCTTTGATTGACGGATACACATGCTGTGACGGAAGAGCCTTAGACGTGTGAAGGAGGAGCTGTGCGTGGTGCCTTTAATTTGTTGGAACGGTGATCCGGTGGAAGCTTGTTACGGGTGAGGATGCGAGTCTGGAAGTCCAGGGAGGATTCCGTGCGGAGATAAGCAACCGCCAGAGGAATTATCCTAGCCATCGGAAGGTCTGCCAACCTCCGGAGCAGTCAAGAGCAAAGAAGTCAGCACTACAATCCGGAAAGTCTGGATCTGTCGTTGTAGTAAGGTGGATCTAACCGGGCCTTGTGTGACCTACTTTCCGGATAAGTCATCCGGAAGATTGTGAGGGTACGGATTTCTCCCTTTGCTATTACAGTATAATTCTTCGGTGTTTGTTTTGGTTATTACGGATAGAGAGTTAAAATCAGGAGTGGTGAGTCCCTGCCCCTCAGAAAGATCAATAGTGGACCCCCTGAGGGTGAAACAGGGGTATCTAAAACCAGTTACTTAAGAGAATAGGAACCGGATTCCGGAAGAAGACAGATCCGGACTAAAATCCGGAAAATATTAGTTTCCGGAAGAAAACGATCGGTTGTACGGATTGCTTGGGGTGTTTTGAAAGTCCTCCGGATACCCAAAACTTGCAGCAACATAGTAGAATTCCCTGGGACGATAACTCGTGTCATCTTACCATATTTTTTGTGTTAAAGATACTTACGCGCTAACTACGCGTGCGATACAAACACCATTAACATTGACACTTTATATAATTTGCAGAAATTATAAATGATTCACATGTAAGAAAACATACCCATTATAGTATTTGGTCTAGATTTGTATTTAGACTTAGAATCCCACCAAATCTAGCCTAAAAATAGGTAGAAAGAACAAAACGGTTAGATTTGGAGGATTCAAGTCACATAGGCCCAAAAGGGCTAAATTCCACCATGAATGTGGCAATTCATGGCTAAGTCGGTTCGAAAGATCCACAGCGAGGCCACTAGATTGGGTCCTAGAATTAGATTTAGAATTCCCCAAAACCCCAATTGTTAGCATGCAGGAGCCATTGACGCAAGACCAGGCTTGTGGAGGAATCTACAGCTCAAGGATGGTGCTGTAGGGTAAATCCCATGCCAAGAGTCCAACGACAAAATCGATTTGCCAAGATTCCTCTATCTGCAAAAGATTCCCGCACCATCGCTAATTCAAAGAGATGACCGGTTTCATCTCCACTAACCAATCGTGCCAGGTACAAAAACGCACCACTACGTCTTTTATGAGACTCCCTGAGAGGTCACGTGAAAATTCCCGTCATCTTCCGACTTGCAGAAGAACCTTTTCCGGGTGGTCAATCCTTTTAACCTCCAACGGGAATTTCATGGAAATTATCCAAGTTACAAGAAAATCTCACTAAAAATTAGACTAGCTTGTTCTATGTTAATAATGCGCTCTGTGAAGTTTCACGACATTCCGATAGCGGCAAGTACCCGAACCGGCGAGATTCCTCAGGAATTAACCACGTGGCGGGGGCCCCGCCGCGTTGACCGGCATTCCGGGACCATACGATGGCGAAACGAAGTCAACCAAGAGTCCTTTCCGACTCTCTTGCACCTACCAGAGACCCTAGGCTATTCACATTTTTCAAAATAGGAGACCCCCAAGATCTAGGATTTTACCACGATTTGGTTTTTAAACTAAATTAGTCTACGATGGGTTTTTGGCCTCGGTATACGGGGTAGGGGGATTTTGGACTAAATACGGCGATCTGGAGCCAACGGCGCAATCTGTTTGACAATTGGAGTTAATCTCCAAAAGTCAGGAGGTTGGTCCAGCGTAGATGGTAGAAGTAGTTTTTTAGGGATTAGGATGAAAATCTTTGAGGATGAGGATGAAAATCCAAGTTGATAAGGTTACCTTAGAACTCTAGAGGGAGGGGTGGGCCCTTGGAAACCTATTTAAGGTCCCCATTTTTCTCTCTAGAAGACCCCCAATTCTTGTTTTGGATCCGTGGGTCCAAGTTATTTTGGATATTTTGGCGTTTGAAGCCAAAAACCTCTACGGTGTTTTCGGAGCACTTTTTGCTCCATTGTTGTTGCATTTCAAGCTTTGAAGGTCCTTGGAGGTCCTTCTATTTTGCCTTGTTTACTCTTTATGTATTCTTAATGCTCTTGTTGTGATTTGAGAGATTCTTCTTTCCTTGTGTGCCCTTTTTGTGCCTTCGTGAGCTAACTTGAGTGGTTTATAAATCTTTTGGTGTCTTGTACTAATCCTAAAGCCACCCCCCACCGTACCTTGGCAATGCCGCTTTGGAGGGCCTTTAGAGTGTGAGGTTGTTGTGTCACCAAGTGTCCTAACTCGTTGTACCTTTCTTAAGTGATTGTTGCTTCACCTTCTTCTAACTTCTCTCTTGTTGAGTGGACCCCCCTTCGGGACGGTGAAGCTTTGACTTTGTGGAGTGTTTTCTTTAAGTTTTTTTTTATCCACCTTCTAACTTCTCTCTTGTTAAGTGGACCCTCCTCGGGATGGCAAAGCCTTGAACTAGTGACCCGCGTCAAAGTCCTACAGCGTGTGTTAAAACAGTCCCAGACGGCGGAGCTTTGAAAAACTAGAGTGTCGCAAGTCCTAAAGTTGGTGTTAAACCCAACTTTATGGCAAAGCTTTGAACCTCTATAACCCTTAGTCCCAAAGTCTAGTTTCCAAGACCTTCTTGGAAAAGTCCAAAGCTTAGCTTCCAAGACATTTAGTTTAGCAAGCCGTTTCAACCGAGTTACACGTCCAGGGTCTTTTTTGTTGTTCCTCAACCTTTAGCAACCTAGCCTACCCAAGCTCATACGTCCGGGTTTTTTTTTTGTTGTATCCTAAAATAGAAGATTCCCTAGTCCAATTCCAAGCCCAAAACCAAGGATTCCAAATTGTAGAAGAAAAAAAACTACCCAAGAAATCCAACCAACCTCCCCAATCCAATTAGAGAGTTGGGATCAGTTCAGTTAGAGGGTTGGGTTGGATTGGGTCCAGTCGGGGTTCAGTCACTGGGGGTCGGGAGCAGTCACTGGGAGTCGGGGTAGTCATTGGGGAGTTGGGGTCCAATCACTAGAGAGTCGGGTTTGCAACTGGGGGGTCGCACTGGGGTCACATTGGGGGTTGCACTAGGGAGTCGCAACTGGTCCAGGGAGTCCAAAGAGTTGGGGAGTCGGAGTCCAGGGGGTCCTTGAAGATTCGGGGTCCTCACCTTGTTGTTTGGTCTCCTTTTTTTTTGTTCGGGTTCAAAAATCTAAAAACTAGGGGTTAAGGTCTATCTTAGGAAAACAGGACCGCAAAATACTAAGAGGGGGAAGAAAAGAAAGGGGGGAGAAGAGAAGCCACACGTCCAAATGTCTTGAAAAATCTTCATACAATACTCACGTACCACCTCTCTCTCTCTACACCAAATTGAAACCAACAAGAATGGAGGAGGATTAGAGGAAAATAGGATGAAATAGGAGAAGAGGTGAGAGAGACGATAAATAGTGACCTAGGCCTAGGCTTAGGAGGAAAATCTCGAGAATTTGTAGTAACCATTAGAAGGCGGATTAGGATGACACAAAAGCAAGGTCGTGTAAGAGGGTAGGAGGGACATTAAACCTCCTCGGAGGTAGAGTCTATAGTTGTAAGACGTCCATAAAAGCTTAGGTAGAATAGTGTTAGTGTAGAAGAAGAGAGGGAAAAAGAAAAGGAAGAGGGAAAGGAAAGAAAGAGTTTAGATCGCGCGGGTGTACTAAATTTCTAAAATAAGCGGTGAGCATGGGAGAGATTCAAACAAACCAAGGACCACCATAGAGCATGAAGATGTGCACACGGACGTGGACGAACATATTTCCGACACCGGCAATGGAGACGTGAGTTTTTGAATTAATCCTAGGTGTTTTCTTCTAAGTAGCATTGATTTCTTTAATTAGCCCTTTACGTGCGATTAGCAAACCGTGATTAGTGCAAGTAAGAGTTAGATCCGAAAGTTGCTAGATTAGGGATAGAAGGTTCCGAAACCACATTACACTTAGGATTTGGCCCAAGTTGACCATGTAGGATAAGTTAAGTAGTAGGAGGTAAATGGAGGAATTGAGTTAAAATTTCATTCAAAAGGAACCATGGACGGAGATTAGGAATTTAGGTTAGAAGGCGAATCTAGGATTTAAACTAGGAATTAATTAGAAGTTAAAAATCTAGAATTAATTTAGGAGTAAAAATCTAAAGTTAATCTAGGAGTCAAATTCCCAAGCAAAATCTTAGAGTTAGGTTAGAAAGTAAAGACTCAAGGTTAAAAGTCAAAAGATAGAGTTAAACTCCAAGGGTAAATTCTAGAGTTAATTTAAGAGTAAAAAAACAATAGTTAATGTCAAAACATAGAGTCCAAATTGGAAGTAAAAATTAGAGTTAGCACTTGGGAGTAAAAATCTAGAGTTACAATTAGAGGTTGAAAATTGGAGTAGAAGTTAAGCGGTTTAGGGTTAGCTTGTAGAAGTAGAACTTCCAAGTAAAGTGTCAAAACCCAAAAGATAGTCTTAAAGGTTCATGGAAGGAACGTAAGGGTTTCCCTTTCACGTAGTTAGGGACGTTAGAAATGACGCCAACTACCCAGTCAACCCTAGACATAGGATAGATAGTTAGGAAGTTAGGATTTACTATCACCCCTAATCATTGTAGTCATCATGTTAGTTATCCATGCACTTCTAGTTAGTTTCGCTACCATCCACGACACTCAGGAGACGTTAGCAAAAAAGATCCATTGCTTGGAAGGCACAGTGGATCGCGCTCACAACACCCTCATATATTAAAAAGTGGATAAAGGCATAGAACCTGGTCGGTGCTGGCTTGATTACCAAAGGTGGGTAATCCAACGCCTACAAGGGCCCAAGCATAAGTATGCATCATCTTAAAAGAAAACTACTAAAAGGGGGATGGAATGCATGCTTACAAAAGAAGTCGAGCAAAAATGAGCTTCTCTCTCAAATAAAATGAAGCTTACCTTTTGATGTGGTCCAAGTCAATATTTGCAGGCCCACTTTCTCTCCAATGTTAACTCTCCAATATTATCAAGGTATTTCAAAGTGTGCTACACACAACAGCCAAGAGCGTGTCAATCGTCACGCTGTCAATGCAAATTTGCAAAAAATTAGTACATTAGTGCTATAATACTGACTTCTCAACACACACTCAATTTCCATGCAATAATCATGATTCCTTCATTTATAAAATCGATGATGATTGTCAAGTTATTGTGCAAAAGCACCTGACAAAGTGAGACAAATGCTAAACTAAATTCACCATAAATTGTATATCATAGTTATCATAAGAAGGCAAAATGATGAATTCATTTCCAACTAAAAATGGCGCACTTGTTCAACTTGCATGGTAGCATACAACCTTCTTGGACGTAATTATTGCAAGCCACATCAATTTTTCCAGTAACACCAATTGAATAACCACACTACATGATACATATAGCAAAATTGAGCTTGCAGCTGCTTAACCATCCAAAACGTTTAAAAACCTTCACAACATTTATCAACTAAGAATGACAATTCAAAACAATAACTGCAATTATCACATTTCAGTGCTTAGGGAAGCTGTTGCAGAATTATGTTTCCAAGATTACATGGTTCAATTAATACTAGTCTACAACATATAGTCAATCTTAGAGATGAATGATCAAGCGATGTGAAGATACTATCAATACAATAGGATGATCAAACATATAATCTCAAATTCTAACTTTGCCAAAGCAAGTATTGCGTTAATTATGAATTCCCCGTTTTACACCGATCAAACTAGGTCATGTTACCAATAACCTAATAAGTGCATATCCAACCTAGCTCCTTCTAAAACATTCACGATTCAACGGACTATTCCTTGTACATGAAATTCAAAGCCAATGCTAACCATTTGCGACCAATGCGAGCAAATTAATATACAGCATTGTCCATTCAACCACAACCTCGTACATCAGAAACCTCCTGCTTCACAGCAAAGTTTTGTAAAATTTCCTATGTCTACTTTTTCTATAATTTCTTCCTATGTCTCATTTCCCGGAATTCATTTGCAAATCCCTATAGGGATAACAAAAGAGTTTGTTGTGCTTCAATTTCCTCCTTTCTAATCGATCATGTTTAATTAAAAACTACGTCACTAAGAACTTGAATTTCAAGAAGATCCTTACCTGATTCCAATTCAAGTCGTTGATACCCGTGACACCCTCAGCTCATGTGCTCCAGCAACACAAATCACACTTGAACTTGACCAACGCAGTGCTTGCATTTTGAACACCAAAAAAACAGTAGTAAAGACATGCATTTTCGATTACGGAGTTGGAAGTTACAGGAGCTACGAAGAATGCTAGCCGGGAGGTCGGTAATTCAGTGTCGAGTTGAGGTCGGCCCTCCACTTAAATTTTTGTCAATGAAACGGATTTCCACAAGAGATATAATTTAAAGAACTTACACAACTAAAGTCTAGCCTATTAACGCAAGATCTAGGATCTCAATAAAATCTAGCACTAGCTGTCGAAAACTGAACATTATTTGTCAAAGGCTGCCTTCAAGGCTATGCAACAATATGTGGAACCGGGTATTGCAAAGCACTCACGACCAAAACAATGGCAGAGTGATTTGACTGATTTCCAGTGATTTCGAGGGGTTGTCTACTTGTGCAGTATTGCAGTTGCGGTTTTCGTCTAATCCTCAATTTTCAATGCTAGTCGATTGAGTTGCTTCCAGAATCCTTGAAAGAGCCACTATAAGAAAACCGCGTTTTTTCCTGCGTTTTCCTTTAACGCGCGATGTTTTTTGTGACGTCAACGCGTTTTTTTTACGTCCACTTGTTTTCAAAAAACACGAGAAAAAATGCGCATTTTTGCGTGACGTTCATTGTGACACAGTTACAAAAAACAACATCTAGATGAATGTCAATTCCGATGCGTTGCTCAAAGTTATGTCTAAAATAACATTAGGTCTGTTTTTTGTGACGTCAAAAAAAACAAAGATTGCCACGTCAGCAAACAAATTTTTTGGCTATGGATGAATTAGTGAAATTAATATGGTCAATGCTAAAATGTTGACCAAATTTAAAAAAATTTAAGAAAAAGGCAACCACGTGGCATATTTTGAAAAAAAAGAAGTGGATGGATGTGCACAATGGATGAAGAAAAGGAGTTCTTTATACTAATGGGGTGGTAGGAGGATTGACAAACTATATGGGATAAGTAAAAAAGAAGTGTCATCATTGCAGAATGTCAAAAACAACGTCAGCATGACATCAACAACAACATCCTTGCAAAATGTCAAAAACAATGTTAGGAAAATGTCAAAAACAACGTCAAGAAAATGTCAAATACAACGTCAGCATGTCAAAAACAACATCCAAAGTCAAGTTCCTTGTTCAAATTATCCCATATCTTTTGTCACACCTTAGACAACCATGGATTTTAGTATAAATAAATCTTCTCCACCCTTCATTTTTACATTCAATGAAGTAATTCATTCATTCGGCCATCTTAAGGTAAATGGGTAAGTTTTTTTTCTCTTATTGAATTCAGTAATTTTGTTTGTTTATTTTAATTTTAATTAATTTTAATTAATTATTGTCAATTCACTTTGCTACAGTCTGTTCCAGTTGATGTCCAAAAAAACATCAAAAACGATGTCAAAATCGATGTCAAAATCGATGTCAAAATCGATGTTTCAAAAAACATAGTCAAAAATTTTAAATGTTTTGAAAGTATGTTGACGTGGCATGCCATGTCACTTTTCTTCCGAGTCCACGTCAGATTTCCGAGGGGTCCACGTCAGAGGACACGTCATGGATGAAAAGTGATCCTACGTGTCGCTATCCGCTGACATGGCATGCCCATGCTAAAATTTTGACGTCAAGTTTGACGCGCGTCAAAAAACGCGTTTTTTGGTTTGACGCGGCGTCAAGCCCACGTTCATGGCCGCGTTTTTGGCTTGTCTATTTTGACGGATTTTTTAGCACATCACGGTTGACGTCAGCGCGTCCAAAAAAACGTCAATTTTGACATTTTTTTTTCCTGCGTTTTCTTATAGTGAGCGCAATTGGCCTAAAGAGTGTTGCTCTCTACTACCTCTCGATCTTCTCAAGAAGATCATTCTCTGCTATGGCGTGTACTTCATGGTTCATTCCATGATGTTGCATGCCCTTGCTAACAATCACATACGATTGAAGCTAGAAGCATGTATGTAAGCCAAATCAAAGGATGCCTCCAACAACAACAAGCAGGAGGTATGCGCAAGTATTACCAATGGGGGGTGGTAGCACTCAGGGTTGACTCTTCCAGCACACTCATTGAGAGTTCTGCTAAGAGTTCCTAGACCTGGCAGACACAATTTGAGAAAGAGGCAGCAAAGAGGTGACGTAGACTTAACAACACAAATGAGAAAGAGGCAGCATGGACTTTAAGACAGAGATAAGACAGAGGCGGCGTAAAGATTGCCAACATGATATATTGATATTTGCAAGCTAAATGTCTTCATATTGTAGATTTGAGATATGAACCTAACATCTACTTATTCCATCACATCCCTCCTTCATAGTCACTTTTTAACTTTATCATTCACTTCCTCCTGGCCTCCACTTCCTCCCCACCTTTGCTTCCTCTCCACCAAAAAAACACTCAGAACACAAAAACTAAGTTAAAGAGTTTGTTTGAGCTCCTTGTTGAATGGATTAATCGGTTTTGTAATCTTTTTCAATCGTTGTTTGTGTGTGATACCCCTCGAGTGGAGCCACATTCATTAACTTTGAAGTCTTCCCAATGCTGCGCCTCGATCTGCTGCACTTTTAGTCTTTTGAAGTGCGTGAATTGTACAAAATTTCAGTTCTTCCACAAGGATCTTGGAGAGCCAGATGGTCGATTCTACGTTGCCTATTGCGATACGGTTCGGGTTCAACCCAATAAACTAGCAATGTGTGCATTTTTTCTCCCCATTAAGAGCCTTCCTACTTTCTCCTTGTGCTGTGTGTGTTATATCCTTTCCTTATATTCTCTCTCTCTCTCTAGAATTACACCTCGCATCGCAAAGAATTTCTCTGTCATCCTTTGTCCTTCGTAATAAGATCATTGTTTTTTCCTTCCTGTTTTTTGATACCCACAACTGGCTATAGTGTCCTTGTAGCTGACGAACATAATTTTGGAAAATAAATGTAATAAAAAGTCTCGGTCCAAAGCAGTGAATAACAGAAGCGCGCGGCTCTTCCCCGTGATTTCCAGCCAAGTGATACTTTTTTTTGAAGCATTCCTTGTAAGTAGCTAAGGTTAAATTGCTGTGTAATAAAAGTTAAAAGTACCACAACACACAACAATCGCCTGACAAATTTAGAATTGGAGACGTGCACAAATCTGTCGAACACGAAGTCTCATCACTTCCTAATTCTTGTACACAGTTGCGTCTAGGAAATAGCCGAAATTGTAGAAAAAACAGAGCCAACAGAAACATGATTGGGCTCTAGTGTGATTAGTTGTTTTTTTCTAGGTAAGGAAACTTATACTATTCCATTAGTAATGATTGATTTCAGAAAACATTTTGTTTGTTTTGTGTACTTGAAACTGCAATTATCATTGTAGAGATTGTTGTTGTAGCATTTGTTGCAAAGTAGATCAATCTTCACCCCACCACAAAGTCTATCTTCTGGAGCCTCCTAGTACATCCGGAATCCTAAATCCTAATTTTGGAATATATAACTGAAGATCTATTTTTCTATATACCCCTAGTCGTGTCTCTATTAGTGACAAGAAGTTGGATTTCAGGCCAATTCTTATACTTATGTTTATTTACAAAGGGATATGTTAAATTCTAATTGATTCCTGAACTTCCTCCATCTTTGCTTGTGTTATTACAGCTATAGAATAGTTTTTTTAGGAATAAACGTAATAAAAGTACAATCCAAGGCAATGAGAAAGACTGTTTAAGCTTGAAATTTTGAATTCAGGAACCTTGATTAAGGAATTTCCTCACAACAATTTTGCGGGAGCCTTCTACGAGTTAGCCTTCACCAAAGAGAACAACAACTTCCTTGCATCTATTCAAAAGTAATACAAGAAAGATGAGAAGATTCTCATGGTGTGCCAAAAATGACTCAAGATAGCTTTCCAAGCTGCAAAGTCCATCTAGATTCTCTTGGAGTGCTAATTCACAGTCCTTTGCTGAACAATTTTATGCTGCCTGTCGTCAAAGTTTGAACGGAAACTAATATAACATCCTTGGGTGATATCTTTATGGTGTGTAGACACTGGAAAGAATCATAATTGGCAAAAAATTTAGGGTGTTTGTCCGATGCCCTCTTTGATGCTATGTGGGATTGCACTTTCTCGGTCACAAATGTATTAAAAACAATTCTTAAGCAAGTTCAATCGAGCTAATGACTTTTGCGCAACTTGACAGATCCGGTGCCACTACTAAGAAATTTGAAGATGCCGGGTATGAAAACATGGCTTATCTTGTGAATGGAATGTAGACATTGAACAAAGGTATAGATTTTGCATGCCTGTCCAACTACCCCCTCATGAAATTTGAGAAGAAAGTACTTTCTATTTTTGCGCAATTCTTTATATGTCATTAGGAACTGTCTTTCATTAAAATATTTTATTTGTGATTGGTTGCTTGGGATCCAAAATTCCAGGACAATTTTCAGTAATTTAAATTGATAAAGGATCTTGCAATATATTCAATCGTATTATGCTGCATCCAACAACTCATTGTGTCAAATTTTGGTATCAATCTATGACACAGTAGAGCTTTACAAAGCTCAGGTCTTGTTGGTGACCTTGAAGATGTGTTCTGTTTGTATTTTTGTACATGTTAAAACAACAGGTATCAATGACTTGGCACTAAAAACTATTGTCAGTTGAAATCTTGGGATCTTCACTTGTCCTAGTTTTTAGAGCTTTCGGCTGTTTTGGCATGATTTGATTGTTTTTCTCTAATTCTCATTTTGTTATAATTTGCACATGAACAAAGTCTAACACAAACTTCCCTTGATTTGGTGGAGATAGTTAACAAGGTCTTCCCAAATTATGATGTTCTAGGTTGGTACTCAACTAGGAGCAATGTGCAAGATGCGGATATGTATGTTTATAAAGTTGTAAGTTTCTTGAAGTTTCAGGCATGTTTCACATGTCTCTCGTATCTCTTTCAAAGCGTTGTTTATTGGCAATTTATTTTTCCTTGCAATTAGTTTGGTTTGGAATATACTGGGAGTAATAGTCTAATAGAGTGAGAAAATAGTGAGCAATAAAAAATTCACAACATTTCAATCTTATTTAAAGTTGGGCTATGAATAAAGTGCTTTGATATGTGCTGTTGTGGTTGTTTATATGTAGTTAACGAGCCTAACACGTGTTCCTTCTCCTTGCCAGATGATGGATGTTAAGGAGAGTCTAAGAGTTGGTGAATATCTTGCATCAATACAACTTGCAACAATTGGCCAGGTTGAAATCCAAACCTTCACTTGAAAATTTTCATCCTAATAGTGACGATATTACAGTACAGATATAATAGAATATAGTATTCTCATGCCCATCTTCTTCCATGACTAATGATTGAAATGTATAAGCAAGTCTTAATTACTAGATTTTAGGTTATTTGTATTTTGCACTTGTATCTTTAGCTTCTATGATGATAATACACATGTTAGCAAACTTTTGTTTCTTTGGACAATCTATTATCATTTTAACATAAAGCTTCAATTATTGTATAGACTTTATGGTAATTTTATTGAAATGGAACATCAAGTCAATTGAAGGAATAGGAGGATTTGGTGTACGTGCAACGCTTGTAGGTTATTAGAAGGTGGTGGAAGATTTCTTTCTCACACTTCTACAAACCATCATACAAAAAGAGATGCAATCTTTCAAACAACAACATTCAATATTAATGGTGGTGTAAACAATTGCAATGTTGAACAAGGCCCAATACATAAGGTATGCGACATTGCTAGCTCTAGTAGTAATTGTCCTTCACAACAGGCGACATAAAATACATATTTCCAACTTTCACAACAAGATGGTTCAAAGCAAGATGTTTTAGAGCAAGATGTTGCATTGAAAGTTATTTATGATGTGCAAAGAAACACAATGGAATCAACCCTGCTAGTAAAGCTTATTGACATCCAGAGAATGTGGGACAACCATGAGATGTCTCTCAATTTACAAGGATATATGCTAAGCAAGTTTTTTGGAGGCTTCACTGATATTGAAATGCCACTAGAAAAGCAAACCCTTGGGAAGCTATAGTCATACTTATTAGCAAATTGAAATGGATACCTTGAAGGGATTCAAGCACAGTCTACATCTTGGGTGAAATTGGTAAAAACCTATTCTCCATTGGGTATGATAAAACCTAATAAGTGGAAGACGTGTGTTGGCATGGAGGAATTTGGTCATGAGCCAAATGTTTATCTTCCAAGTAAAAAAGATATTTATATCACTGGTGAAATACTGCAGTGTCAATGTGATCCACCAATGAATAAAAGAGACTGTCCAAGACATGCAGAGATTTGCACAAATTGCAATATCAAGAAAAAGAACATGATATCTTTTGACTACTTACCAATCAGAGATCAACTTGCTCTTTTGATCCGTTCTTCTACACACTGTATAGATTTTTTGACAATGTGGACAAAGAAGTCAAGGTGGATGAAGAAAGGTGTCTTGCAACATCCTAGTGAAATTAAGGATTTTGGGGATGGTGAAAAGGTGCGGATTTATCAAGCTTTTTAGGACCCTAGTTCTATGTGGGAACTACCAGTCATTTGTCCAAATTGTAAAATGGCTCATAAATCTTTTTCAAAGACATGTGAAGAAAAGATTTGGTATGAAACAATCCAGATGTACTTTTTTTGTTGTAGGCAATGCCAAGAGTACATCACAGCTTCAAGGACCAAGTGCAAAGGTAATTAATGTTTGATGTATATGTAATTATGCGTGTATCTAAATTTTTTTGAATGTTTGGTTTTCTTCAAAATTCAACTTAAATTACTATTATTGTTTTACAACTTTTGAGTAGTTGATTATTTTTAAAATGAATGGTTATATGTGCAGGGTGATCCACAAAATATTGCATTGGGAATCCATTGGGATGGTTTTTTGACATCAAAACATGGCTCTAGAAGTTGTTGGTCTATTTCAGCTAATGTACTGACTGCAAAGAAAGGAGGCCCGTTATAAAATCTACCTATCCTTTTCATTCTTCTACATTCTCAAAGTGATGCTATTTATATAAGAATGAATGATGCTAAGTGTGCATTTTTACGTCCTTTAATAGAAGATTTGGAGCATTTATTTGTAGAGGGTTTTCAAGTACATTTTCAAGTTTCTAATCAATATATAAGTGAGCATCTACCTATAATGCAAAATGGTCCTATAACCATACGAGTTATTCTTATGTTAGTTGTAGGGGACCATCTAGCCCAATGTTGAATTGGTCAACTGAAGTCGTCTAGGAAATCCGGATGTCATAGATGTATTATGCACACTTCACTTAATGCGCAAGGGCAATATCTATATGATCATAATCGTATTTAGGTACATTTATAACCTCTTTCTATTGTATTTTTAGATTTTTCATTCAATGACAAAAAAATTTAAGTATTATGTGTCTTATCATTCTCATAGTTTAATAAATGTGATCATTGATGTAGGTTCATAATCCTCCGCCTAGACGCACGGCAGACAAGTTATTTCAGAGCGTTCGCGATTGGAAGCGAGCGGACACAACTATTGCTAAGGAGCTAATATCTCGTGAAACAAGAATCTCAGGAGAATCCATATTATGGAGATTATTTCACTTATACGACTTTGATCTTTCAAATGATTTGGTGTTTGATTTAATGCACATAGCTTGCCTCAATTTATTCAAACATTATACAACCAAGTTATTTGATGAAGTGGCTTTGTTATATGATGGTTTATTGATGGATGAAGTTTGGAAGGCTTGTGTGCAAATCAGCAAAAGTCGTCTATACGAACTTAAGCAAAGAAGGTGGCCTTATGACCCAACTGGAAAACATTCTATTTATATGGCTGAAGAAAATCAAAAGTATGTACAGTGGATACTACCTCATATTTTACATGTACTCTATAGTCGAATCTCTGAAAAAAGATGGTTTATAGGGGCTCTGCTAGTTGATTTGGCACATTATTTTTTCAATTATACAAGGGATAGTGGTTGGAATATTGTGAACTTGCAGACTGTCCAATTACTTCTTCAAGTATGGCAAATATGCTCAGAAGACCTTGATGGATGTAATGGAACTCCTTTAGAGCATGTTGTTGGCGCAACTCATCTATTGGATGATGTTCGAAGATTTGGCCCAAGTGAAATATACTGGTGTTTTGTCTTTGAGTGAGAGGTGGCTCGGTTTCACTAGAAGAACCCTGTGTTTTTCTTGACGCATTTTTTGTGACATCCACCTGTTTTTATGTTGTATTTGATGTTACAACTAACACCTTACACTATGTCTAATGTCAATGTTGACATAAAAACAGGTGGATGTCATCAAAAACGTATCATGAAAAACAAGGGTTTCTTCTAGTGTTTGGAAAGATTACGACAAACAACAAATTAATGGAAACAAGTTAACTTTCATATAGTATTACTCGTGCAAGCTTTTCATAGGTGTGGTGCATCAAATAAGCAAAGAACAAGATTCCCTTCATGTGTACCAAAGAGCTCTTAAAAAAGTTCATGGATTTTTAATGTATCCTGAAGGGGTGGACCAAGACAATCATGAAGGGTTGCATCAGTATCCTTTGTGGCACACCAATGTGGAATCTATACTAGTTGCATTGAGAAAGCAAAAGATATTAGCAAAAGTTTCAAACTTGCAAGTGGCAGTCCTTATGCATCAGTAGTAGCACTCAAAGGCATTTTAATTGAATAGAAATATGCTCCAAAATTGGCACAATCAATTGAGGTTGTAGAATACTTGACTAATTGTTGTGATAGAGAACAAGGCTGGATTCCTCTCATCAACAAAATAAACAAAGTCATGTTGCAAGGAGTTTTATATGAAGCAGAAAGTCATGTCATTGTGAAATGTGATCATGACATGGATGGTACTCCTTTCAAAGCAAAAATCCATGGATTCTTTAGCCATGATTTTATGGGTGAGATCTCTATCTATTTTAGTGTTGATTACTATACTCATCTTCAAGACATATCTTTTGAAGGGTCCCAAAAGATATATGTGGATTTTGTAGATGAAGTCAGTGGCATGAACATTGTCTACAACAATCGTTGGTGTCCATTTGATCATTCTTGCATACGGCCTATAAGTTCAGTACTTCATACTTTTATGTTAGTGGAGCCGGGTTTATCAAGAAGAATTGCATATGACAAATCCATGAGCATAGCATATGAAATAAAGGACAACCTACCAAGGACCCGATTACTTACTCAATGTCAATCCATCTTAGATATGTAACTGTGAGCTATGTACGGAAGGCTTGAAAAGTTGGTTGACAAATAGAACAATGTATCATGCTTTTGACAATTGTAAGTTTCTAATTTTATACCAAGAGACTGTTCAATTGATGCATTTTTTTTTAATTTTTTTTTTTAGATACACATTTACACATTATCATCTTGTGGAGAGCACATTTTTATAACTTATATAATAGTGACTTTTATAAAAATGTATTTTTTCCGTAGTAAATGAATTGATGCAATGAAAAAATGTTGCGACTGTGATAGGTGATGGAAAGAATGATGCACCAGTATTACATGAGGCTCAATAGTGAATGGAAACTATTTTAGGAGCGGGCAACAAACAAGAAAAAGAGGGATAGAGAATACAGTGACAAGCGTAGACGTGAGGAAGTGAGAAACCGTGGAGGTTCCAATGCTAGATCAAGGCCGACCGGACTCCAATCCACTACCAAACGCCACAGTAAATGCATATGGGAAAAAATGATGGTAAAGTCTTAATTTGATATTGTTTGTTTTTCTCATTCTATTTTTTGGTGCACTGTTGTATTTACATGTAATTTGAGGGCAAGAGATGCCTGCCAACTCCAATTGCTCGCCAAGCATTTGATTGCTTGCTCATCATAGAGTGCTAAAACATGACAACATCCTTAAATGTTACTCTTTTTTTAGTGCTAGAATAAATAAAAAAATTCATGTCGGGATACAACACTAATGACGGAGGTCCTGTGTTTTTAATGCTTTTTGTTGTTGTTGTCCACTTTGTTCTCATAAATGGGATTCAATTCGTTAAGTTAGTATTTGATATCCATAGCTGACCATGGGCTCTGTTTCTCTGGTTCATCCTCTTGTTTTAGTGGCTCATATTTATTTTATGTATCACCTTTTGTTTGTTTTTGTTTTTGTTTTTTGATAATCTGATGTTGATAGCTAACTGTGGGCTTTGTTCTCTCCATTAGTACGCGCAACAAGGAGGACTTTGTAGATTATCAATACTTTTATGAGCCAGACCTACTAGAGGTCATTTTATCTCAAGAGTATGTCGATGCCACCAAGGCACACTTACCAGAGCTTCCTAATGCAAAACGTTGGTAGTATAAGTCACTAGATCCCTCTATGCAAGACACACTTGTGCTTGCTAATGACTGTGATGTAAGTAAGTTCTACCCTAGATTTGCATAATCCCTGATTATTTGAAATTTCCACAGAAATCGTTATAAAGAAACAACAGCTTTATTGGCCGATCAAAACATAAAGTAGGATGTAGACTTCTTCATGGCACACTTGTAGTCAGACAAGCACTTTAGGATTTAGGGTTCACAAGATTGATGGTGTTGGTAGGTGGTAGCTTTCTTTGATGAAGTCCTGGAAGAAGGAGCGCATGTGAAACAAGGCTGCAAATTGGACGATGGGTGACATTGTAGCTCACTTGAAGAACACAAAATTGACCATCATTGAAGGGGCTATATGTTATAGGACCATGATAGAAGAAACAAATACTACTTGTTTGTGTTGGAGTTTTGGAGGCTATTTTTCAGTGCATAGAAAATTAGAAACAACATTATATTTATTTTGAACAGGAAAAAATACTAATGTATACAGGTTGGTTGATGGTGCCATTCTTTAATTTTAATAGTAACTATTATTTCTTTACACTAGCCTTGTACATCACTTTCATGTATATGGCATGACAAAAAGTTCCTTATGCATTGTGGCATTTGTAAATTCAATGTCTAGGGACGCAAGACTCATGTTATAGAAGGAATAAACGCGATATTCATTAAATTGGGAAAAACATGGGTACCACTTTGTATTTCGCCTGAATCCAGAAAGGCCTCCTAAATCTCTTTACAAATGTACCTGGTAAACTAAATTGGAAAATAGTTACAATTTGGGAATTCTCTGAAAGGAATCAAACATTACTATAGCAAAAATGTGCGACAATTGGATGTGTAAACAACCCCATTTTCTGTATCTGAATGTATATCCATGATGTATAAGTCATGAACTTCGCCAGGACTGTGGAGAGATAGAGTAGCAGTATCTCTGCACATTTTTGGCAAGGCTGTCCCTGCTGAATTTTTAGAGCCAGAGAAATAAGAGGTACAAAACAAACGGTCTGGCAAACCCGTATGCAAGGAAGTCAAGAACATGGGATGACCTGAATAAGTAATATGAAAAATTCCTGGAGTAATCTCATTATGACAGGGATATAAAATGTAGGTGACCTCTTGAATTTTATTCAGCTAGAGCAGAAGTTGGACTTATACCATGTCGCCGCGCGAGCGTGCTCTATTCAGTACCCTACACTTAGCGAATGTGTGCGGGACCTTATCTCATGAGACGTGTATGAGTATCACTACAACAAACAAATATGAGTTCACACATTTGGCATAGTTATCCAACAAACATGTTTCAGTTAATTGCTTGAAATTCCAGACATGGCACTTTGAAATCAGACAGAATTACAATGCCTATAGCCGTAGGAAAAACAAAGTGAATTACTTAAACCAAAATCGGCCAAACAGTGTTGCAACGCATTCCGTGAAGCCCAACTACGCACTACAGAACTTCCAGTCCTAGATGAAGTACAAAAGGATTATGAAATTCACCTGATCACCTGAATGTCATGCAACCATATGACGTAAATAAGAATAGCAAACCATCGTACTAACAGCTTTCGATGAACTACAAACTGATTTTAAAATTCAGGTGATCACCTAATTCTGTAGCACCCGTATCACTATAAGAAATCCATCAAACCGTCGCACTAATACTCTCAGATGAACAAAAAATTGATTAGGAAATTCAGGTGGTCACTTGAATGTTTTGCAAACATATCACATAGCAAAAAATGAAACCACTACACAATCGTGCTGCGGACTGGTCCCTCCGATATAACTGCCAAACTGGTAATTGTGGACAAATGCCCTTCACTTAGTCCTCGTTGTCTCCGTCTGTGCTGTTGTCGCCATCACTGCATCGTTGCAGATTGTCCTTCGCTGCAAGCACTTGTGCTTGCGGAATGAAGATAGTCGTTGCACCGGCTCTTGGCTTCTAAGCCGTCAAAATAGAGTCAGTATGAACCCAACAAGGGGCTAGCTTTGAGTCAGCCCTCCATTTGAAGGGAATTCCATCAATAGCATCCCACCCACGATATGACGCTTGCACTTCTTTGTCTTTTTGCGTAGGTTTTAAATATTGAATATATATGTTTTTGTAATGGTCACTTGTTGACAATAATTTCGGGTCAGACAAAGCTAATGCGACCCATACAGGCTTTGTACCTTCATCATCGTCATCTCCTGGTCGAAGCAAAAGCACGAAGCCGTTCGCACAATCTTGAGCAACTCGGAATGATGGCCGTGGACGATCTCGACGAGGTCCAATGAAGTGTTCATCAATGCCGAACTCCTCCCTCGTGGTTCCATTCCTATTGAAGAGGTCATCTGCACTCACTTGAATTCGAGTGGCCGGCCAAAAACCTTCCACAAGGTCTGCTACCGGCGCAGTAGGTGGTTCCTCCAACGCATCTTTCACTCCTTTCCAATAATTAATGATATATCTTTGCTTTGACAGGTACACTCTTGTTTTGTCCTTTGCTGCAAGTGACTCCCAATGCACAATGAACCCGGATATGCCCTTCACAATGTCTTCCTTCTGTCGCATGGGGATTGATTTTGCTGCAAATGGTTCACCACGTGGCCACTGCTGTGTACCATCTGAGTTTATGTCCCACAATTTGATGCCATTCGCGGGCTTCCAAATGTCTTCTGTGCACCGAATCTTGAACTGCATAATCGGTTCACGATCGCGCTTAGAAAACTTGAACTGTTGACCTTCACTGTGCCCTATGAGCTCATTCCCATTTTTTGCCAAAAATGGAGCAACAAAATTTATAAAGTCAGGGACCTCCTCTATCAAATGCGGTATGACTTTGGGTCCTTTTGGATCTAGAGACATATACGATTCCATAAGAGGTGGAAGAGTTGGGTGGTCACTTTCACGGAGTTTCATACTCCATCTCCCGAAGGACACGTCGATGTCCTCATGCGTGTGGCCGACTAGGAGGAACGACACCACCACTTCATCAAATATGTTATTTGCAACCAGCAACGACCAAATTGCAAACACATACCTACTCTTATTATCCTTCCAGCAATTATCAAGCTGGACATGAAGAATTCGAGGAAGCGCAGTACCCATTGGAATTGTCCCTTCATCTGAAGGGGCAGGGATGCAAATTTCTTTTCCTTGAAGAAGAGCTCTTGATAACATTGTCCTGCCAGAGTGCTGAAATAGTTTTCCAGTAATTGATTGTTTTGGCTGCTCTAAATCACGAAGGAGTTTCGCTATAGACCCCACTGTATGATTCGAATCAGCCCTATATAAATCAAGCGCATAATGAGCATAGTTGATGTCTCCATGTCCGTGAGCTATCATGCCGGTGACAGAAATTGGCAGCTTCGTCAGTCCGTCAGTACTCTTGTTTTTGGCCGCTAGGCTCGAGGACGCTGTCTTGGAATGGTCCATCTTGTCGTGTATGATGGTCACTACCTGCTGTGGATTAATAACTGAAATGTACTTAGATGAGCAATACGCCTGCCGATGAGCCTCTTGATCAGCAAGATGCTGCTTTAGGTCCATATTATACACCTCATATGCTTGGGATGTCGAAGGATGTGCATCCCGAAGTTGTGTGATCTTGTCACAAGTTCCACAACGTGCAAATATATCACCTCGGTGCTTCACCAAGCACTCTCGAAACTCGGTTCGACGAAGGAAACTAATTGTTGAAGCTGAAACAGGTGGGAGTCCCAAGGCCACATTAACCTGAGAGGGAGCCATTGCAGAACGTATTCCTTGTTAGAGTTGCAACATGTACTCTGGACTGGATGACCTTATGATTGCCACCACCACCTCGTCCTTACTTTCAGGTAATCACCTGAATACTCGTTGGATTTAGGTGATCTCCTGAATCCCGGATGATGAGATCAATGAAGTAACGGTCACGAAGTTTCCTTCACGAAAGGACCTATTATAATGCATTGCATATCAACTTGACGAATTCGACAACGACAATACTTCGGAACCATGACATCAAGTGGGCTTCTGAGTCCTGAACATAATGGCCAATACAACTCAGGAGCAACCACTGCCCTAGAATTCAAGACTCTTCATGAAGCATTCAGTCTGAACCCATCATGAGGCTAAGTTTTGCATTGCAACACCCCTGTACCCTGAAATTCAGGTGATCACCTAAATTGTGTGTCAAGGGGGTCACTACAGCCCTAATGTCGTGCAGTTCTATTGGATCGTGGTGTTTTAAGTTAACCAAAATCTAAACAAATCCGGCCAACACTATCACATGCTACTATTGATTTTCAGAAAGTCATTCCGTGAATTACCTCATTCAGTCTCTCCCGAATGTCACTCCATTTTGATCCTGTTGGTAGCACCCGCTCAACAACCCTTCGCCCGTCCGACATTGTTCATTGCTTGTGAGGCATCAAATCAGCAGACGCCTCGATGATGCATGACATGGAGGCCAGAGCTTGTCTCGTCGCCGGCCTTCTCTTTGACAATCCTCTATTTCCATGGTGAGTTGACCTGAGGCCCTGTGCTGCTTTACCACGTTGCCTGTAGAACTCAGTCTTCGACACATTCATTATGATCATCCATGCTTTCACACAAACCTCACGGTTGTCCAGCATCACATACTTCCGACCTGGGGAGCTCTGAACTTGTCTGTGTACCTCTAGCTTGATGTGATTTCGCATGCGGTGGTCTATCAACCACATTTCATGACGTAGACTCTTCACAACTACAGGGTCGATTGACCTTGTACATTTCTGTCGACAGCAAGTTGACGACAAAACCTTGAATAATGACTCATAGCTGGTCAAACGCTCCACTGTCGACGTCTGTTGGTTACGCCTTACCCGACTCGTATTGTACTGTCTACGCGGTGTCCGTATTGTGTTGTCATTGCAATTTTGCATCTCCGTAGCGTGTGCTAGTTCATGTTCGTGTAAAGTACGTGTATTGTACAGTAGGGCCTTTGTTGGCCATCGCTTCAGTGTTAACTTCCAGTCAGAGGGGACAAACTCTATTAGGAACTCTTCTATAATGAACACCCCTACATCGTCTGGACCTAGTTCCCGTCTGTCCACGTAGTCTAATGGTCGACAATTTTGGACAATTCCTGTTCCAGTAATGACACGGTCTTTGTTCAGAAGGTTGACCTCCAGATTCTTCCATTCTTCCCACGGACAGCTACGACTTAGAGGTCCTGTAACATCTTCTTCATGCTCGCTTGTTAGGAAAGTGTCGTCATTTTGAATGGCTTCTACCTCGTCCACGTCCTGTACAGTTGTAAACGCATGTCATTCTAATGACTACATAAGGTAGGAACAACTGATCAGTGACCAGTATTCGTACAAAACTGTGAATTGGAAGGTCCCTACGCGCGCAGATTTGTGGCCTCCCGTCGTAAAGCTGGATCTGCAGTGATGCTTCACTCTGTTAATTTGGTACTACGACCTGTGTCAATCTTAATTGGAGTAAGTCATTCATGAACTGTGTGTCAATGCTGTTATCTACAATGGGCATTTGCCTCAATCGAAACGAGAATATACATTGACAGTATCATGTTCTGTACATTTGACTCTTAAGTTGGACAAGATCTGATTGAACACATGTAACTCTTACCATCGAGGACTCTTGGGTACTCAATGGCGTTCTCGTCAATTGGCCCTTCAATTATGATCTGTAAAAGAGAAATCTCATTAACAATATGTTCGTCGAAGTCCTCACGTATCATGACCACATGTGCCATGAAGTTATTGATTGTCAGTGAGTAGGATTACCTCATCTGGTGGGTTGTCCTCTTCTGTTTCCGTGACGTCCTCCATATGCCTTGATTACCAAGGCGTATTTTCTTGAGCTTCATTAAAGTAGACGAAGACTACTGTCGCATTGAACTTGTTGGTCATACATATCATACTCATAGTTGAATCAATCTACTAATGCCTGTTCACATGCACTTCCTACATGAGGGGAAGGTCAGCTTCTTTCTCTTGCTACCAATTTGACGTTGCTTTCCTGGTGTTCACATCATTCAGAAGTAACTACAACAATTTTTCTTACTTACGGTATTCTTTTCTGATTGCTTAGGCGGGGATGTTGAATTTGTTGCACAATTGATGTGGTTCAGTTCACCACCTAATTCTCTATTGACGCCGTTCTCAGCTTATCATATTAGTCATAACAAACTAAACGAAGTTCAATTCATTCCGCAGCATCCTTGATTTAGGTAACTACCTAAATGACGAATGATTCCATCGTGCATTCCCCCATCGAACATGAAGGACTAGAGCTTGTTAAATTTGTTTCTCTTATTGACGATATTATTTTCTGATTGCTCAAGCGGGGATGTGGAATTTGTTGCACAACTATCGTGGTTCAGTTCACCACCTAATTCTCTGTTGACGCCGCTCTCAGCTTATCATATTAGTCAGAACAAACTAATCGAAGTTCAATTCATTCCGCAGCATCCGTGATTTAGGTAACTACCTAAATCACGAATGATTCCATCGTGCATTCCCCCATCGAACATGAAGGACTAGAGCGTGTTAAATTTGATTCATGACGAACATGATTTAGGTGAGTACTTGAATCTGAATTTTTATGTCTCTCTGCTTATCTTAATTGACAGGATAGCTAAATGAAGATAAATTTTTACGAAACGTCTGTCATTTAGGTGACCACCTAAATCTGAATAGGTTCCGCTCTCTATTTATCTTATTAATCATAACAAACGAAATAAATTCCAGTTTTCTGCAGTGTCCGTCATTTAGGTGACCACCTAAATTCGAAATGACTCTCTCCCGTGATCCAACCTTTCAACATAACAAACTACAGGATGTTCAATATGCTCCATCCCGTCCATGATGTACGGGACAACCTACATCTGAAAAAATTCTCACCAGAATTTTGTACATGTTCATACAATAAGAAATCAGAATTTCAATGTCCCTGCACTACGGCTACGCTGTCCATCTCATACATTGCACTACTACGGCAATTTATGACTTCTTCTCAATAGAATCCAAGTAAACCTGATTCAGCGGGTCATCGTCACATGACCATGGACCACTTTTACAATATTTTTCAATGACCTTCGAATTCCGTGGTACACCCCTATTGCTCGATACCAATAACTCAATTGTGAACAACGGATAATGGTTTATTCTCAGATGACTACAATTACAAAGCTTTCAACAAAGAATACCAGGCATAATCTCTAAATCCAGACGTATTGTGGAAATGGACTAAACTTACTAACTCGGCAATTCAAGCAACCATCTTGTGCTCCGCATTCAAAATTCACAAGGTACACTGCATATAGTTAGACTGTGGCACACGCTATATAATTGCAACCCTGTTGTGTGCGTCCTCCTCTTTTTCTTCGGACACAGTGCTCTACTACGTCTACAAATAATACTGAAATTAGGACTCTCGGATTGACACATCGAACCATCTATGGAGAATCACTCGCTTCAACCTATAGCAATCACATCAATGGTGATGTGGTCTAAGCCACAGCCTCTGTACTGCAGTGTTAGATTACTTCCACAAGTTCCTACCTGCGTGTTCATAAAGCAATCATGGACAGTTCTCTACTCTAGTATGCGACGACAAACCCTGATGGAATGATTTCATTAGGTCCCATGATTATTCCCACATTAGGGTTGGAAGACGGCTTTCCTACGACTCACAGTATGGTATTGGTTTTCCATAATTAGTCCTCTACACGTACTATCTCCATTACATCTTCCTAGCACCCAACATTATACTATGCCCAACTCAAGTGCATTCCAACGAAGGCAAGGGAAATTTCCCGAAAACCTAAGAATCTCAAACCAAAAAATGGTCCACAGCAAGCACTCACCTAATTCTGTGGGACTGCGTTCCATCAATCCTATATCACTTGTTGTGCCTTCTTAAACCCTATGACAGGAAAGACTTCGCAACCGTGGCTAAATTTTACAAAATTCTCGACAATAGCAACTAGCATAAACTGAAAAACACATCCGAAGAATGAACTTACCGGAACCACCGCCAAGGGACGTCGTCTGTTCCATGCTGACACAATACGCAGCAAGTACTACACGCGCGGAACTCCGTCGCACGACCCGACCCGTTCCGCTGAGGGCGACGTCTTTCAACAAAGACCGGATGCGAATTGGACCGTCGTTGCAGTCCCGCAAGGAAGAAAACGACTTCGAGAAACAACAGAAAGTAACTCCGAAATCAGACTGCCTGTATTCTCACAAAGATTTTGCAGAAGGTGACATCCACATTTCCGCGCTGCACTACAACGGTCGACAACAGCACCAAGAACACAGAGAAAAGAAGGCGGGCCTGTCCCTTGCCACCCTCCTGCAACATTCGAAGACCGCCTCGACGCGAGGGGAGCCGTTCCGCAGCAAAGAGGATGATTAAGGCGCCGCGCGTGTAGTACTTCTGACGCATCAATGGTCCCTCTCACACAATTCGAGGTTCATTGCTTTGGTGTCTACATATGGGCGTGGACACACTTACTGATGTGCAGGCTCACTGTCAAAAATGCAGATTTCATAGCAGTCCTACCTAAGGTGTTATTTTCTAATTATTCACTGTTTGGGTGACACATTCTCAAAATGGTTTGTAGCCTTCCAGAGTTCATCCTAATTTTTGTTGGGGGTTCAGGTGGCCCCTATGCATGGACTTTGTCAGGACCATGGAATTTTCTTTGTTAGCAATAAATACTCAATGGCCGATTCCTGAGGATATGAAAATAACTACTGCCATTACAAAAGTATTGCATTGGATTGGATTACGTAACACGTCATAAATGAATAAGAATTTTCAAGTACTTTGTGAACGACCAGGGTTTTTTTTTGGTTTCCATAGAAGTGCTAAAGTGGCAACATACGAGAAAATGATGAAGCCAAATATTTTAGTATTCATCTATATTTTGAATTGAATTATCTTTTCATCTACATATTTGGATGAATTTCATTTAAAATTGGCAATTTCATCCAATTTATTTAAAAAACATGGAGCAATTTGGCATTATCATCCAATTTTTCTTCAAAAATTCCCTATAGGCTTGGTGCAACCCATTTTTTTTGGAGGCATTTGGGCCTCATGAGGCCCAAAAAAACAACACTGTGAACAACGGCATCAATTCTCAATTTATCAATAATTTCATGGAAGCCTGTATCTGCAAAATAGTACATCAACTTGCAATCCAATAGTTACTTTTATTTTATTTTCCTTCTTTCTGTATACAGTTGAATGTCACCATTCCAATGTGTCAGAACTTGGGCACTGAATAAAATAAAATAAAACTACTTCTAGCAGCTCTAGGGCGATCCACTTCATTGTAAGAACAACCTTGGGGCACTGTTCGTGCCACCAATAAAAAGACCTACAACCTTTTAGGTTCTGAAATTGCATACTATACATATATAATTTGAAATGCTACATTATTTTCAAAAAACCTACAAAGGCTCTTCAAATGAAGTCTAAATAAGAAAACTTTAATAAATAAGACATCAAAGTGCATGGACGATGAAATGCTACACATTGTAATATATATAAAATACTGTATGTAATATTAGTTGCTTGTAGAAATTTTTATTAGCCAATTAGTCTTCACAAACAGGAGTTTCTCAAAAAGGTAATAGTATAATCATGGAGGAAGTTGACAGTGCAGGGTACATGATAGAGATTTCTATTTGCTACTATTACGTAATCTAGGATTGCAAATCTCTTTCTTGTGTGTTAGTGCTGACAACTAGGATATTTCATTTCAAGCTATGCTACAATGTAATAACAAAGTCCGCATAAGATAGCCACTTCTGAAAGCTCGGTATCATGGGAGGGCCTAGTCACTTGGCAAGGACTTTCTTGAGGACCTCAGGAATTTGCTCTACTTTGAACACAAAGCCAAATGAATGTTTTAGTACGTAGTATCAATTCTTTGAAACTATAAGCGTAGAAATTCAAATTAGATCTTTTCAAAATCTCAGAAGAAAAATGAAGACCACAGCATCACGTATAAATTAAGAAGTTAAAATGACCATTTAATTTATATGTTTGTTAGTGGGTTCTACAATATACATCATATAATTGTTTGCAGTAGAAAGAGTTCCCTATAAAGAATAGTGAGGACCTGATGAAATTGACCTAATGATATTTACAAACAAAGTACCCCCACTTCAAAAGAAAATCACAGAATTTTTTTTTAAAAAGGCTTCCAAAAATATGCTTGTAATACCATTTTATATAACCATATGGTCATCTAAAATACAACAATGAACCCTACAAGTCCGCAGGTCTTCATTCTGCCAAAAAACACTCGAAATTGCCATTTCTATAGCAAGGAGTGAAAAGATTTGAAAAATATTTTTTCTTCCACATCTAACCGTACGATGTTACACCTAACTAGTATAAGAATGTGTGTAATTTATTTTAGAGTTCTTGACTGCACAGATTGCAAGATATTTGCATTTAAAGTAAAAAAAAAAAATTCTTAAAGACTTCAACACCTTGCGAGACTACATTTTGTGACTTCAAACATTTTTAACTTAAAACTTTTACACTACAGCATTTTGAACTTTAAATCTTTATAGTAGACAATTGAGTTGACAATCCCGATAAAACAAATTCAAAATAAAAATAATCAACATTCATAAAAAATTGAATTTTTCAAGTACGTATAAGATAGAAGGATAATCTGTAACATTCATATATTTAAAATGGAATTGAAATGCACAAAATCCAATGGTGAGATTGTTCTAACAAGTGAAATATTCTAGCAAAAAAAAAAATAGCAGCAATTGAAAAAATCCATCCACAAATGAATCCTACAAGGATTTTATTCCAAGAAGATGCTCTAACTGCCCACAAAATAAGAATGTCTAAAACTTTCTCAATACAAATCCAAATGAAATTAATCAAAGCATTCTAGATAGACAAAAATATACTGTCTATCTAAAAAAAAAAAAATATAAAGTCTAACTTCTACATACTGTTTTTGCTGCCCAGGCTGCCCCTCATCCCCTGTTTTGAGCTTATTTGGTCATAATTGTTGTTCCCGGGCACCGATAGTGAAAAAAATTATGTTCCTATAAAACTTTTCATTTTTTTGGTCTTCAACAAAAGTTTAAAAAGATGACAACAGAAATTGAGCATGTACGTACCTCCCTAAAATCCCATTTGTCCACGGAAGGAACAACGATCTTTTAGGCGTTCAGGTATAAATAATCAACCCTCCATCAAATAACGTCTTAACCTCTTATTAGTTTTCAGCAGAGCTTCTACATTGTGAACAAGAAGCAACAAATGATCCGCTTACACGCTTTGATTTTTCAAAAGGATATGTACATAATATGTACAAACTATAATGTTCTAACCAATTTTTGGAGTGAAGACTAAAAATAACAAGTGACACTATAAAATTAGTAAAAAGCTATCAATGAATTTACAAAAAAATGCACCCTTCAATTTTAAATTGTGAAATTTGTATTTGTGAAACAGTCATAGGCAAAAACCATAAGAGGATTTTTACATAGTACATCTGCAACTGCTTACAGTGGTGGGCATTAGATATTTACTAATTCATGGTCTCAATGATGATTTTGGTGACTACATATGCATGATGATTGCAATAATAATCAAAGAAGAATGGAATCCACCTTTTTCAATGAAAAATAATTAGAAATACTTCCCTCTATTTTTATTAATTCATAGCCACTTATTAAATTATGACTCAAATTATGTAATAAAGTTTATTTCGTAGTGAACACTATTATTTTGCTAAATTTCAAGTTGTCCATTTCTCTTATGGAAATTGATGTATGTTACATTATTTTTTACAATGGCCCTGCATTTATTATGCATGGTATACTTGAACCAATGTTTCTTGGGCGTATGAATTGATAGAGAAATTGCAATTTTGATTGTCTTCGTAGCCATGATCCCAATCATAGCATGCAAGTTATAAAGAACATGCAAAAAAAAATAGTATTTACATTTGTAGTTTATATTATAAGGGGGACTTGTCCACCTAAAAGAAGTTTGCATTTGCTCTTCTATGTGAAGTTTTTGTTTGTAATGATTGATGAGCATTTCATATAATTGCGTGATACACACGTAATATAGTAGGTAAGCCTCAAAATTGGCCAAAAGGAATGGGTGTATGTTAAAATAAAAAATTAAGACTTTATATACAAATTCCCTAATCCGAATTCCGTACATGTGTCCGAGCGGCAACATTACAAAACAATCTCGTGTTTTTTTCGTGGAGAAGAATGCGCTTCGCTGGTATTTGTAATGAAATAGATGCCACATTGAACAAGTATGAAGAAAAATGGGAGACTAGAGGTCAACAAATGGGAGATGAACATAGCCATGAACATAAGTAACCATGTCATTCACTCTGAATTTTGAAGACAACATCTTCTACAGAAGGAGAGGTCATACTAAAAATCAAGTTCAAAATTCTACTGTGATGAGAATTTTACTAATAAAACTAATAGCACTATACCTAGGTCGTTCCCAGAAAGCCTAGCATGGGATATTCAAATATTAAGGCGCAAACAGAAGATTGTAAGCACTGCAACCTCCAGAAATCTAACATACATTTGGCAAAGAAGTGACACTTCCTTGGGGCCTACAAAATTGTGTAGGCCCCATAATAATTATGAAGTGCATAATAATATATTTAATTGAACCAAAAGAACATGTAAACAAGGTGCTCGAATAATTCTTATTCCAAAATTCTTTTCCAGTGGTCATACAATAAAGAATGCTTCCGAGCGTGAAAAAACAGGGGCCATTCCATTATTGTGTGGGCAAGAACATAGTGGGCAAGAAATCTCAATTGCAATGGACTACTTTGTAAACAAAAACAAGTACTGTGCAAAATTGACAAAGCTTGTAATTGGACTACATACTACGTAAAAATAAAATGCGACCAAGAATATAGTATGCGTGCTTGTTGTAGTTTTTTCTTCGTGTCCCATTTTTGCAAGGCATGCTTCTCCTAAAGCAGTTCAAAATGTTCTCGCATAATTAGTATGCAGCACACTCTCTGTGAAGAAGGTGAAAATGCATTATTTGAAGATGGTGTGGATCACAAGATTACATTAATTGGCATTCCATTGTCACTTTCACCACTGAAAACAATTTGTACTATGGATCTTCAAAGATTCCGAACTACCTGTATCTACTAATATATAACAATATAAATGTATAAATATGCATATAAATATGTACATATATGTATGTATATATGTATATATATATGTATATATATATGTATATATATACAAATATAAATATATACAGAGAGAGAGATGCATTGTTTGAATTTATGTGAATTGATAGAGGCACATCGCGGGGGATTCATATAAATTATGATCTTGAAATTATGGTGAGTATGAAATGGTAAATGCTTCTACATTTCATTAAAACAAAATCCGACAATGCTTTTGAGTTTTAAACTGTATGGATAATTACAGAACTCCATGATTTTGTATTTGTCTTCTGAAGTCTACCTCATTCAAGGTAAACAATTATCATTTTGGAACACATCATTCCATGGTTTGCCCTCACCCTGTGGGCCAATATGGATTCAGAAATGTATAAGGATACCTTGCTATGGGCTGGGATCGGAGGCCATCGTGGATGTTGTAGCCCTTTCCATCCCTATTGGAGATCTAGGCCCTCTTCCTATCGGAGGTCCAGCCTCCAGTCTGTGTTTTGAGGATTTGCAACTGCGGGGGGGCCTGGACCCTTATCTTGCATGGGGGGCCCATCCAACTTTCCCAAATGTAAGTATGAAATAAGTTACTTCAGTTAGAAATAATTATATACTTCAAAATTAATTACATAGATAAAAATTTAAGCATAAATTAGGATACACACATTGTGGAAAAAATAATTATAACCGTGTGAGGTAAACATGTTATTTTATTTTATTGTTTGAACACGTAAAAGTCCAAGGCGTTTGCAAGTATTTTCAAATTTTTATGGAACTGAACAATCAGCACACCTTTTCACAAAGTGCATTAATTTTTTTGGTATTATTGTAACCATACAAATTGAAATGAAATGTGTTTTAGATTACATGAAAAAAGAAAACACAACAATATCGCTTATAGTTTGAAAGATTAAAATGTTTGAACATGAGGGTGCTAGAACTACAAGAGTGACTTGAAGTTATCAATCTTCTTTTCACGTGTGAAATCCAAAAATGGGTTGAGCAAAAAAATATAACGTTTAATGTCATTACATATAATTCAACTTCAATGAATTCACGACTTTTAAAGTCTGTTTCTATATTTTTCTTCAATGAATTTTGAATGTGGATATTTATGCAAGCTCTAGTGTATTTGCCGCTGACTTTCTAGATTTTCTAGCACTAGAGAACTGAAGATTGCAAGGGACACGCTAATTCAAAAGCTTCAATAGAAATATCATCAACATTCATTTTGAAAATCGAAATTTATGTGTTGTAAACAAAATCCAAAGCAAACTTGTATTGATTTTTTTTTAATAAAGATAATGGTCTCATAAGGTTATATTCATCTTCAAAGTTTTGTAGACTACCAAATTCAGTGCTTTGGGCATTTACGGGTTATATGATTTACCAAATCTTCATGATTATTTGTAACTGTGTAAGAAGTTTTGTTTTGAACATGTGCTTTATAATACATGAAATCAAAAAGATTTTGAACAATTAGAATATCACATATTTTTTAATTGTTTGCAAAGTTTTTGAAATTTGAAAATTTGGAATTCATATTCGGGATCACAACCTTCAAATTCACTAAGAGAGATGTATAATTGAAAAGCAAAAATCCGTTTCCACATCACCTGAAAGTGAAATCATTAGAACAAAGTAGACGGTGTAGAGGGTAGTAATTGCACTCAAGAGGATTTCCACACTGGAGTGCAATCCGGCATTTCAAGTTCATCATTTGTGATCTGATTTTCGGCGTGGACACCTGTCACAGCCAACCCGCATTGTTGTGTATTATGATTTATAAATGAATCAAGGATTGGATGGACTTGAGGTTTAGCAACCCTTAATGCAGCAGCCTATCACCTCTTGAAACGCCTGCAACTATCCGGGCAGGTGGATAGCATTAAGTGGTCAAATTTTGTTTCCCCGTATTGCAGCCCGGGGGTTTAATTTCGAGTTGTGTTACCCTGACCGCAGCCGCCATTCCTCCGCATGTGGCGGTGTTACTGCTTGGTCGAGCTTGGAAGTCAAGGCAGAAGACTGCGTGCGCTTTGTAGCGAACTCAGTTTGCCCTCCCCTGCATGGAAGCTCTGTTGTTTTGTTCTGAGTTTTTCTTCGAAATATTGCATCGGCATTGGCGTCGAGAGGTCAGGAGAGTGTCACAGACCTAGTTTATTCTGCGACGGTGAATTGAAGGAGGTCAGAGGTTCGAGGACATTGGACGTTGGACGCTGGAGGGTGGACGACGCTGCATCGAAGGAGGTTCGAGGACAGCAATTCTTGTGCTGCAAACATTGCGAGAAGGCGACGGCGGAGCAATTCTACATCCACGGGTGACCTGCCATCTGAAAGTATCGCCGGAGTTCATCGGAGGACCAAATTTCGGGTGATGGAGCCTCATTGTAGCAGTCGGGGAGGGGAGGGTGTTGCCGCGTATGTAGTAGCGTGAGGAACCGCCGACTGAAAGGAGTCAGCTTCGCAGACTACAGAGGTGGGACGTTGCTATGAGGGCCGCCAAAGAAGCTGCTGCATTTCGGACGGAGAGAAGAGCCCAATCAAAACCGGACCAGGTAAATAACACGGACCTTCACCCTGTTAGGTTTCATGCATAGGGAAAAACGTCGACTACGTTCATGTGCACTGGCAGCTTGTGAATTGTGTGTTATAGTTGAATGATGCATGAAAGAAGAGGTCCGTCTGTCGGATATCTGTGCTGTACGTAGGTTGGAGAGGGGTACATTATCAGAAGACAGGGAATTGAAATCGTGGTAAACAAAATTAAGCCAATTCGATGAAGAAATCAACAGTGAAGTGGTGGATAGTAGAAGCCTTTACGGTAATTCAGGTCCATTGAATTAGGTTCAATTAAAAGAAGATGTTTGTGACCACGTATAGAATTCTGCCTTAGTAGTATACTGTGAAGGAAAGTGTATTAAACGAAATTAGGTTTGAATCCCTCAAACATGGAACAGGTCACAACAGTTATGTAACGCACACGTAGTAACAACATTCATATTGAAACAAGTATCGTGACATTCATAACCATTTGTACAGAAGGGACGTTTGAGAGACGTAGACGTTGTAAAGGAGAACATAGAATTTGCAATCGAAGCAGGAATCTTTGCATTAGTACTGTACGCTTTAACCTAAGGCGAATCCGCTAATTGCTGAGGTTCAAGTGTATGATAGAAGAACACTGTTAGGTTGTCTATGTCATCGATGTTGAATCAGAAGATTTAGAGGTAAAGGAGGACGAAAGTTGCAAGTATCACATTCTCTTCCACATGTTATGCATCTGTTGAATTCTTGTTTTATTGTCAGGCGAGTGACATTTCCCTCTTAGTATGCAGGAGACCGATATGCAATTCGCTTCTGGACAGTTTATATTGAATCGTAGTGCTACAAGGTGAAACTGTGTAGTTGGCTTCTCGTTGCAGTATAAGTACGACGACGAGGACCCGCATTTGTTTTACGTGGCAAGTACCTGTAAGTATGTTTGGCCTCGTAGAACGTTGCATGCCTTTTGGAAAGAACCCTAGGACACATCGAATTGGAATGACGAACTCCTGGAAGCTGAACCACAATATGAACTGTGAATTCAGTGGTCAGGTATGCTTGGGTGGTATGTCATGTAGAATCAAGCTTTCATAAATCATCGGTATGTACGCACTCGTAGCAAGGTCATTTAGTTGTGTTGAGGTTGATGTCCAGGTTCCATTCGACTCGTGACCATTACGCAGACCACAGAAGGTTGTTATGCATCCTTTGGATTTAGGTGGTCACCTAAATCCAACAACCACAAGTGACTCCTGTGAAAATGGTAATTTAGGTGACTACCTAAATTATTGACATGGGAAGGATCCTATCTATCCCTCTGATTTAGGTGACTACCTGAATCCGATGGAACAAGAACAGCAGCAATTCATAATTTTAGGTGGTCACCTGAAATAACCCAAGAGTGTTGTCCGCACGAATAATGTTGCCAAACTCCCTTGTCCATATTGTATGCAGTTGATGAAGGGCTTAGACCTACATTAAACGAAACAGACGTTCAGAAATGCATGTACTTACAGGATGTGGATTGGCAGGTGATTGCATTACTGGAGAATGTCTTCCAGTGTACTCGCCATGTACCGAATTGCTGAACGGCAATATGATTGTCCTGATGGCTATGACCAGTCATTGTTCAAGCGCTCGAAGGAACAACTATTCAGTATAAATCCGGACATCGTAGACCTCTCCGCTGGTTGGGCGATTACGCGAGACTCTGTGGAGATACCAACTCTATGCTTATTCGTCCGTCTGAAAGGATCAGAGATGCATGAGGCTGTAAGGGGACATGAAGTCATTGCTTGTAAAGACAAGAATGCGTTTCTGCAAATCACCATGAAACGGAAGGACACGAGCCTCTGTGAAGCACTTCTCATTGACACAGCGACGTACTATGTGAATTACAAAGTGCTTGGGGAGGTGTGGGAGGGAACAGAACTGGCGGCATTTGTGGCGGATGTTTTCAAGGATGAGTCGGACAGGGCGGACATGATATGTGATGATATGGACAAGCTTATTCTGAAGGCGAGAGAGATCGCATCAAAAGAAAAGTCCGTGCAGCATTCTGCCGAAGGCACAAGCCACCGTACTAGATCTGCTACAAAGAAAGCAGCACCATCATCCGGAGCGGTTTCTCGTGGGCCACCGAAAAGAGTTCCTTGTGGAGCAGGGCAGAGGGGAAAACGCGACTCCAAAGCAAATGACGCAGATGACGCTAGGGGTTCCGACATTGACGAGCCCGAGGAGGTTCTTAGCAGCCGTCACCACGACATACCTGAAGCCCGTAACGCCGACGGCACATTAGAAGTAGAAGCATGCACAGAATGATTCAGAAACTTTGAGCAAGACTTTGGGAAGTACTATCCACTTGGATATAGCACGATGGTTAATGTGGACGTTGACACGATAGACGTCGCCCCTGCAAGTTACGTTGTACGCGTACTAGAGGAGGAGGGAGTGGCTATCGCCTACAATAGAATGATAGTAGAGGTAAACTTTAGTAAGCAAAGCCTATGCTTGTATCCACGGGACCGGAAAACGACACCGACATCCTGGGAGAGTATTAAGAATGGACGATTCTATGCAATAAACGGTCAGCACTCTGTGATGGCTGCACAGAGGCTTCTGAAGGATCCAAAATTCCAAAACAAACAAAGGAGGAAGGACCTGAAGACGTGGAATGCGCAGATAGTATGGGATGTCGATACATGGAAAATGCAAGCCATTTCGGAGTATTACAATCAGTCCAACATTATTAATCCCTTCAAGCCGACATTAGCGAAGAATTTAATCCATATCAGGCGGATTTGGGAAGAGATGGGTATGCCGGAAAGGACGCGCATCAACTCCAAAAACCTCACCCCGGAGATGACTCGGAAGAGGGACACATGGGCGGTAAGCAACACTAAATCCATCACAGCCATTTCGGATTAGCATTGTAAAGTTCTCTTGCTTTTGGCGTTGTGCAATTTGAGATCGCCTGTACTCAATATAGGTGACCTCCTGAATTTAGTTCCTGCAATTTCAATTTCAGCAGATTCATGAACTACATTTCTATTGCATCACTGTATGTATAGTTGCTGCTCTCAAGAAGTACATGACCAGTTGTTTTCCTTAGTGTGTCAGGGTACGTTGTTTGGCTTCAATAAATTTAGGTACGTACCTAAATTCATCTAACATCAATTCCTGTCTCCACTTTGCAGCGCTTTCTTGCCCACATGTCCCAGACGCTTTCGTGCGTGGCCGCAACGACAACTGGTTCCTTGAAGGATGACACTCTAAAGAAGTTAGATCAGAATGAAGTGAAGGAGAAGTGGTCCATTATACGTTCAAGACCAAGTTGCTGGAGCAAGTGGGAAGAGTTCTTCAACAAGCATAGTGCCGGAGAGTTGTTATGTGCAGAGACTAGTCACCTCGTGAAAGAGTCACCAGCTTTCAAGAACAGCGCGAAAGGTATCCCCGCCCTTACGAAGAACTGGTTCAAGTGCTTGGAGTCTCTTACGCAGAGGGAAATCGAGAAACTCGTGACATACTTGCTGAACCGATTAGGCGACATCGGAAAGCCCGTCCCTGCGTACCCAAAGGTTGTACCCTATAACACAAAAGCAGCAGCGAAAGCGCGGAACACATTGTCCGCCATGGAGTGGGGTAACCGAAAATGCACCAAGCGCATGGTAGTGAGAGAGTTCGACAAGGCGACAGACGGAGTACACAACCTCATGGAGAAGAGGACCGGCTCTAGATTAGACGACGCTTATCCTGATGTGCACGAAGAGAACTGGAGGACATTCAAGAAGGCGTATAAGATAAGTGGGACCACGATGGCAGACCTTATTTTATCTGCTAGTCCAAAGTACTTTGTGAACTTCACGGGCAGGTCCAGAGCAGACACGAGCAAAGTTCCGGCATCGTTTGTTGAAGAAATGCGGAGAGTGCTGAAGTGCACGGGCGAGGTGGTGGCAAGTTTGGATGTTGGATTCTGCATGCTTCTGAAGCGGGAATTCATTTCTCCTACATGGCAGAAGGTAGCCGCGGGAAACTTCGCAGCATTTGACAGTCTCACGAGAGCTCAATTGAGATCAAAAACCGGCTCCGAATGGATAGCAATTTTGGACTTCCGCTTTATTTCGGGTGATATGTTTGGCTCAAGCGTGGACTGCCCGTTCTATGACGATTTTTGCAAGAAATTAGAGGCATTCACTATCCCAAAGTGGCACGAGACAAAGGTGTGGGTGTGGATTTGCGATGATGTTCAAAAAGAGCAAGTTCGTACCTTGTATTATAGAAAGCTGAAGACGACACACAAGCGGCCGATCGAGGGGTTTTACCATCCAGATCTGATAGAAGGATTCAAGGCTAATTCTAAAGTTAGGAACAAAGTTGTCACCATCTTCTTTGTTGTCCAAAATGATTGGACTTTACCTCCGCTCACGACCGTTTTCCAGTGCGATAAGCTGCTGTCTTATACTGAGGCAAAATACCGCCAGTACGTCACTGAGTTCAGGATGTCTGCGTACATCCGCATCTTACAACTAGTGTCTTCCTCCTACAAGACGGTCCTCAACATTTTTGGTGGAAGAAAGATCATGCTGGCTTGTCAGGTATTACACTACAGAAACTCTTGCTTTGTTATGATTTAGGTGGTCACCTGGATTTCTGTGATTCTAATTTTCTTTGGTTTTGTTTTCAACCTATGCCCACGGATGTATGTTGTTGCATGATTACGTTAGTGACTTTTCCTGTGTTTCAATTTTTATATAAGTAAATGTTAGCGATGACAACTGCATTTTCGTTGTAGATGTTGAAGATTCATGTGTACAACTACTTGGACCAAGACGATATTGAAGACTTCACCAGCGTTATGAGTAAGGGGCCGTCTCTTAATTACAAGGATTTCATGAAGTCCGAAGTAGGAGAAGACGTCAATGAAGCTCATCGTGGTCCCGTTGAAGGCGAGCACAACGTGAACCAGTCCGGACAGCGTCTTCTACTGTCAATTATGCCTGTCTCTTCCATCGGAGGAGTGGATGGATGACGTGCCGAAAAGAGGCCAGCGGATGCAGTTGTTGAGGCTGACGAGGCCTAGTTTGCAGCACTAGAGAGGCGACTGCGGATTGCCGAGATGCAACTCAAAGTCGAAGAAACGGAAGCGAGGGTTCGCTCCCAGCAGCAGTCCAGCGGGGGCAATAGGGCCGAGTCTTCCAGATGGAAATCTGACTTGGTGACGCCCGGCAAGTCGGAGACAGTCTCAATTTCATACAAGCAGGGACCTCCTCCACGTCCGGAAATGCCTGTGGAAGACCATGACGACGGAAATGATGTGAATCTGAGCGACGTGGACAACAACTTCGACAGCGGTGAGCACAACGGGTTCTTCGGTGTCGCAGCAATGGAGGTTGACGTGCCACTGGAGGCAGCTGATAGTCGCGGAGCATCTGTAGGAGTTCCATCTGCGAAAGCCCCCTTTGCTGCGGTGGTCGTCGGTGACGTTACCAATAACAACGCCGCGCTGGTGGCTGAAGAAGGAGCAATTGAGGAAGTCACAATAGCCACAGGTGAAGCTGAAGTCAATGTCGTTCGCAAGTAATAATGCAATGTGTTGGGGATACATAGCATTTGCGTCTTGTGGAACTGCATCATTCACATCCAGTATGGATGAGGTACATTTGATATAAGGAGATCACGATCAGCGAAGTAGGTCACATTCAGGTGATCACCTGAATGTCATAAACTACTCGTCAATTGATACGTTCGAAGTCAGCATTAGGAATCCACTATAGCAGATGTACATGTTTGAAATTTCTTGTGAGTTGACGAAATTAGTAATTTATGGCGTGGCAAACAATGTTATAATATAAACCCCTCCACTCTTATGCAGTTTCTTGTTTGTAACAACTCATACTATAACAAGTATGAGATTATTGTCTTGAAGTCGGCCGTCCTGTAAGTGGATGTAATTTAGGGTTGAACACGGGCAATGTCCCTGTAATGATTCGGTAGTTCCAAACCATGTTTCCCTTCGACAAAGAAGGCTTCATTCAGAACATAATTTTGGGATACCTAAACTATTGTGGAAATGGTCAATACATACATAGTAGGTCAAAGGAACTTTATTTGTATTCGCTAAGATGCTGTGTGCTGGTTTTCTCAGATTGTGTACATACTTAGTGAAAAAGTCAATGTTATTAGAATATGATGTCAAATTGCAAGGAAGCCGTGGACACAATTTGAATACATGGGTTTTGCTGAGGTGTAGGACTTTACTTTTCTTGCTGAAATGAATTGTTGGAATGGTAGTGGTTTGCTATGTACTGACTGCGATGTTCGATATAAACCAGATGTAGTGGAAGATAATGTTGGAGAGCATGGATTTGGAGTCATTGCTGACACCTATCCAAATGCGGATGACAGTGACTACGGCGAGGACAGTTTACGGTTCAGTGACACTGTCCAACCCCTCGTTGAGGATGGTACTATTAATGTGTCCACTACAAATTCCCAGGCTCCTGCAATCCACAAGAGCTTGACGTATAAGACACAGCACGAGGTTGCCAACATGTTGGTTGACCCTCAAGTGAACAAGGCTGTAACAGAGACGGAGAGCAGAGCCGCCGACGTCATTGCTAATTTCAGAAATGACGCTCAGACGGTGATCATTGTGGAAGAGGAGGATGAAAATCAGAGGATAAATGAAGCTACTCTAAATAGCATAGCCACAGTTCAAGATGTAGTGGGTGTGAAGAAGAAAGGTGGGGACAACAACGAAGGTGTCGTGAAGGGGAGCGGATGTGTGAGCGCGGCTGGGAATGTGGAACTTCAATTAATGATTACGAGGTCTCACTGTAGAACTGAATCACCCGGTGAGAAGCAGAATAAGACTTCCCAGATGAGGAGTCAATCGACCGGAGAGGACCACTGTCGTGACGCAGGTGCTGTCCATGTTGACGTTGTGCTACCTGACAACGGTCCCATTCTGAGAAGTAGGATGCTTGGGGGACAAGGATGAACGGTTTTGCCCCAAGGAAATGCAAAAAATAGGTTACCAAATTCTCGAAGATCTGCAAAGGAGCTCAAAGAGGAACAACCACAGAGAAAGGACAAAGCAGCTGCGCAACCATGTCAACCGCATACCAAGGTGTGTGTTCCTGAATCAGAAGGACTTCCGTATATTTAAGTTCAGTTTAACTCTTCTACGCCACGGATCAACTCCGCCATTTGGCCACAGAGTCCCTAGACAAAGAATTGAACCTCACAAGGTCATATGATTATTAGATCATTGAGTTAGGGCTCTCTCTTTATGTATGCTTCTCCTATTGTAAAATGTATTTGGCATCAGTGACTGCAAAGAAGTGGGTAGGATTTCTGTAATGAACAGCCCAAAGACGACAAACAGTAGTTTTCTTTATGTCTGTCATGGCGGAGGACTTCAGAGGACCTACCTTTGAAGTCTTCAATTATTCTCGTTGCATTCCCTTAGGCTGGTTGGACCTAGGTATTGCTTCATCTGAAAATCCCGATCAGCAGTATTAGGTCGGACAGATTCAGATGATCACCTGAATGTGGCCGAACTGAGGGCATCAGAGTTAAGTTCAGTGTCATGAAATGCCCGAATACTCAATGTAGTTTTGTGTAGGAGGATTGGACGTGAAGCATGAACAAAACCGCTGTACCTTGTCACCGTTTATTTCTGATGCCCTGGTTTCAGGCCCAAACCTAAAACCTGGGCATGTAATGTGAAGTTCTAGCGTAATTTTCTTTCCCTGTATGTCTACACTTTTCAGAGACGCAGAAGCCTGGCTTCCCTTTGACATTATGCAAGTCTCATCCCCCCTTACTCATGCCGCGGAGGGTGTAAATTGTTGCTTGAGACACATCCACCATATCCAGTAGGTCACAGTGGCAGTAATTGCCTGTGATTGAAGACAAGCGCAAGAGTGCAACGCATGTACGTCGCTTGAATCATCTTGCATGTTTATGTGGTTGCAAGCATGAAATGTGTACTAGCGCAAAAGTCGATATTGTATACCTCATCTCACTAATTATGTGTCACTGGTATCGTCGTTGTCGTCACCCCACAGGATGCCCACGGAGAATTACTACAGAGATCTGTACCGAGGTTTGGTAGGACGCGTTTAATTATCTTTGACCTCAATCAAGTTCTTTGCGAAGTGGAATATCTGCGATGCAAGCCAGATCCTAGGGCTCTTCAGCAGTATGCAGGAGTGGAAGAAAAACTACAATATGTTAAACCTACCCTTGTAAAGGCATGTCAAAAGGAGGCATACAGAGCAGTTACTGCTCGCCCGGCGGTGCGGTCTTTCTTGGACGAGTTGTCATCCCTTGCATATGTAGGCGTGTGGACGTGCATGGGGCAGGACATGGCTGCTCCTATCTTGTCCTGGCTATTTGGTGAACGGAAAGCTGAGTTTCTACTCTCCCAGGAGCACTGCACTTGCTTGGCGGACAAGAGAGGGAAAATGCTGCAATCCAAGAGCGGAGCACCATTGCAATTTTTTAAAGAATTGAAGCTGTTCTGGAACAATCCCTGGGGCGTGGATTTGGGGGAGTTCATCCCAACTGACAAGAACACCTTGTTGGTAGATAATAGTCCGATGAAATGTTACTTGAACCCACCCTCGAATTGCCTATTTCTGAATCCATGGAATAAGTTGGACGGCGACTTGTGCCACATAGAGGCGGTGCTTGGAGAGCTTCTGAAAATGTGTAAGTCCCAATTGGCTGTTCCTGATTTTGTTCAGGTATTGTTAGAGAAGGATGGCAACAGAGTAGTGGGGCAAAATCCAATCGAATCTAATAATGTCGTAGGTGGTTTAGCGGATAGTTATTCTAATTTTGTTAGACCTGCAGAAGGTGTAACTGTGAACAAATGCTAATGCTAACTATTACTGGATCCTCCAATTCAGGTAAACACCTGAATTTGTAGGCCGTGGAGAGACCCATGTTTCATTTTTGTAAAGAGCTATAAGCAAAAAACATTTTTTGAATACAAATTTGTTCAACAGATAATCAAATTCCTTTCGATTCTGTTGGACCACGTGTATATGACTTTGGTGCTTTGTTCAGACGGTGTCTTGGTATTTTGTTTTCATTTTAGGAAGCATGTGACAGGTAGCCCTCGTAAAGTGATTCCTACACTATGCATGAGGCAATTTAGCGTCTTCACGACAAATCGGTGGAAATCACATGTGTACTTGTTATCTGAATTACATTTCATTGTTTAAACGCATTTCTTTGTGTTTGTGGGTATCCCTGTATACATGAGTGTGAATCCTTGTTCCCAATATGGATGGTATCATGGTACTTACATATCTCGTACGCCCAACCTTCAGCTCCGAAAAGGAGTTCCTGCCTCACAATGAATGTGGATGGAGATGGCATTTTTTGGAAAAAAACCAAATAGCCCGATTTCTGAAAAAAGTTTTCAGTCCCAATTTGTAAGCTTTTTCCCAATTTAATGAATATCGCGTTAATATTGCAAAAATATTGTGTGGAAATACAACTGCACCATCTCAATTAAAAATTAATCAATAGATTTCATGTACGTACTAGATGAGTAGGTGGTGCTAGTCCATTGGAAGTAAAGAGTGGCTATGCACATACTCTAAACTAGCATCGTAAATCTAGGCTAGCATTGCATGTTTCAACTCACACAGCTTTGAATCTAAAACATCAATTATTCAAGTTTGCTATCACTTGTACCATTAGAGTCCAAATCTTCCTCATCACAGTCTACGTCTTCTTCATTGTCTTCCGACTCCAAGACTGCATCTTACTGTGGAGGATGGCATCAATTTTACATAAAGCCTCCTTACTAAACTTGTACACCGATTATTATCTTTTTTTAAATTTCAGTATTATTTTAATAAATTTATTTTAAAAAAACTTTCAATTTTTTATTTTTTATTTTATCACTTTATAATTATACCTGGGGAAAAAATCAAAAAGCCTCTTGGAGAGTCCAAATTTTCTCTAATACCTACAAAAATTAGGGTCTCCAACACTTACAGTTTGGGTCTCCAACTGTCAAAGTTTGGGTCCCCAACTGTCAAAGTTTGGGTCTCCAACTGTCAAAGTTTGGGCCCCCAACTATTAAAGTTTAGGTCCCCAACTATGGAAGTTTGGATCCCCAAATGTCCAATTTTAGGCCCCAACTTTAGAATTTTGGGTCTCCAACTATCCAACTTTGGGCCCCCAACTCTAAAAGTTTGGATCTCCAACTGTCCAGTTTTAGGGCCCCAATTGTAAAAGTTTGGACCCCCAATGATAAAAGTTTGGGTCCCCAACTGTCATAGTTAGGGTCCCCAGCAATAAAATTTTGCACCCCTAACTCTAAAAGTTTGGATCTCCAACTATGGAAGTTAAGGTCCCAAAGTGTCCAGCTTTGGGTCCCTGTGAGTGTTTCTAACTCCACCCTTGAGTCAGAAAGTTACACACAGGCTCTAGCGGCTGTTTCGTTGGAGATTCACTCTTGATTGGGTGTTCCTAAATAAGTGTTTGCCTTCCAAGCAATGGACACTTTTTATGACTGATGATCCTGTAAATTTCACTAATTCTAAAGAAAACTATTAGTTAATTAGTTAACACGTTATGGTGGGGTGAAAAGAGAAAGAGAAAACAAAATCTAATCTAACTAAAATTGTATCTAAGTAGCCTTTTAAAATATAAAATTTCCCTCCTAGAATGGTAAAGAAAACTAGATTCCAAGATTCCTAGTGAAAGTTACCACGGGGTGAGTTCGGCCTCTTAGTTGTGTTAACCTTCATCCACTAACCTAAATAGCAAATCAATCCAAAATAATTCTAAATTCTAGGGTTAAGTTATTAATTCTTTTAAGTTATGGATTCTTAAGATTAATTGGAGTCTTGACCTATTGGGATGTGCTTCATCTAAAATTGGTCTCAAACTTCATCCAACCTTTTATCCTTCAAAAATAAAGTATTTTCAAAAGTAAAAGGGATTTTGGAATTTTTATAAATTCCTTGTTTAATTCCTTTCTTAAAGATTCTTTTGGATGAAAATCTTAAATTATCATCCAATCCTATAGTTATAATTAATGATTAGTAACTTTTCGTTGTTGGTTAGTCTTTTAAAGTGTGATTCAACTTTAGTAGCCTCTAAATTATCTATTAGGTTCTAAATTCTAACTTAAATCCTGAAATTCTAATCTAAAACTAACTTCTGACAACAATTCTAACTTTAATTTGAAAACAAAGCAAAAAAAAGGTTAAATTTAACATACCTCTGTGTCCATTGTGGTCACAGTTCCATCATCACAGATAACTAGCATAATGGACTCAAAATAACTGTCGCCCTCCATCATGTATACTTCGTCTATTTGATGAGAGTCTGGTATTAGAGTGTGAGAAAAATCTCTGTCCTACATCCTTCGGGCTAATTTTTGATAAATAAGGGATTAGTCTAAGTATTTAACTTAATTCCTTTGAGTTTAGGAATTTACGTTAAATTTCTAATGGTCTTTAGTTGATTTTTGAAACACTCTTTGAATTAAAATAAACTTCAAGGCCCTATTTCCAAATACCTTGAATGTTTATTTTATCTAAGAATTAATTCAAAAGATTAATATCATCCAAATTTAATAACGTTCCAATGAATAGTTAATTTTGTTTGTTATTCATTAATTTGTTATTTTATTGGATTAATCTATTGTTTTTGTTGACTTTCTTGTTTTTTCCTATTTGGCTTATTAGGCCTAATAAAACAAAACCTAAATCAACATTCAACCTACTAATTCTTTCTTCAAAGCCTAATTGATAGAAAAACCAAATTTTTCAGTAGTAAAAGGAATAAAACCAAAGAACTATTCCAAATGAATAGGAAATGAATAGTAACGGAATAAAGAAACCAAAAACAAATCCAAAATGAATAGGAAATGAATAGGAAAAGCACAACAAAACAAAATCAAGAGCCAAGTGAATAGTTAGATTCTCCAAAAGAATTAGTTTTTTAATTCTAATCCTTCTCAAGCCGCCGCTTTGTCTTATTAGGTGTCTTTGTCAAGTTCTTCTCACTCTTGTTGTTTTGATTTAAGATTATGAGTTGTAGCTTGATGCAAGGACATTTGTGCTTCTAGTTAGTTGCCATCACGGGTTCTTTTGAAAGTTCAAATCTTTGTAGCGTGGCTATCAACTCCCTAGGCTTGGTTATACCTTGAATTCAATTAAGAATTTTGAGATTTAGCTATCACCAAAGATTTAATGGTCCTTTTGTTCTTTAAACTAAACACCGGATTTTGCTCTAAGCAACCACGAACTGGAGTCCCCAAGCAACTACAAAGTTGGAGTCCCCAAGCAACCACAAACTGGAGTCCCCCGAGCAACCACAAACTGGAGTCCCCCGAGCAACCACGAACTGGAGCCCCCAAGCACCACAAATTGGAGCCCTTGAGTCCATCACCTACTACGTGGCGAGGCGTGATCCGTTGGTCCTTCTGCTCGTTCTTGTCCTCGTTCCCGTGCTACTCTGGTTCCAAATTGGTCTAAATCCGACTGATCTGATTTTGGTTGGTCTGGTTTTTTAATCTTAACTGGACTATTAGTTGGAACAAAACTAAACTAAATGGTTAGAAAAAAAGGGAAAAAACTGAATTAACTTCACTAACTAACTTAAAGTTCAAAACTAGTCTAAGGATTTTTCTATGGGTTTGTTGATTTTTGAGATAAACCAACCTAATAGGTTCTTCGGGGTTTTGGCAATAACTTAAGACAAAGTGATCTAATCTTAACCAAGGCAAGGATAAACTAAACTAAGGCAAAAAACTAAACTATCAATCAAGTCCACAATTTGGTAATAGAAGCAAGCAAAACTAAGTGAGCAAATTCCGGCGGAAGAAAAGGAGCCACTTGGTGTGGTATTTTTGGCTTAAGTAGCCAACGACCAAGGGTATTTTTCCAACTCCCTCCCTTTAAAGTCAAAGTTTCGCCGTGCAAGAGCAACCCAGGCCAAACTTGTTAAATATGGTTCCAAGTGGCTATAGGAATGTTTTAATCTTTAAAAGAGGTACACATGAAAGTGTTTAAACCGAACATTAAGAATTAAATCAAACCAAACTTTGTTATACAACAAAGTTTGGCGGTATTTTGAGTGTTAGAATCTTTTGGTAAAGACTAGCTTCACCGCCTTAAGAATTCTGTCTCAATGGCTGTTACAAGGCACAAAATTAGTATAGAAACAATGTATGCAAGTTTTGGGGGATGAGCCTCCCAAAAGCGTGGTTTAGTGTGGTTTTATTGGTTGAAAAGGGAATCCCGAGTCCTCAAACCAAATCCTCTACTAAAAGAAAGCAAAGAAAACACAATGAGCACAGATGATCAGAGTTTGGCCTAACTAATTGCTTCCGACAAAGCCGGTAAGCAAATTAAATGAAAAGAGAGTCTCTACACTCCGACAAAGTGTCGGTAGGCAGATAATGAAACAAATGGGGGTTTGAGAAACTTCAGAGGGGGGCCTTATATACTTGCTAGAAGGCCCCGCCACCTTAGTTTACCATGAGATATTAGTTCTTTTACTCAAAAACTATCCTACACTAAATTCTAAACTACTCTAAGATATTTGCTAAATAATCTTTGATTAATCATTAGAATCTTCTAGAACAAGCCTTAATTAGAAAGGAAATCTTGTCTAAATAAAATCTAAGATTTTTCCCAAAGATATTTAAGAAATTAACTATTTTGACTTTGAGATATTTTGCAAACTATCCTAGAATATCTCCAAATATTCTTAACTTAATCTAAATTGGCTTTTAAAAAAAAGATTTGAAATCTTAACTAAATCCAATCTTTGACTTTCACCAAGATATTTTGTAAATTAACCTCGAATTATTGCTAATTACTCTAAAAAAGTCAAATCTACTGCTGAATTCTTCCTATCTTCTTGAGAACAACTCCAAATTGAAAACCAATTGCGCCATCATGTTTAGAAGACCCCTATTAGTCTAGGGAATCCCTAACCCCTTCTTCTAGGCTGTAAATATTTGTAAAAACCAATCATGGTAACTTCAAAGAAAAGTCAAAATCCCAATTAATGAAATTTGCATTTCCTGAGGAAACTGATTGGCCAGAGTTGCCCAGAAGGTTTGTGAGAGTAAGAAAACATTCCTTGTTTGCGACATTCGGACACCGCTAGCTCTTGGTTTGCCAGTCAACCCGCCACCATATTGTAAATTCTTGTTAAATTTGATGTCGTTGCCAATTCTGGTACTTTTGACTATCAGAAAGTATTCAAACTTGACATGTTGCTTATTTAATATGTAGTAATCTAATCTAATTTTTAGTGGTATTTTACCGCACTTTGGGTAATTTCTACGAATTTACCATCAGTTTCAAAGGCGGTTGACATCCCATGGAGTCATCGTGGAGTTTTGTAAAATCCCAACACTTTTGGGCAAACTTCTAGGAAGTGTCCAAAAGCCAAAGGCAAAACTAGACCTCCAATAAGGATGCTAATTTTAGCAATTCCTTAATAATTTCCGCCCAGGGGAGAAATAATTTTGGTACCGGGATTGTTGTGGATGATTAGCTCTGTTGTTGATCTCTTGGCATGCTTTTACCTTAAAAGCACCTTTCTATAAGCTCCAATCACCTCGCCCTTTCTTCTACTTTGCATTCTGATTCATATTCTTCAACCTTTGTAGGTTTTTATGTAACTAGTCCATATTCTACATGAATTGGATCTAGATACTTCTAAACCTGGACATAGACTCTTGCACTTTAGCCAAGCTGTCACATGCACTCTACATATCAATTTTTACATGGATCAGGCACCATAATTGGCTAACTCTCAAATCCTTACATCTCTCGAAACTGCTAATCTGAAATATAAGACTCTAAACTAAGACCTAAACTTGGAAAGGCAGACTATTTTGTGCTTTCCATGATTTTAGGAAGACTCCTCACTAATCTAGCAGGGACTTCTACCAAACTCCTCTCAATTGACTTATTCATGCTATCTGGCATGAATGAATGCTAAAAACTAACAATAAATCGCGAAAAATAAACCCAAAGCTCCAAGTGCTAACTTGAGGGCTCACAGTTTCCAATTTTGAAAGTTTGGATCCCCAACTACAAAAGTTTGGGTCCCGAATTGTAAAAGTATGGGCCTCCAACTCTAAAAGTTTGGGCCCCTACTCTAAAAGTTTGGGTCTCCAATTATGGAAGTTAAGGTCTCCAACGATGGAAGTTTGGGCCCCTAATTCTAAAAGTTTGGGTCTCCAACGATGGAAGTTTGGGCCCCTAATTCTAAAAGTTTGGGTCTCCAACAATAAAAGTTTGAATCCTCAACTATGGAAGTTAAGGTCTCCAACGATGGAAGTTTGGGCCCCTAATTCTAAAAGTTTGGGTCTCCAACAATAAAAGTTTGAATCCTCAACTATGGAAGTTAAGGTCCCCAACTATGGAAGTTAGGGTCTCCAACTATAAAAGTTTGGGTCCCCATTTGTAAAAGTTTGGATCCCCAGCAATAAAATTTTGGACCCCTAACTCTAAGAGTTTGGGTCCCCAATGATAAAAGTTTGGATCTCCAACTATAGAAGTTTGGGTCCCCAAGTGTTCAACTTTGGGTCCCCAACTTTGAAAGTTTGGATCCCCAACTACGAAAGTTCGGGTCCCGAATTGTAAAAGTTTGGGCCCCTACTCTAAAAGTTTGGGTCTCCAATTATGGAAGTTAAGGTCCCCAACTATGGAAGTTTGGGCCCCTAATTCTAAAAGTTTGGATCTTCAACGATAAAAGTTTGAATTCTCAACTATGGAAGTTAAGGTCCCCAACTATGGAAGTTAGGGTCCCCAACTATAAAATTTTGGGCCCCCAATTCTAAGAGTTTGGGTCCCCAACTATCGAAGTTTGGGTCCCCAATTGTAAAAGTTTGGGTCCCCAACGATAAAATTTTGGATCCCTAACTCTAAGAATTTGGGTCTCCAATGATAAAAGTTTGGGTCCCCAAGTGTTCAACTTTAGGTCCCCAACTATGAAAGTTTGGGTTCCGAATTGTAAAAGTTTGGGCCCCCAACTCTAAAAGTTTGGGCCCGTATTCTAAAAGTTTGGGTCTCCAATTATGGAAGTTAAGGTCCCCAACTATGGAAGTTTGGGCCCCCAAATCTAAAAGTTTGGGTCCCCAACAATAAAATTTTGGATTCCTAAATCTGAAAGTTTAGATTTCCAATTATGGAAGTTTAAGTCCCCAACTATGGATGTTAGGTCCACCAATTATATAAGTTTGGGTCCCCAATTGCCAAAGTTTGGGTCCTCAACTATAGAAGTTTGGGCCCCCAACTGTTAAAGTTTGGGTCTCCAACTATGGAAGTTTGGATCTCCAATTGTCCAATTTTGGGTCCCCAACTTTCCAACTTGAGACTCCCAACTCTAAAAGTTTGGGTCCCTGTGAGCCCTCAAGTTAGCACTTAGAGCTCTGGGATTATTTTTCACGATTTATTGTTAATCTTTTAGTGTCAATTCATGCAAAATAACATGAATTAGTAGTTGAAATGAATTTGATAAGCAGTCCCTACCAGATCAGTGGGGAATCTCCTAAAATTGGGGAAAATACAAATACTTTGCTTATCCAAATTTTAAGACCTAGTTAAGAATCTAGGAGTTAAATTAGTAGTTCCGAGAGAAGTGAGGATATGAGAATTAGCCAGTTCTAGTGTTTTATCCATGTAAAACTATGCTTGCGGTATGCATGTGACAGCTTGGCTAAAGTTAAAAAGTTCAATTTATAGATTTAGAAGTCTTAGAGAATTTGAGTCAGTTTATGAAAGTCTTGCAGGTATTTAAAACATGAATCCGGATGCAAAGTAGATGAAGGGTAGGGTGATTGGAGCTTACAAAAAGGTGCTTTTAGGCAAAAGCATGCCAAGAGGTCAACATCGGAGCTAATCATCCGCGACAAATCTAGTACCAAATGATTTCCCCTTGAGTGGAAATTAACAAGGAGTTACTTATTTTAGCCTCCTTTATGCATAATGCAATTGGAGATTTGGTTTTACCCATAGCTTTAGAAAATGTCTTAGAGGTTTTCCCAAAAGTTTCGAGATTTTACAAAACTCTACAATGACTCCATGAGAAGTCAACCGCCTTTGAAATTGATGGTAATTTCATAAAAATTATCCAAAATGCGATAAAAAATCACTAAAAATTAGATTAGAGTTTTGTGTGCCAAATAACCGACCTGTCAAGTTTGAAGACTTTTTGTTAGTCAGAAGTACCAGAATTGGTGACGACATCGAATTTAACAAGAATTTACAACATGACGGCAGGTTGACCAACAAATCAAGAGCTTACGGTATCTGAATGTTGCAAATAAGGAGTCTTTTCTTGCTCTCATGAACCTTCCAAGCAACCCTAGCCAATTAGTTTCTTTGAGAATTGCAATGTCCATTTGGAATTATTGTTAGTGGGTTTTACAAGTATGTATAGCCTAAAGGAACGGAGGTAGGGAGTCCTCTAGACTAATTGGGGTCTTCTGAACGCGATGGTGCAATTAGTTTTTAGTTTCAAGTTGATCCCAACAAGATAGGAATAGTTCAGCTGTAGGTTTGACTTTATTTAGAGTAATTAGTGGTAATTGAGGATTAATTTGCAAAATATCTTGGTGGAAATTGAAGATTGGATTTAGTTAAGATTTCAAATTTTTCCTTTATAAGCCAATTTGGATTAAGCTAATAATATTTGGAAATATCCTAAGGTTATTCACAAGTTAACTCAAGGACGATTACGTTAATTTCCTAAATATCTTTGGAAAAAATCTTAGATTTTGTTGGGACAAGATTTCCTTGCTAATTAAGGCTTGTTCTAGAAAATTCTTAAAATTAAACAGTGATTATTTAGCAAATATCTTAGGATAGATTAGGTTTAGCTTTAGGTTAGTTTAAGTAAAAGACATAATATCTATTGCTAAATTGAGGCGGTGGGGCCTTCTAACAAGTATATAAGGCCTCCCTCCAAAGTTTGCCAAGACCCCAAAAAACTATTTTCTGATTATTATTACTCTGCTGGAGTGTGGAAGACCCACACTTCAATTTGCTTGATCGACTTTGTCGGGATTATCTATTGAGGCCAAGATACGGCCAACTTTTGCTCATTTGTGCTTTCTTTTAGTGGAGGATTTGGTTAGAGGATGCGGGGTTCCCTTTACAACCAACAAACCATACTAAAATCGTACCATTGGGAGGTTTAGTCCCCCCAACACTCGATACTTTTGATAAGATACTAATAATTTGTGATTGTAGCAGAATTTGAGTTAGAACCTTAAGGCAGTGAAGCTTGACTTCACCAAAAGATTCTAATTTCAAAACCCCTACCAACGCTCTATTGTATAACAAAAGTTGGTCTGATTAACTCCTAATTTTTGGTTCAAACACTTTCATGTGTACCTCATTTAGGACTTAATCTTTTAGATACTTGAAAACATACTTTAAATCCTTGATTTTCGGTTTAAACACTTTCATGTGTACTTCATTCAAGGATTAAGATACTTTTAGACAAATTGAGACCACTATACGTAAGTTTAGCCTGGGGTTGCTCCCGCACTGCAAAGCTTTGACCTTGAACAAAACAAGTTACGTTAGATACTTGGAAAGAATATTATCAATTGTTAAAGCTTTGGTTGGGCAACCGCTATTTAAACCCAATACAAACGCCAAGATTGGCCTTTTCCGTTTCAATTATTGCATCATCTACCTTATAACCTTGTTGTTCTAATTTGCCAAAGTTATGGATTTCTTTAGTTTAGTTTGAAAGTTAGCTTTGTTTTAGCTTAGATTTGCCTTGCTTAGTTATTCCAAAAAAAAGAAGCATTTAGCTTATCTTGCCTTATTAGTTTATTTAAGTAACCAAGTTTAGGAAGTTCAATTAGTACAGGGAGTCCAGGGGGAGTCGCCAGGTTGCTGGGGGTATCCAAGTAGCTGGAGGGTGTCGCCAAGTCGCTCGGGGAGAGTCGCCAGGTCGCTGGGGGAGAGTCGCCAGGTCGTTGGGGGAGAGTCATCAGGTCACAAGGGAGTCCAGGGAGGTCGGGGAGGGAGTCTAGGGAGAGTTGGAAACTTGGTTCAGTTCAAAAAATCAGACCATCAATTGAAAGTATAAAACAAAACAAAGTTAGGCTGTTGTTCGCCACACCACCCAATTTTGATTTTTGTTCCTAAATGTTGGTTAGTCACTCTTGAGACTCAAAAGCTCACTACATATACACAAATCCACAATTCTCAACATTCCATAGCCACATTTCAAATGACGAACAAGAATTGAATCCAAAACACTTAAAGAAGAAGAAGGACACGAAGTAGCGGCGTTGGGAAGGAATTAGAATAAAAAACTAATATTTCACAAGTATCTAACTATTCATTTGGAATTGTTCTGGGTTTTGTTTGTTTTTTCCTATTCATCTAACTATTCACGTAGGCCTTGGTTTTGTTTTGTTGTGCTTTTCCTATTTATTTACTATTCATTTTGGATTTGGTTTGGTTTTTTATTCCGTTATTATTCATTTACTATTCATTTTGGGACAATTCTTTTTGTTTTTTATTCTTTTGTTACTATTCATTTACTATTCATTCGGAATAATTCTTTGGTTTGTCCTTTTTACTGTTGAAGAATTTGGTTTTTAGTCATTAATTAGGATTCCGGTGCAAATTAGTTGGTTGACTGTTGGTTTAAGTTTTGTTTTATTAGGCCTAATAAGCCAAATAGAAAGAAAAAAAAGACAACAAAAAGATTAAATTAATCCAACAAAACTATTAAACTAATGAATAACAAACAAACTTAATTATTCATTGGAATACTTATTAGAATTGGATAATACTAACCTTTAGAAATAATTCTTAATTTGAATAAATCTCCAATGTACTTGGAAATAGGGCCTTGAAGTTCATTTTAATATTCAAAAGAATTAATTAGAAGCCAATTATAAACACTCGAGTGTTTAATTTAAATTCCTAAAACTTAAGGAATTACATTAAATACTTTAAACTAACAACATGTTATAGGAATTAGTAAGGAAGAATGTAGAAAGGAAGACTTTCAAAACATTCTAATACCTGAATTTGCGTGAAGAAAGGACAAGGCGCACGTGATGGAGGCGACGGATATTACAAATCCATCATGCTGGTGATATGTGATGACGGGACTGTGGCTACTATGGACACAGAGGTATGTTAGTTGTATTTTTTAATTTATTTTGCTTTTTGAATTGTTTGTTTTCAAATTGAAGTAGAATCGTTGCTTTTAGTATACAGTTTTTAGATTAGAATTTTAAAATCTAAGTTAGAATTTAGAACCTAATAGGTAAAATTTAGAGGTTTTTAAAAACAAATCATACTTAAAATTTAATTCAACCACGAAAAGTTACTAATAACTAAACTTAACCATAAAGTTGGATGAGAATTTAAGATTTTCATCCAAAAAAATCTTTAAAGAATCTTTTTAGATAGGAATCAAACAAGGAATCTATATAGATTTTAGAATCCATTTTCACTTTTAAACATACTTTAGTTTTGAAGGATAAAAGTTTGAATGAAGTTTGAGACCAATTTAGACAAAAAACATCCAAACAGGTCAAAATTCCAATTAATCTTAATAATCCGTAATTTAAAAGAACTAATAACTTAATCCTAGAATTTAGAATCATTTTGGATTGATTTGCTATTTTAGATTAGTAGATGAAGGTTAGCACAAGTAAGGGGCCAAACTCGACCCATGGTAACTTTTGCTAAGCATCTCAGAATTTAACTTTCTTTACCATTCTGGAAAGGGAAGGTTATATTCTATTAAGGTACTTAGATACAATTTTAGTTAGATTAGATTCTTCTTTTTTTTTCCTGTTTTACCTAACCATAACATTCTAATCCATTTAACAATTAGTATTTCTTAGAATTAGTGGAATTTTTTAGGATTATCAGTCACAAAAAGTGTCCATTGCTTGGAAGGCGAACACTTAACTAGGAATCACCCAAACCGGAGTAAATCTCCATCAAAACAGCCGCTAGAACTCGTGTGTAAACTTTTTGGCTCAAGGGTGGAGTTAGAAATGCTCACAGTCTTCAACGATAAAAGTTAGGGCCCCTAATGATAAAAGGTTAGGCTCCAACTGTGAAAGTTTGGATCTCCAACTATAGAAATTTAGGTTCCCAACTGTTCAACTTTGAGCCCCCAAATCAAAAAAATTGGATTCCAAAATGTCCAACTGTAGATCCCAAACTTTAAGAGTTTGGGTTCTCAACTATGGAAGTTGGGATCCCCAACTATCAAAGTTTGGGTCCTCAACTATGGAAGTTGGGATCCCCAATTGTCAAAGTTTGGGTCCTCAACTATGGAGGTTTGGGTCCCCAAATGTCCAATTTTAGACCCCAACTCTAGAAATTTGGGTCTCCAACGATAAAAGTTTGGGCATCTAACTCTAAAAGTTAGGGTCCAAAAGTGTCCAACTTTGGGTCCCCAACTTTGAAAGTTTGGATCCCCAACTATGGAAGTTAGGAATCCCAACTGTCAAAGTTTGGGTCCTCAACTATGGAGGTTTGAACCCCCAACTCTAAAAGTTTGGATCCCCAACTATGGAAGTTTGGGCCCTCAATTCTAAAAGTTTGGGTCCCCAACTATGGAAGTTTGGACCCCCAACTCTAAAAGTTTGGGTCCTCAAGTGTCTAACTTTGGGTCCCCAACTTTAAAAGTTTGGATCCCCAACTATGGAAGTTAGGATCCCCAATTACATAGGTTTGGATCCTCAACTGTTAAAGTTTGGGTCTCCAACTGTCAAAGTTTGGGTCCTCAACTATGGAAGTTTGGATCCCCAACTGTTCAATTTTAGGTCCCCAACTATCCAACTTTGGACCCTCGACTCTGAAAGTTTAGGGCCCCAACTGTCCAACTTTAGGCCACCAACTGTAAAAGTTTGGATCTCCAACTATGGAAGTTAGGGTCTCCAATGATAAAAGTTTGGGTCCGCAATGATAAAAGTTTGGGCCCCTAACTGTCAAAGTTTGAATCTCTAACTGTCAAAGTTTGGATCCTCAACTATGGAAATTTGGGCCCCCATTCAACTATGAAAGTTTGGGTCTCCAACTATGGAGGTTTGGGCCCCCAACTATTAAAGTTTGGGTCCCAACTATCCAATTTTGGATTCCCAACTATCCAATTTTAGCCCCCAACTCTAAAAGTTTGGGTCCCAAACTATCCAAACTTGGGCCCCCAATTTTTCAAGTTTAGGTCCCCAACTATCCAACTTTGGGCCCCCAACTCTAAAAATTTGGGTCCCTTACTATAGAAGTTTGCGCCCCTAACTTAAAAAGTTTGGGTCTACAACTATGGAAGTTTAGATCCCCAACTGTACAACTTTGGGCCCCCAACTCTAAAGTTTTGAATTCCCAACTATCGAAGTTTGGGTCCCCAACTCTCTAACTTTGGGTCCCCAACTTTGAAAGTTTAAGTCCCTAACTATGGAAGTTAGGGTCCCCAACTGTCAAAGTTTGGGTCCTCAACTATGGAAGTTTGGGCCCCAACTGTCCAAATTTGGGTCTTCAACTGTAAAAGTCTAAATCCCCAACTGTCAAAGTTTGGGTTTCTGATTCAAAATATTTTGGTCTTTAACTATTGACTTTTGGGTCCTAAAGTGCCAATTTTAAAATTTTAAATTCTAATTCTAAAATTTTAAAATAAAATTTTTGAATCTGTAAATTAAAATTAAAATTTTTTAATCCTAAGTTTTAAATTTTAAATTTAACTTCAAATTCTTAAATTCAAAGTTTTCAATTCAAAGTTTGAAATCAACGTTTTATATTCAAATTTTATGTTCAATTTGATAAATTCAGTTTTGTTAATTTAGTTTTTTTAATTGAAATTTTTATATTCAAACCTTATAATTTAATTTTTTTTAATTTATTTAACAAAGTTCAGAATATGAGAAATTTTGTTTCAAATTTTATTTTGTAGAAATGAAATATTTAGTTTTGGATTTGAAAATTGAAAAATGACATTGGAATTTTGAAATTGAAATTTTAAAATTCAAACTTTTAAATTCAAATTCTATTATTGGAATTTTCAAGTTTCAAATTTTATAAATATATCATCAGTTTTTATTTTTTTAAATTTTACCAAGGATTTTAAGGTTGATTGCAATATGAGAGTTTGCATTTTTGATATGAAGAGAAAGCTTTGGAAACAATTTATTTTTGTTTTTAAAAACTTTTCAATTCAATAAATTTTACAATGAATTTTGAAAAAGAAGGAAAAGGTGAAAGGGTTTTATTTTAATTTGAAAAATAATGTTATTTCCAAAATATATATATTTAAAAAAAAAATTTAATTTAATTTATAAAAACTTTGAAATTCAATAACTTTCACATTATGAATTGAAAAGTCACAAAACAAATTTTGTGCATCCTTAGTTGCAAAGAGCTTTATAACGTAACCCTAAAATTTGCATTAATGTTTTTTTTATTATATTTTCATACATATATTTTTCCTTCAACTTCATCTGTTTATAGTTTATTTCAATTGGTGCCCGGGAAAAAAAGTTATTCCCAAATAAGCTCAAAGCAAGGGACGTGGGGCAGCAAAAACAATTTTGCAAATTTTTTTTTTTTTTTCCTAATTTTTTTTTCTTATAGATTATATTTTTTTCTATCTGGAAAGCTTTGATTCATTTCATTTGGATTTGTTATGAGAAAGTTATGGACAATCTTGTTTTTCGAGCACTTAGAGCATCTTCCTGAAAAAATAACTTATAGGATTCATTTCTGAATGCAAATTTTATAATTTTTCAAAAAAAAAATTTCCACAAGGTTTAGTTTTTTTGCTAGAACAATCTCACTATTGGGATTAGTGCTTTCTAATTCCATATAAAAGATATTAATATTTTAGATTTTCTTTCTATCTTGTACCTACTTCTACTTAACAATTTTTTTAATAATGAAAAAATTAAATTTTTTTGGATTTTTTTTTCCTCTAGACTCTCAACTCAATTCTCCACTATAAAGATTAAAAGCTCAAAACTCTATATTGCAGGACATTTAAGTTAAAAATGTTCAAAGTCATAAAATCTAGTCCCGCAATGTGCTGAAAAACTTGTTCTTTTCACTTTAAACGCAGATATCGTGCAATCTGTGCGGTCAAAAATTCTGAAATTTTTTCCACACATTTTCATACTAGTAAGGTAAAAGATCCTACGGTTAGATGTGGAAAAAAATAATTTTCAATTTTCTTAAATCTTTGCTATAGAAATGGCAGTTTTGAGTGTTTTTTGGCAGAAAAATGGCCTTGGTCCTTTAGGGGTTAAATCGAATTTATAAAAACCTTTGAAATTCAATAACTTTCACATTGTGAATTGAAAAGTCACAAAACAAATTTTGTGCATCCTTTGTTGCAAAGAGCTTTATAACGTAACCCTAAAATTGCATTAATGTTTTTTTTTGTTATATTTTCATACATATGTTTTTCTTTCAACTTTATCTGTTCGTAGTTTATTTATATTCATTGAGTTCTCAGACATTTGCAGAGTTTGTAGAATTTGCAAAATTTGCAAAATAACAACAAAAATGGAAGTTAAGAAACCAAAGAATCAAAGGCAACAAGTTGTGAAAGTTAAATATATGACATCAAAAAATGTTATTGAATTAAGTTTTGATGAAGGCCAAGGATTTGGATGCTGAAATCAAGGTCATACTAATGTTCGATTTGGAAAATTGTATGTTCTCTCTTGTCCTAAAACTTTAAAATGTGATTATTTAAAAACAATTTTTGATGACAAACCTTCAAATGATACTGAAATATAAATATGTTTAACAACAACAATTTTTCATACATTATTGTCATAAAATTTGTTCAAGTTGCACACTACAAGAGAAAGGGGTGTTTTAAGTATAGTCCTAGAGATAACATTTTAAGTAATGACCTTTTTAGGAGATTTTCAGTAAGAATTTACAAGATATTTGTGTCTTTCTAGTAAAATTTTTACTAGAAAGACACAAATATCTTGTAAATTCTTACTGAAAATCTCCTAAAAAGGTCATTACTTAAAATGTTATCTCTAGGACTATACTTAAAACACCCCTTTCTCTTGTAGTGGCATGAACAATTTATATGTACAAAATTCTACTCACATTCAGTGTAGTGAACGCTAAGAAAAAAATTTACATGATTTTTCTTATTGCAAAGAATTAATGAATATGTGGTTATGTACATCTTTTAATATTCATAATTTCAAAAAAATTCATAATATTTATAAAGGATTTGAATCTCATATAATACAAAGAAATGAACTAAGTTTAAAGAAAAAAATGAAGTCAACACCATTTGTGATACTCCAATGCAAATTTATATTTAAAGAATTTGCAGAATCTGAAATATTAAGAAAATTTGTTATTAAAGAAGATATGCGTGTTATGATATCTTTTTCTAATGTTCCAAATGAATATAAAAGTGAAAGAGAAAATAAAATAAAAAATATTTCAAAAAATAGTGAACCGTTGCCTTTTAGGGAAGATGGTCAATATTCAATAGAATGAAAAAACTATTATTCATCTAATTTAATTAAAATACAATTTGGACCTTTGTTAGTATTAAATGGAAACAACATTGTCAAAGATAATATATTTGATTTCAGAAATTTGACATTTGAAATTATTTTATTAATTTATCATCCTAAATTATGGAAAGATTTCTCATACAAATCAATTGTTAATCAAGTTAATCATTATTACCTAACATCTCCATACAAGGGCAAAAAAAATCAATCAAATCCAAGAAGGGGACAATATCCCTCAATATGCCATGGTTATAATGCCCATGGAGGAGAACCATCAAAGGGATGTGTGGTTATGTATTCCCAAAGCAACTTAAGTGATGAAATTCAAATGAGTTACAAAGCAGTGGGAGACAATATAGCATCATTAATTTGGAAACATTTATCAAAGTTTGGCAGTGCAGTAGAAGATTTTTTCCAAAAATAATTTTTTTCAATAAACTGTATACCTATTGGATTAGAAGGATATGAAACACAGGTACATCAAATACATATATCAAAAAATTCTTTTATTCAACTACATATTAACCCTTCAGATATGGAGACCTCTTTTATTACATGGTTTGTTAAAGGAGCGCCTAAAGGAGGATTTTTTGGAGGATTTCAACACTGTTTGAAATTTGATAATGATAATGGTGCAGGCATTTTTATAAAAAGTAAAAATATTACCCATGGTACTTTACCATTTGATAGAATTTCTTTAAATGATTTCAAATTAGGTGTAGCAATGGTAATAAAGACATAGTTAGACACAAGACTACAGAATCAATTAAAAGAAGGAACTATTTTAACATTTAAAAATAATAAATGGTATGTAGAAGACCCTGACAATAGTGAAAATATTTGAACAAAATTCTCTTCAAAATTATAATTTAAATAAAATTCTCTTCAAAACTTCTAGTGTCTTACATATTTATTAGAAGTATTGCAATTTGTATTATATATGTACTTGTTTTTTCTACTTTGTTGCAAATAATATATAACAAGTTCATGAAAGCAAAAGCTTAGGTTGCAATCACCCCCTTGGAAAGTAAAAATTGAAAGTCATTGATCTTGTAAATAAAATTCCTCCCCTCCAATATTGTTGATCTTGGAAAATAATTAATACAAATACATAGGATATAGAAAGAATACGAATATAAAATATAAATATAAAAATACAAAATACATACAAAATATACACAAAAAATACAAAATATAAAATACATACAGAACATGTATGAGGTATATACATATATATACGACCATACAAATACAGCTATATATTGTCCCATATTGTTATACTAGTCTAGTATAAATTCATATGGTCAAATATACAACAAAAAAAACTTAAAGTTTTTAGCTTTTCACAATCAAAATGGTATTTTGAGTGTTTTTTATGGATAAATGGGCTTTAAACTTTAGGAATTAACACCTAATGTAATGCTATAATTTCAGATTTTAAACTTATCTAATTTCAAATTTTTAAAGTGAATGAGATAAATAATAAAAATCTCATAACTAAGCCACTTGAAGACATCCTTGATTTGGGTTTTCAAATTAATTATTAAAAATATTCAAAAATTATATTCTAATTATGCACAAAATTGTTATTGTTTTTTTAAATTTTTTAATATTATTCTTATTTTATTAAAAAAATCCATTAATTATTTTGTTAATTTTTTAATTTGGTCTTTTTGCCTTTTAACCCTTAAAGTCCTAAACTATGTAAAAAGTAGAGTATTGAAGACAAGTTTTTTAGTTAAGTTTAATAACATTTGAAATGAATAACTATATAAAAATTTAGATTTAGACTTTTTTAAATGCCTAAGGAACTTGTTATTTTTTTTAAAGGTTCATCCTAAATGTCAAAGACCTTTTTTGAGCTTCTTGAAATTTATTTTAAATTGAATAAGAAGTCCAAAAAATTATCCAATTTTATCCAAAAAATTGGATTTATAACCATACAAATTGACATGTTAGAAATCACATGGAAAAAAAAAATACAACAACATCCCTTGTGGATTGAATGATAATAATGTTTAATGATGAGGATGTTAAAAACTTAAAATTGTGAAATTGATTTAATGTCATTGAATTCTCTTTTCACATGTTACAACAAAATTGTTGGTTCCCAAAATTAAAGGGAATAACGTGGAAGAACTTTAGGAGTTCAAGATATTTTTCCGTGCGATTATGAATTTTTGTGTTGATAATCATAACACACTTTATTTTTGTAGATTTGAATTGATCCAAAGTGCATCATTTTCAAATTTAAACTGCATTTGATTTTGACTTTTTTTATACATCCATATTGTATTGTATGGTTTACCACAAAGTGTATAGTTTGAAAACACTAAATCTATGATAAAATGCTTGGACTTGAAATATTTGTCAATGCTTGATGGCAATTTGTGGGGTTCATACCATTGGATTTTGGAAAAACATTCTGGAATTAAATAAACTCATTTATATAATAAATAACATTAAAATTTTTAGATTCCTAGGTAATGAAGAGCACAATGTGTCATTTACCATGTTATCTTTGTTGCATTTGTGAGAAAGTAGTAACTATGTATAGTTTATCATGTTATATTTGTTGTGTTTTTGACAAAGTAGTAAAAGTGTGGTTTATCAAGTTATATTTGTTGCAATTGTGAGAAAGTAGTGAAAGTGGGTGGTTTACCATGTAGTGTAGAGAAATAATTCAAATTGCATGTAGCAATTCTAAATCACCACATGCTCTTCCTTTTCTAAGTGGTGTTTTCCATGGTTTTACTACATTGTAATGTGGTAAACTGAAATAATCTCCTTGCGCAATGCAAAGTCCATTTTTGCCCAATTTAGCTTCGTGTTCCAACTTCAATGGCTCAATGTGATTACTACCATCGGTGCTTGTGTTTCACGTTTTGTAGACACGGTGAAAAACTCCTTTCCATCATCTCTCCTCACCAACTAATTATGTGAGTCTGTTCCCGGAGTCACTTGGCAGTTGATCACCTCGGTCACATATATGGGACTAATAATTGCCGCTCCCACATGCTCAATCTCCTCTTTTTGTGATTCACAATGAACCGTTACTAAGGTAAATATACTCAAAACCCGATCACTTAAGGGGATTTTGCAGCAGATCCTGAGCAGTATAAGGTGCAATAAACTTCCCCCGTGTTGATAAATAGAAAATATGGAGATTGCAATTTTTTTTTGTAATTTTTTTGCCAAAATTGAAATCAATGTGAGTTTTGGGAGCCAAAAAGTGTTTAGAGTCCAAAGCCAATGTCTAGACTCTTCCAATTCTGATCATTCAAGAACTACTTTCATGCTCACTACTTTGGGGACATGTGTCATGAACTTATTAGTCGCAATCTTGAAAGGCAGAAAAAACCTCAATTCGAGCTTAGCTTGTGACACATCAAACATGCAGAAAGGGTTTTTATGATGCAAGATGTCATCGTCGCAGAATGCAGTAAGTTGTCATCGTCGTCCACTCGTCCATCGCGCATCGCCCAGTGACTAGCTTCCACGGGATGGAGCGCTGTGGATGGAGGGTCTTGATGCCACCCCGATTGGGCCCACTGGTGAGAGCTGGCTGTCCGACATTCTCTTCCCCACGTTTATCGCGCAGCAGGTCCACCGCCACCACCGGCACCACCGGTTAGCGCCCGCACGGCCTGGCTTCCGGTGGGAGCTCGTCACTTGGTGCCACCGTGACTGAAGCCCTGCACACACGCACTTCTTGCTTGGAACTGCTGGAGGTACTCACATTATTTAATCATGTGTGGGACTAGAATGCAAGTATAAGTACCATGGCTTCAGCAGCTAGCTCCACCCATCTCACTTCCTCACTCTCGCATTACGCACACTGCTGAGCAATTCATCGATCGCCTATACGTCCCACGAGACACTGTCACAGCACCCTCCCGGATACAAGTTCGTTTCCGCATTGCTTCCTTGTTGCAGATGTTCTCTTAGCTAGTGTAGATCGTAGCGACTCCGGTCGGACTGTCGCTGTGTGAGCTGCGTCTCAGTGGTGGCACGTGATTGCATGCATGAGCTATCAACTTCTCACCGTAAAATAAGCTCGACCAAATAGAAGCAATTACAGTCCAGCTGATTGCAACTGGTCTGCACTTAAGCGAATTCAATCGATCTTTACTAATAGTGGTGGTGCGGTGTTTGCAGGATATCGCAAGATGGCCGAGCTTGTTATTCCAATTGCTGAGTTTTCGGTGACCGCACTCAGAAGCATCGTGGACGGAATAGGCTCAGTTGATCGAAAGATCGCCATCGGATTCAAGAACTACACTGATGTAAGTAGATCTCCGGACAACATTACAGGTGTAAACGGAACCTCTCACATACATATATTGCCTCAGTCCCTCAATTCTCTAATGCTTCTGTCATGTAAATACTTGGCGATGGTTAAGTTTGAAATCTATGTGTGAATCAGTCTTTCCTACTTATCGGAGCATCACCGATTAGTACGGCTAGTTCAGTTTCTTACGATGCTTTCACAGACTGAGTTTTGCCACTGATAAATCATAAGTAGTTCCTGCCACCTACAGTTTTTGACGTGCTTGCACTAAGATTTGGCCTTTCAATATCCAGTACACACTCGAAAGCGTGGGAGTGTACTTCGAGAGTGGGTCCAGCGATCAGAACATTGCCCACAAGATTCCAAGCCAAACGGCTGGTCTGTTTGCTGCGCGCAAGTCGCAAAATACTGCTCGCGGGTCTGTTGGTGTGCTCTCGTACTACATTCAGGTACGTACATCAGTGCGTGAAAAGAAGCAAATATACGATTCATGTTTACCTCGGTCGCAGCTAGCTAAGGCAATGTTGTGTGTGCATTAATTGAGTCAGTGGTGATAGTTGCGGATCGAAAGCACTATGAATTACAGTTGTACGTGCAGTCCGAGGACGGTTATAAGTTAACATTTGCAACCTTGGTCTCCCGAACTGATGAAGGAATGAAGTACTGGAGTTTCTGAAAATTCCACCACTCCAGTATTATCGTTCCTAGCCAGTAATGTGCGTATCCGGATCCATGCATATCGACGATCCATTTTTTGGCACATTGGTCTCTGAATTTTCTCTTCTAATAGTTTCATGGATCCCCGTGATCGATCATATTGTCAGGGTGTGAACAAGACAGTGCATGTGATGTGGTCCGTCCCGTACGACTACAACTTGTACTCGAACTGGTGGAACGCGGTCGTGGTTGATGGCCGTGAAGAAGGCAGCAACAGTGTCTATGACCGCCTGTACAATGGATCCGGCGGGTTCCCCTACCCAAACAAACCCGACCAGTGGATCAACAGCAGCAGTAATGGCTTCCAGCTGCTTGGGAGCATGACCAACAACGGACAAGCCACTCTCGAGGTGGAGTTCAAAACAGCTTGATCGATGAAGGTGCTCCGAGCTACCGACTGTCGTCAAGTTGATCTCAAACAGATCGAGTCCTCAGTTTGGAACCATAGGAAGAGGCTTGAAAACAGTTCGGGCATTAAGAGCCGTCCGTACAGAAGTGCCAAAAACAGTGCAGAAATAGAAGTGACTGTGAGTGGTGAGAAACTGCCATCTCATGTGTGTGGTTTTAGGCAAATGAACAGGTGACATGGTTCACCATCATGTGTGATTTTGCTCATAATAAAGTTCTGAATTTGGTGAGGTCTGCAAAATGGCATTGAAATGTCAAAAAATAGCAAAAACACACAACTGGGGCTGAACCTCCTTCTACTAGAATACTTCTCAGTCACTCATAACTTCTTGGGCTGATTTGAAATTTTAACCACACAAACTAGATTAGTATGCGCAACTTTTCCAGAATAAACTATTGGAAACGGACATTGTATGAAGAAGAAACAAACCGCCAAAGTTCACTGTAATCCAAAAAATGTCAGGATTTTGAACTTCGAGTTGCTCCCAAACATTCAAATCAAGTTGAATTGACATGAAAATTTTACCGCAATAACTAGACCTCAAGGGTAACATAACCCATCAAATTTTATTGAAAACTAAAATTATATCAAGGAGACACAAGTCCCCAAAGTTGCATCCATCAAATGCCGTTTGGTGAACTCAAATTGAGCCTGTGAACTTCGATTGGCTTCCAAGAAATTAGTACATCTTGGATTGATCTGAAAATATTACCACAGAAACTAGAAGAGAGAGCTCAACTTTTCCAACAAAGTTTATTGAATTTAGACACTGGATGCAAAAGTTATAGCACCTTTGAAATGGACTTGAAACTATACGAGGAAACCCTGGGGCGTTTAGGGACTGCAATAAATTTTGATTGACAATAGGGAGTGAATTGGATGGAAACATACAGTGGATCATTCTTAAACTCACTAGCTCCATGCAAAGGCATATTTTGATTCATTGTAGTTGCACCTATGAGCATTAATAGGTACCTAGGCACCTTTGACTTGGAAAATCATATCTTATTCATGACGAGTGAGAAAATTTAAATTTAAATTTCCAATGTTGTATTCCTCATTTTATTTTTTTTAAATATGAAAAAAATCTTTAGATCCACTCATTTCTGCACATGGGTCTTTTATCCCTTAGATGAGCGCTTTCTGAGCCTTCTACCTTAACTGGGTCCAGGACGTTCCGTTTGGACTACCTTCTCATATATAATTAATTAGTCTGTATCATGTTGTACATATTAAATAATGGAGGATAATATGCTTATGGAGGATCTCAGGGATTGAGTCTATCTCCACATGCTGTACCTCAAACTGTGATATGGCAATTGTTTTCAATATGCCGTGATAGAGCAAAAAATGAATCTGGTTTGGATGAATGATAAGCAAGTGCAATGTTCAATATATTGTGTGTTTGGAGATCACAATTCACAATTTTGCTCAACATATGACAGTCCGGGTAGACCACCATTTCTAGTCATTTTTCTCTTCAATTTGTTTCACTGAATTTTGTAGGGCTATCATCATCATTTCATCATTTCATTTAAAGTATTTTGATCAAAATGCAAAAGCATTTATTGGAAGTCAAACAGTCAAACTCAAACTAGTGTAGAAGACTTTCCTCTTCACACAAAATTTGAAAGATGAATAGTTGCACTTCTATCTTGCATGTAGAGATTCTTTGTCATTCACCGGCTCTAAAACATCTTCAACGTCATTTATGGATTAACTCTTAAACAACGAGCTAGTCACCATGGAAATCATTTGTTTGGGGACCACATTAGAGGGAATTCGGAGTGAGAATAGGGTCCTTGGGATCTCTAATGAAGTTACTTAAAGATCACTTATACCTTGGTTTAGACAGCAAAATCGTGATAAGCTCACTATCATAGGGTACCTCATTGTTATCATCATAGGCAAAGAATGCATTATTTCAAGTCTGAGGTGGCGCCAAAGCTTGGTTGGCTATTGAAACTTGATCATGGCATTTGAAATTTGTAGCGCCAAAGTTGAGATGGAGGGTAGTTTAGCAAGGGAAGGATCTAGAGGGGGGTAAGTTTCGAGCTAAGTGGCAGTATCATTTTACCTATTTGCCTTCAGCACCTGAGTCAGTTGTAGAGAGTAGCAGTTACATGGTATGGTAGTTGGCTTGGGTTCAGCTTGCTTAGAATTGACTGACAATCTTGCAAAATTTTTGTGCACATTTATAGAGCTTGTACTCTTGTAGGGCAATGTATACATATAAACAATAGTTTGGAGATTGCCGCTAACAAAGGTAAACTGTTGGAGAAAGAAAAGGAAAAATGATGTCAACATGAGAAATTGGTATTGAATGAAAAGAATACACTCTTCACCAACGTAAAAGTTGTCCAAAGATCCATGGTTAAAGTGTATGGCATTACTCCAGAAGGTAAGCACCACTTTACATATCTTGTGTATGTTTACATATATGGAAAATAGAGTGAGCTTTACGGTCATTACTTGTTGGAATCACCAAGAGCATACAGTATGCAATTGACTTCTAAGTAAAGGTGAGAGCAAAGTCTTATTACAATTTTTATTTTTTTTATTTACAGAAATTGGAAAGGAACTATTGATCTTTGTCTTGAAGCTAGATGAGGTTGAGATTGTCAAGGGAAAGAAATACGAAAGAATTAGCATAACTTTTATGAATAGAGCACTCGATCCTTCTATAGCTACAGACAATGAAAAATATTTTTCAGTTTAGAGTGAACAAGACATAGGCCTATTGTGTGCTTTGAGGTTCTAAAGGAGACAAACAAAATCTTGAAGTGGATTTTTGATCAAGTACCTTTAAAGGCACTCATTGTTGCACAAAAAGCAGGGCAACAATTGGAGGTGCCCGGTGTTGGAAATTTCAATGTGTTGTGGCACTTGACAATAGATATAAAGACTTTGAAATGTATGTTTGAACTGAAGCATGGGCCTAATGCAAAGCACTTTTGCGATTTTTTGCAACCAAGAGCGGGGAAAGACAACTATGGTGTCAACAACAAAGGCCACACAAATTGTTGAAGGACGGTCATTCATGTGGAAAGGTGGATTATTTTCAAAAGATTCCAATGATGAGCCTTTAGATGCTACTCTGCATACTGATTGTTGGCAACCTATATTGCTTGTTCCACTTAGTTGGGTGCACATTTGTACATTACATGCTTTAACAAGGATTATAGAGAAGATCTTGCACCTCCACATTAAGTTCGTTTGGAACATGCCAAATTCCACCCAACAACAACGATGTGTCAATAATATTAAGAAGGCCCTTCTTGCAGTAGGGGTTCATGGTGGCAATGTGTCTTTGTTCAAAGACACAAACCTTTAGAGGGCTAATAATAATGTGCCATGTAAGCCTTCTTTGAACGGTGCCAAAGTCCTCAAGATGTTCCAGTCTTTTCAATGGTCAAGACAGGACAAAGTTTGGAAGGATATCTTGCATGCGAAAAACAATATGAATGCGAAGGGTCAAGCCTACCTTGATAGAATTCAAATGTGGAGTTCCTTTGAAGCTCATAGGGTTGCACCCCAAAGAAGACCAATCACCTACTGATTTTCTGGACAAGGTACCATTGGGGGTACTGTTACCTCAAGTGTTTTGGTAAAGAGCATGTTACCCATTACATGGTGAACAATAATTGTTAGATGTTGTATCTTCTACTCATTAACTACTAGATTTATAACTTCTAATTTAATAACTTGTGATGGTATTTATGATAGAATGCCTAAAAGGCTTCTAACTTATTGATAGCTTTTGCTTGTAGCATGTGCTTGTAAAACATGCATCGTGGTTTTTACAACAATACGGGAGTTTGAGTGTCACTCTAGAGTTGTTAGACAAGGGAGAAGTCACACCATGCTACAAAGGCTACTAATCATAATCACACCTGACACGGGGTGTATTAAGAATAAGACAAGTACCAGTGTTCAGTAGTATGAGCACTAGTACCGCAACATTCAGCATAGGATTATTAGCAAACAAGAATCGGCCTTGTTGAGATCAAGGCCTATTAATGAAGAGCAATTGGCGGCATTTAGACGAAGCAGTCTTGCAAGTCTTCTTCCATCTGTTGTGGAAGGAAAAAGGTGGTGGAGGAAATGAAGGGTTAGAATTGGAAGTGTCTAGAGTCAACAAGACCGGCATAAGGTACAAGCAACCATGACACAAAGCCAGCTAGGGACTCGAGCAACATACAAAGTGACTAAGACACTTTCACCGCTGACATAGGACAAAATACTGTGTGATATAGGCAATTAGATGGCAAAATATATAAAATGTGATATAGTTAGTCTAAAATACAATGTGATTGATGATACAACAGGCCCCATTTGATAATGATTGCCCTCCATGTAATTGATTATAAAATATGTAATACATTGACGATACAATTCAACCAAACTTGTTGCCACATCCGGAGTGAACTAGTAAACTAGTGAAGCATATCAATACAAGAGTACAATCAAGCATACTGGATGGATAAAAATGCTACAACCTACAACCTTTTCACTCCTCATGTTGATCTTTGTATTATGACAACCTGAACGCTCGATACTAAACTTAAAGTCCTCTACAGCATTGTAGCCCATATTGATGCAGAGTTCATGTCGAATGTGGGTGAGTGGCCAAGTCTTCCCCACCTCGAAAGGGCCTACCTTGGTACCATTAACCATGCAAATTACAAGCACCAAGTCTTCATCCTCTATTTATGGTCATATTCATTATATTGAGACTTTTTGCAGTCTCATTTTTATCCTCGACTCGAAGATAAATCGCTTTATTTCTTTACTAGTATTTTTTTATAAATAGGTAATACCAACAGCTTTTAGAATTTTATTACAGAATCACTATTTTAGCATTATTTATTTATTTATTTCAATTTCTATTTTTTTAAATGAATTTTCTAATAACTTGCATTCTGTCTCAAAATCTGCAAAAAGTCTCAATATAACTAATATGACCTTATTTGATCCAACAACTCCTATGCGATCGTGCCATAGTTGTTCAACAAACGCAAATGTTGGTACTTGAAGTACACATATAAAGTCTAGCGTCCTATGTGGTATCAGACTTGAACAAATGAACGAAGTACCTTGCATTTGACAACATCTCTCCTTGCATGGATCTTCTTGTCTCAACCTAGATCCATTTGGCTTTCAAAGAGGGCATCCTCCGGTGCATCCACCTTCAATAATGTGGGTGTCCTACGAACATTATCAAAGCATGTAGGCAAGTCAATGGAGAGGAAAAAACAACTATAAATGTCCCATATAACTTCCCATGGTAGCCTTGGTGATCCTTTAGAAGTCCGATCGCAACTTTGCCCTAAATGACTTGCTGGTAGTCACATCAAGCAGAGGCACTTTGGATCATCCAAGTTGGGTAAAGAAATATCCTCTAGTGCACCCCACAACTCTCCAATGGTTGGTGGCACATATGTATACTTGTAAAAGTAGATGCCATTGTCATGCAGGTTAGCATCGATTCGTGGTCCTTAGTTCTTTTCTCCTACCTCATGGTGTTGGACTACTAAGGCCGTGACAATGTTCATGGGACTCATCCAATCTTTACAATAGGATGGATACAAGTAGTTTCAAGGTGCTATGTTTAGGCTATGCACCTCTATGTTTACATGTATCTCACATCTACTGGAAGCATGTGAGCATGTCTCACAAGCACTACTTCCAATGATGGTTTGGATGTTACAAGGCGTGGTTTTCTACCTTCTCCAATGACTCAAAAACAAAAGTCTACAACATGTGTTTTCCAAGCACTTGTAATGGAATCACCGTCAGCTTGTGGACTTGCATTTCTACAAGCCTAGAGACCTCTCTCTGTAGCACTCAAATTCACCCGAGATCCCCTCTCTAGCCTCAAACCCACCCATCATTGCTCCTCATTTAACTCATTATATACAGACACAGATTGCATGATATCACGAGGTCGTCTAATAACTGACATGGTGGAAATCAAAATGAACGGTGCCAACAACTTCTCAATACAAATGAATCAACCTTTGGTGTTCTACAACAGTGAAGCTCCCACTCCTGTAACGACTGTAGAAATGAAAATTAAGAGAAATGACAAGAATGTCGTTGGGGTAGTTGATGTACTTGTATTGCTACTTATGTATCAAGAATTCGACTAGAATACAGATGCTAGATGTACAAATCATTCCGTGATAATAGAGTGAAGCCGACTGTTTGGAATACAGTCATAACTAGTATTGAATATTTGCACCATTGAAAAATAGTGCAGCCATCATGACTTGGGAGTGTTCCACATGAAGTACAAAGCCTTAGTATACAGAGTTGTCACTGCCATGTAGGACTATAGGAGTTGGATTAAGGCATTAAACATTGAACACAAGGTTTGGAGCAATATGGGTCCTTTTCTTTACAAATTTGCAATACAGTGCCAATGAAAGTATTGATCACAGATATTAACCCCTAAAGGTTTTTGACTATGTTTTCACCAAAACCGCTCCAGAACTGCCATTTCTAATACTAGTGCCAAATTTTAGAAAAAAAACATTTTTGGACACTTGTAGCCGTAGGATCTTGTAGTAAACTTGTTTAAGAAGGTGTGGAAAAAATTTCAGAATTTTCCACTAAGTGGATTGCAAGATAATAGCGTTTGAATTGACAAAAATCCTTTTTTTGTCCCTGCGAAAAAACGGGCAGCTGCCCTCCACAAGGTCACATTTCTATGAAAAAATGTCCAAAATGATGGTTACTCTTTGAATTTATTCTTCAAGGCAAGTTGGCTACATGCTTGAAAATTTTCAGATCATTTGGAATTGTACAACATATAGGAAAAAAATAGTAAGTAGGAAGAGGTAGAGAATGATTCAAAGCACTAAATTGTCAAGAATTTATTTATGAAATTGAAAAATGCCAATCCCAACGATTGTAATGTTGTAATAAACAATCTACACCCAATGTTTTTATTTTTTTTCAAAAATATTGAAAATCGAGTTAAATAAAGGACTTCAAAGTTTATTTTAGAGTAGAGATTCCATAACTACCCTCAAACTAAGAATCCTCATAACTTTTGACTCATTGATCGGAATGGAATGATTCAAAGCCTCCCACATACATATAAATCTAAAGAACCAATTTCAAATTTTAGTTTTTTTTAAAAGTGATTTTTAAAGAAGTTTTTTTTGCTGCCCCGGCTGCCCGCCGAACAATGAAAATGACATATCATGCAATAACTTTTTAACCATGTAGTCAAAAGTTACGAAAATTGTTGGACCTTAAAGCTACTCCTCGGGCACATCTTATGTGAGAATTTCAAAGAAAAAAAAGAAAAATTCCAGTCATAGTGAGCTGCCCAAAATCGCTATGTTGTCAAAAAACGGTGTTTGGTCCTTTAGGGGTTAATCAATATTTGTGACATTAGTAAATTGTATGGAATTTTAGTTCATTTTCAAACCAAAATATGATCATTTCTATTTCTATTATTAGTGGCTAGTATGCAAAATGAACTATATTGAAGAAGCATAATAATCATACTATGATTGTCTTACATTTAAATTTGTCATATAAATTTTAGAAAATTATTATGATCATAGTATTTTAAATTTTAGAATGTGAATCAAACACGGAATTAGACATTCTTGCACTTAGGGGGTGCGACATTGCACTTGGCTAGTACGGCATCTAAAATCGACAATCTCAAATGTTGTGGGGGGAAGCGATTACTGCAAACATCATTTTCTCTTAGTAGTAGAAATTGCTTGGTAAAAAGTTGTCAAACACTCCATTTTTTATAATTACTTCATAAAAACCTTTCACACTTTTCACTCCACACTACTTTTAAGACTTATTAGTCTACGCTTCACACTCAAGTACTTCTACATACCTACAACTACAAGTACGTCGAACAACACTGCATAATATCATATCTCACTAGTACCTATTCAAATCATTCTGCAGACGTTCGTCATCTAGGTTCTCCATCTGCATTGCCATGTACTCGAGAAGATGTGCTTTAGCCTCTGCTGGAATGATCACTGTCTCCTCTGTATTCACGCCATACACTGTAATCTTGGAACCTATAACATGACCACTTCTCCCTCAACGAGGGACATCCGTCCATGAATATATAGCGGCTTCCTTCTCGGTCCAGCCCAACATCTCTCCAGATGGTTTCCACGTTGACTCCATACAGTTCGTATACCTCACTCGGTTACTACCTGCTTCATCATGTGCCCCAGGCCTCATAGTAGACCAATACCATAGGACCTTCATCTTTGAGGCCCATGTCCCTTGACCGAATTCGAGTACCTTTCCTAAAAAAAAGGGTACTCCTCCTCTCACTTCCGCTAGTTCTACGGTGAGGGCTACATACTGTCCTACAACAATGTCATTTTCTGGATTGAATGGAGGAAACGGATCTTCCTCTGCATCTTATCGTAGCTCTGGTACAACTTCATTCCTTCTGCCTCGAATCTTCCCCCCAGCCACTCTTCGTGATGTTGCTTGTATAGGTCTATCTCTGCGGGGTCCGAAATGCCCTCTCCTCTCCGGATTTGGCATTGTCGCCATAATCCTGTCAACGACTGCACTCTCCGTCGTATTTCCATCCTCATCGGCAACTGCATTTGCAATTGTACCTCCTTCCACGTCAAGAACAATTCCATCATCCCTGTTATGGTTCAAAACATTGTTGGGCCAAAATGGTAAATCACGGACGCCTTCCCTATTTCGTTGTGGAAATTCCTCCAAATACTCCTTGAACTGTTCTGTTTCGTCCACCACTTCCATGTTCCTGATCGGGTTGAAGCCTCTGTCTATCATCTTCTTCTTGTATGCAATGAACTCGTCCAATGCTTTCAATTCCCTCTGATCAACTACAAACACTTCCGCGAGGTCCGGTTTCTCTGCTATGCTAGGTAGTGAGTTCAGACACAAATGTCCTCTCGCTGGGCCCCACTCATCTGTGCAGAAATGCTTGTGTTGCACACGGACCAACCCATTCTCCACGTAAAACCTCATATGGTGTGGAAATGTAATGCCCGTCAGTGATTCCTCTCCTCGTAGTAAATGAGGTGTGATAAATGCCTTCGAGTCGCGAACGTGCTCAAGCTTGCGAGCACTCACAAAAGCCTCTGTGTAAGACGTTCGTGTTGTCTGCTTGAATCCTCAGCGTCGGTGGCAATGACCCCTTCCTTCGCTTCACGTCACATATGACGTTCATCACCAACATCACGACTTAATTGCTATCATGCTTGTGGTGAGCGTCTATCCACATGTCCGCATACAGACCGATACCATGTACAAGTACACCACACAAATGAGTCTTCATAAATCGAGATTTGATGTTCTTCACGGTCTGCCTCATCTTTGGTATCATGGTCGTATTCTGATCCATACCGTCAACAATCAAGCACATGAAAAAATTCGGAGTGATCATTGCGGACCTCTTGAACAACCACTAATCTCGCCTCTCTTCCATCTGAAATCGAATGTGTAGCACGTACAGTTCTTTTATCTTCACCTTTGCTACAGCATTCGTCGTTGATTCCATCCCACACTTATACTCCCAACAATGATAACACTTCAAAAACCGGGAGAAAGGTGGAATTTGCACATGCAGAAATTCTTTCCGCCAAAGCCGACAAAACAAAGACATTGACAACTCCGACCCGTCCACTAGTTTCTTCACTTCTTCGTTCACATACTGAAAAACATCCAACTTGCTAGTATTCATTGGCAACAGAATCAACGGAAGAATCGCACTATCCATTTTCCTGCAAATCGATTGATGGGGTTGTTGACAACTAGCTTCGTTGAAGAAAATGTTGAGGCTTTCTCTAGCTGCTGACATTTTAGCACTTTCCCTCTGCTGACACCTGTTTCCATGAATGGCTACTACTCTGCCATATACAGCATGTGTTGTCTTCAATTGCTTCAAACGCCTCTGAGAATAACCCAACGTTGCGGCGTAGCATGCATTGCACACGACCTTGCCATCCAGTTTTGTCACGTATTTGTCTCTTGTCGGACCCTCCGTGCGAGTGTAAAAGGCATTCAGCATTTGCATTATCCAAGTAGCACATGCTTTGTACTTCTGTCCCCAAGCCATATATCGTTGGTCCAATACATATTTTGCATCTACATCACGCAGGCAATTGCGTTTACATGCTCCCCTTTCCTTCGCACACATAACACTGTCCAGAGTAACTTTCTGACTAGCAGACTCTCCCCTCTCCCGTGGACTTCTCTCCCTTGCCCTTCGATTTGCCATTGAATACCGCCTCCTCGGTGTAAGCTCCAGTAGTCCTTCTTCTCTTGTGAAATCTGCAGTGCTACCTTCCGAGCCTTGCATCAAAGGAGAACTTCTTCCTTGTACGCTTCTTCTACCTTGACTTGGTGGCGTGCATTCGGAAGTGCTTGGGTTCTCTTCTACGTCATGAAAATCAAATTGTGGTGCTGCAATAGGAAGAAAAGAGAAATTCTGCCCCTCCCTCGCATTTGTTGCCATTGTTCTCACCTCGTAGGGACGTGAAGAACGAACTGAAGCACGATGCCATCGTATTATTTTATCTACACAATCTCCCATAGTCTTCCCTACCAACTCACCAACCCATTCTGTTTCATGTACAGCATGTGTGACATGAACCGCAATCTCAAAAGGACGTAATTTCTCTTGGTGTAGTTCATTACCACATTAAAAATTAGTATCCACCACACCCACACCCACAACTCGACCTTGGTCTCCAAGAAGTTGAACCATGCCATTGGTAGTTTGGAATTCTCCATCTCCTAGTGCACGATCTTCTTCTTCGAATAGTCTTCCTCGTACCACACGCGCCAATCTTTCCCCTACGCTCCTTCGCTCTGTAGCAACCACTGTTGTCGCTATCGCATTGAATACCACTGGGCTTCCAAATGCTTGTGCTGCCATTTCTCACCTACTCAAGTAATATATAATAGTCATGTATTTGGTGCAGAGCTTTTGTAATTCAATGTCTTCGCAAACCACTGTCCTCTCTGTATTTTCATTCACACAAGACACAATAAAAAAGTGTTCCTCCATAGTTGTAAAAGAACAATGAAAGCCCCCTTGACCACGGCTACATTTCAAGCCCTCATAAAGAATACTACACAAACAAATCTAATGTTTCTACTTATTTCTTTCCTTCATTTGCTTCAGCAAAGTTCTGCAGATACACTTGTTCATCACATTGAAGGAACCAGTGCATGCTCTCTATACAGCTTCCACATAATCAGTTCTTCTAAAAACAACTATTTCGAATGTGTATTTTGTTCAACTTCATAACACAAACATTGTATACATAGAGGGCTACATTACTTTTTTACTGTATCAATTATTAATGATGTTTTAAAAGTGCACACTTTTTATACTAATATATTTTTATTTTTCACTAGATATATCATACAAATTCGTTGGAATCCTTGTACATTGAACACTTCATTGTAAACATGCAAACAACACCATCTTTTTACAACTTATGATACATGCGTAATAACATTGCTAACATTAATAACATTTGTCATGCTCTCTTTCTTTCAAATGGGTATCTTAAAAAAGTTTAACCCCATGCCCTACACATTTAAAATGCTCATTCGTAAATGCCATATGCCTCTCATAATAATCACTGCACTAGACACATAATTTAAAGAAACGCCATTGACAAGAAACTGAAAAATGAACTACCACTTTCCACTGTACATGTCATACTTTTTTTCACAATACTGTCAATTAAATTTATTTCTTCAATCCAATAAGCATAAAATAGCCCCTCCAAAGTTTTGTATAACATGAATAGGCTTTTGGAACTTCCTTAGTTCTATCTAAGCATGAACAATGTAAAATGAAAGGTACTCGTTATATTATATGTATATTGCTTTTTATATGGTCATTCCTATAAATAGTGACAATTTCAGAGGGATTTTCTGGGTATAACAGTGAGACCGTGAAATCAAAAATTTGTTATCCAAATTTAAATTATGTCATAATACACTTAGAAATGACTACCTACTTACACATACTTAAGCCTTTGATTTCACAATACTTGATAGGAGAAAAAAGATCTACTCTTACCACTACAAATGTATGCAACAAAAGCATATAAAGTTCTCTTGTAAAATCCATTCCCAAAACCTTTAATATACAAATGGCAACATTTTTCCATTCACAATAAAAAAAATGATTTTTATTTTACTTTTCTTTAATACATTTAAAAAGCTCTGAATGTAGGTATCTCATTTTTTAGGCACTATACGTATAGCATATTTCATGAATTATGCTGAACACTTCAATCTATTTAAAAAAAAGAAATTTCAACATAACACACTTCTTTTACTATCCTTTGAAATCACTCCCTCCACCCAAATAATCTATTCAAATTAGACTAAATTTTTAGTTTTTAAGAATGTTTTTATTCCACTACGTGACATTGTCAACACATGAGATTGGTTTTGAAATTGCTATTTGGAATGCAGAAACCCATTTCTAGTAATACTTTCTCAACCTTCCATGCAATCATTAATTACATGACACATTGACACATGAAATGACTAGAGAGGTCAGTTCCCTATTCTTTCTGTAATTCCTTATATCTTTGAATTCTTCATGGTTAAAGGAGGTAAAGTTTTGCAAGGAAAGATTACTGTTCTAAAAAAGCAACAACCCTGTTAAACCAATCATGACAAATACATAGGTTTCACGTTCTAAAATATGCCAATGTACCAACGTTGTACAGTACAGGCGGTAGTTTTTTTTATTGACCACTGCATTTAATCTCTGAATGCCTAAGTCCTGTTCTGATGTTCATGAAATTTGTTATATATTGAACAAGAAGCCAACAATTAAAAATTCTGAATTTATTAATTTTTAAATTGTAACCATACAAATTTGAACTGAACATGGTCAACATCATATACAAAAAGAGAATACAAAAATATCATTTAAAGAGTAACAGATTATAATGTTTAATTGTGATAATGTTAAAACTATGAAACTCTTCCACCTTCTTTTGTGCATGTCAAATCCAAAAAACTTTTTCCAAAAAAAAAATTAGCTAAACAAACAAACATGCATACTCTCAATCAATTATTGGCTTCTCAAAGCTTTGACCATTATTATCTCTAATGACTTCCTACTATGATTTTCCCTCAAAAATATAGTGTACTTCAGGCTCATGTCAAGGAGCTTTCAACACTACGCAAAGTCAAGATTGCAAAACGTATCATTTCGCAAAATGTTTAACAATAAAATCAGAGTTCCTCATTTTCAAAATTAGAGTTCCGATGCTAAAACCAGATTTCAAAAATAAAATTGGAGGACATGTGAGACCTTGAAAACAACAACTTGGTTACATCTTAATTTAATTCCCAAAGTTCCCGACAACATAATTAAACGCCACGGGCATTCATTTCTATAACTCCTACAGAAAAAGTCTGAACAATATTAAAATAGTGGTCCTCGTTAATATTCTATTCCAACGAAATTGTTTCAAAAACATTAAGTTATGTTCCCTTAACCCTTAAGCGTTGAGGCGGACGTTTTGCGATCGATAAATGACAAGAGAATCTCATATATAGGACTGAAGTGCAACTATTCATCCTCCAAATTCTGTGGGACAAGGGAAAATCATGTACAATAGTTCGACATCCAAGGAGTGCTTCTGCATTATTTTAATCCAAACAATTGCAACGGTGTTGAAAAAGTTGATTTCCATAGTTATGAGCCCGTCGTTTAAGGGTTAAAAGCCTAGCAGCTTTTTCATGTAATTTACTAGAGCAGAGTCCCGCAATTGACTCACAACTTAAGCATGAAACCTGAGAACGGATGAAATCAACAAGGAAGAAGGAACAAGCATGAACGAGCAGAACCGTCAGTTGAACACAATGAGGGCGGATTCACCCCTCAATTCGGCCTTACCAGGGGTGATTCTAAAAATAAAGCCCCCTACTTTGGGCTAATCCAAGGATTATTCTTCATGCCATTAAACTAATCAGGTGTCTCTGATCTTGAATATGAATTCAAAATTTCTTAGGTTAGACGCCAAATTCACTTGTCTTTCAAGAAAACTTCACTGAAAAATATTTCAAGATTTTACGCCTTCCCAAAATTCAATTTCAACTCTTAGGTGGGCGATTTCTGGACCTGTTACCTTAACACAATCCGATGTTGCAAACAACTGGACTTCAATATATAGAACCCCCGTGGGACTGTCATATCTCCACGTGTTTCACAAACAAATCGCATAAACAGTAAAATACAAACAAACTTCTGTCCTGAATAACATTGATATACAAAATCCAATTTCAAAGAAACTTCCTACAATCTATAGGAATAACTCGAATTAAAGTAACATAGCGGAACCAACAAGAGAAAAAAAATGACGGAATCAGAAGACAAAAGGACATTATTTCAGTTCACTAGTATAATTATTGTTGTAAACTACGTACTTTTACCACTTTAAAAGTGGTAAACACACTACCATTACCACTTTCAAAGTGGTTAAAGTACGTAGCTTTCCATGATTGTAAACTGAAATAATCTCTCCGTGAGATACGTGATGGAAATCAGGGTCTCCTGTCTAACATGGAATCCATAAGCTACATGGCTATCCAAGATCCAAGTTCAAAGCTTAAAGTACGTACATCAATCAAGTTGAGGAAATGTATTCCCAAAGTGCAGACTCGACGTAGCATAAAATCCATGTAGCTGCAGTAGTTGAAGCTGGATCCCTCGCTTCCCGCCGATCACAGAAGACTTCTAGATTCCTACGGAGTGGAATTGATGAGACACTCAAAATCAGAAAATTTTCCGTGAATGTGGACACAAAATATGACCACAAGCTTGTCTTGATGAGTTGAACACACATATAAGCTTTAACCCAAGTTATACTACTCCACTAACATGAGCTAGCTGCCACGTACGTCGATGAGCGCTGTGCATAGCTTCCTCTGACCTGGATATTTGGAACGGAAAGGCGGTTGGTTGACTCCGGTAGGTAGGAAGTCTGGTATTAGAAGCTTCGTCGTTATCAGAAAAATATGACAGCAGTCGCCAGCTCAATGCACCGCCACAAAAATAAATTAAATCACTGCAAATTCCACAACTGATGTGCCGTTCCCCGTACTTCTCGCAGCGTGCTCCATTGCCGCGCCGCGGTTCCTTGTGAGGGCAGCGTACGCGTGTTTCGAAGGGGACCCGCAGAGTCCAGCAAGGGGGTCAGCTCGCAGAGGCTGCTTACCTGCAAAACGTAAGACCTGCACCTGCAAACCCCATGTATCCTCGCAACAGGAAAGAGAGGAATTGGTAAGCGCTTCCTTCAATCCTGCTTAATTCCTTGCACTTCCATGATGCGCAATTGTGGTTAAGAGAAGACAATCTCCCTCTCCCCCTCATTGAAGTTCTGTCCATTTTTGCAGGCGGTGGCTGAATCGCTCGTCGACGAGGGGCATCAAGAACTGCGGCAGTGTACCCAAGCTTCGGCGTTTGCCTCTTCTCATCGGGTACAATTTCCATCTACTACTAAATTTCGTTAGCACTTACTTGTCGTAGGGTTTACGAACCTAGTGAACAGTATTGCGGAACAGACCCCCTCCACTCGCGGGGGGTTTGACTGCAAACACTGTTCACCGTTTACTAAACTATGAACAGTGTTTGCTGTCAGACCCCCTGCGCGTGGAGGGGGTCTGTTCCGCAATACTGTTCACTGGGTTATCGTTTCTTCCTGTGTTTTAGTCTTTACGCCCGTTTTATTGCGTGACCTTTGAAGGTGGAGGATCAAAGAACTTACTGACCTGGTTTTTGCAGAAGCACTCGCTGGACTTCAAACTTCCTTCGTCGCTTGCTGCAGCCTCCGTCAGCCAACATCTTCTCTTCTCCCTTCTCCACGTGCTCCTCTTTTTCAATCGCTACCTATGAATTCGAGTTTCATGAGTGCGGGGAGTCCACATAGTTGGATCCGAGGAGCAGGAGTGCGGTGCGTACTTTGAGTAGGAGAGGATTTTCATTGAAGAAACAGCAACTGAAAGGTATGAATTCACACCAATTTTGTGTGAAATTTGTTTTTGAATAGCCAAGGTCCGAAAGTGACAACGCGGAGATTCAGTACTTACGGTTAACTCCATCTACCAAGCTCGCTTTCACTTCAACAGTGCACGGCAGGGAAGAAGCGAATGTCTGTGCCCGCTCCCTCACGTAATGAATGTCTCGGAATCATTCTTTCCGCGGCAGATCGCTGCAGCCTCCATGATTTATATGAGCTTCATCGGGTCGTTTTTTACCTGCCGCAATAGTGGATTAGGAATTTAGGATACAGACCACAACAAATTTCAGTTCAGTACTGAACCTTGCATACAAAGCCTGTCATTTTGGACGGCAGTGGACTACTCGCGATTTCTGGACCTCGTGAATGCGGTAGTCTAGTACGATGAAATCATTCGGTTTTTTGTTTTAAAATAACTGGCTTCATGGACGTCTAAATTGAAATCTATTCGAAATCTAATGAACAGGGAAGCATACTTGGGTAATGTAATCATGACTGAAATGTCTCCGAACAAAAACACGCACCAGGTGATCGAAATTGAGCAGCTATTCGAAGGACTTGAATTTGGACGTCCACAAACCGCTGAGAATACCATCGGCCCTGCAAAATTTTCGGCAACTACAGAATGTTTCTTGCACAGGGCTGGTTCATCATAAGCTTCATTCACTGAACGCATATTTCGTGGCTTTGGCAGTCTGAACTAGTTTGGCGCTGCGAGCTGCTTAGACTTTAGACCGAGCGGTCTGAACTGCGGCAGATCTGCATTGCTCTGATATTTTTGGAATGTACAATCTGTTTTAGATAATTGAAATCCGTATGACTCCTAGATTGTTTATGCAGTGCATTATGAAATCTATAAATCTCCTAGATTTCATAATTTGAATTGTTCTAGATGGCTGTAATCTATATCTGCCCTAGATCGTGCGATGCGGAAAAATACCGTTAATTGAACGAAATATCCGTTGTTGCCTTAAATATTTTGATCCTTGAAAATTATACCCAAGCGACTGAAGACTGGAACTCGTTCCGCCATCAACAAATGACCCCTGTTATTTGTGAAGTTGCGAGCACGTTGGAAAATTGGGCGATAATGGATCCCAACTCCCGATGGGACTGTGAAACGCGTAATTAATTAAAATGAAGTTATATAGTTCAACCCATTTAATTTGAGTGAGAAATAAGAAGATTGAAGGAAATTTTTGAGGCCATGTGGTGTTCATCCTAGTTTTGCCCCAAATTTTAACCTTGCATAACAGAATGAAATTTATTTTTACGACACATTTGATGAAATTGGTAATTTTTGAATATGTATTATGAATCAGAGGCTTCACATTACTGAACTCGTAAAGCCCCGCTTGTTCCCTCAGTGGTCAATTTGGGTCCGGGTAGGTTACTTTTTTCTCAATTTGAAGTGAAAATTTTTTAAAATTTTTGAGGTTGTTTAGCTTTGCAATAGCTTTGTGGGTATATAATTTTTGTTTCAATCGGATGTCGGATGAAAAAGTTATGGCACAATGAGCAAGAAAGAAAGATTTTTTGGCAGCTAAAAAAAAATTACAAATAAAAAAATTATTATTTTTTGAATTTTTTTTCCTTAAAGAATATGATTGTACCTATACGTCGAGCTTTGATTCATTCTATTTGGACTGGGGAAGAGAAAGTTATGGACAATTTTAGGTCTTCTGACAGTTTGAGCATCTTCTCAAAATAAAAAAATTTATTCAACTTTGAATGCTAATATCTCCTAATCCGTACGGTCGAAACTTTTAAATTGTACTGCATGATCTCAGACAAGTTAAGTACAAGATGCTACGGTTAAATTGCAGAAAAAACAGAAAAATTGGTTTTTATAAGTGAATAAAGCAGAAGTGGTAGTTTTGAGTGGTTTTTGGCAGAAAATTACTCGAGGCTTTAAGGAATAAGGGACGTACAAAAATATGAAATTTGAGTGAGAAAAAGTAGGAGTAGTTTTTACATTTGCCCATCCAATATCGCAATAGAGTGGTCAATCCTCTTCAACCGACATTTCAGGCGCTGTTGTTTTTGCGTTGTGTGTTACGAAGAATATTTTTAACACGTCACGGTCATGTATTGATTGTAAGAACACTTGAAATAAAAGAAAACAAATTTGGACAGGGGAAAGTGTGAACTTCTGCAACTACGACTTTATAATCTCTTGCGGAAGGTCAAAATCTGCAAAGTGCTCAAGTGACATGCAACTTTGTGGTATTTGTCTTTTGTGTTCAAAATGAGTACAATTTGGTCAATAGCTTTAGATGAGGACAATGGGAGGAAATTGTCATTTGTTATTGAATATAATGAAATTGGGTTGACCAATTGAGTGGTTTCATTGAAAAGCAACAATGAGATGAACCTGAACACTAATGTAGTCAAGTACATTGTTTTTAAATATGTGTTCTCTGTTACTGAAAAATGTAAATTCACAATTACTTAAGTACATGAGAGATGCTTCAAAGGAATGTATGCTGGCTAGCGTGCCTGCTTTGCTATTTTAAATTGCTTCACTATTTTTTGATGCTTGCCATTTTGTTTTAACTTTGTGCTCAATAGTGCAATTTTGGAGTTGTATCAGTGTTCTAAGAGGTTTACTTGAATTGTTTGTGAATTGAAAGTTGTTATGTTTTATGAAGGTAATTCATTACTTAAGAGAAATAGAGACCTTTGATTTCTAAGTTTATATTCTGGAAGAGAATGAATGGTGGAGTTTTTGATTGTGCATTTTGCTATAGCAGATACCTCAAGAAGATTGAATGTTGCAGAACGCAACATTCAAAAGTGAAAGCGCCATAGTCACGCATATTATGTAGTTGCCAGTAGAATCAAGAGCAGGGAGAACATCTGCATGAGGTACTGTTTCCACCTTTTTTTTATAAAAAAAATTAAGTGATATAAGTCGATATTTAATCATGATGATTTCATTCTCATTCTTCAGAGCTTGTTATGTACTATTTTCATATATGAAACTCTTTGTGGAAGATATTCATGTATGGCAGTACAAACTTTTTTGTGATTACTTATGAAGAATTACATAAATGCAATGGATTTCAAGTTGAAGATGTACTGAAAATCACTATGAAACTTATAATTGACAAGTATAAAATGTTAAATCCATTTACTCCATTCAATGTGTAGGGGACTTTTAAAGGTTTGAGTTCCTTGTCTTCTGATTTTTCATGTTTTGTTATTTCCAATTGTGGTTGTTTGTTGGATTAGGCAGCCCATGAATTGAAAGTAAATAAACTAATACTTTATGATTTCTGAATTTGTAAAATTTAGACTTCCCAGTCTTATGCAAAAATGCAATTTCTGAATAGTGTTGAATGAAAAGGCCATAGAAATACATTGATCCATTCTTTATTGTCTCATTTGATTTACTTATAAATCATTGTTTTTTGGAAGCCGTAATGATAATTGTTCTATAAGAATTTTACTGACAACTAATAATTATAGTATCTATAATCAAAATGTTTTTAACATCTAGAAAAAAATTCATAAAACCACCATGAACAACTAAAATACAGGGAACGTCCGCAATCATCCAAATTTTGTTGTAGCAAGATACATGTATTTTAGAGGTTCTACTTTAGAACAAAGTTGGGCATCGATGTTCTATACAAGTAAAATATATGATTGTTTCCATGAAACAATTCACCTCAAGTATTGTATATTTGAAATGCATAAGAAAATAGGTTAAGAAGGATTGAATAAATGTTCAATATTTTTGAAGGAGTAATTGAGGAAGACGTTCAAGTTGGAATGAATAAGTGTACCCTACAAAGTACAAAGGGAAAATTTTCTATTTCAAAATTTGTATGAGTATAGATTCAATAACAGGTAGAAGGTATCTAAATGTATTACCTATGATGACTTTGTCTATCAGTAGTTTATAAAGTCTTTAATTACAAGTACCTCATACTTAAGAAGTTCTCAAGCGCAAGTTCTTGGAATTCAAGTGTTTATGAATTATTTATTTTTTGCTTTGCATTAAATTTCTTCCGCTTGTCTTTCGTGGCCATATTTATTGTGTGAATGTTTTTTATGTTCGTTTTGCTGTTGGAGCACTTTATATCAATATTTTACATATATTCTAGTTGCACTGAAGTTGGACTTTTGTTGTTTGTTTTTATTTAGGAATTTATAGTAGAAGTGATGTCCATCATGTACATAAACAATTTGTTGAGATACTATCAAGAGAGGAGACATTGAAAGCATGTAGACAATACATATTAGTTGTAGTTCTATTAAACTCAAACACATTTTCACAGTGAACTTTGTACAATATCTAGAAATACTCATTTGAATAAGTTAAATGAGTTTTGAATTGAGAGTTCAAGAACTATAAGATAGACGGAAAGGTTTTTATAAGGTAACGTTTACTTTGATCTTTGGAAACGATTTTACTTTATTTGATAAAGTAAAAAAGAACAACATATGAAGGTAATGATAAAATTATACATGCAATGTTCTACTGAGAAGAGATATATAAGATTATAACATGCAAATCAGATTGAGTTTTTTAGGTTTGTAAGTGTAGTGCATTTGTTATAGCAATTGTGATTTTCATTGTCATGCAAAGAACAAGTGTTATTGGAGAACAATTGGATTGATTTCCCATGTTGGACTGTTGGTGGATTTTTTTTTTTTTTTTCATTGGTAAATTTGGTTCTCTCTGTAATTACAGTGAGTACCATCTAAAAAATATTCATTTGTTGTATTGCATGAGTTTTTCAAAATTCACGACAACAGTAGTTCGTTTATCAAATTTGAGACACTTGGAATAATATTTTTTAATTTCTTTTTATGTATTTAAAAAATATTGAGAAAGTCAATGAATGCTAAAGTATTGTTGAACTTTCATTTTCAAGGCATCATGGCACCAAAGATGCATTCGAAGTGGTTGGAGCATGGATGGTGGATCGTAGTAAACGACAATGACAGGTCTTCTTTGTGGATCACAGATTTTCCAACTGGACAGGGGCGTTATGAGTCTGCATTGGCGTCCTCACATGGAGTCATTGAGGGACGCACGGGAACCGCTGACGGAGGACTGAAGTGTCGGTGACCACAACAGAGACGGCACTAGAGAAGTATAAACTGAAGAAGATATTGATGATGGCTCCGGTTCCGCCACAACTTCTTTTAGTTCTTACTCCGATGCGTAGCTTGAAGAGTGTGGCAAAAGATTGGAAGAAAGTGCCTCATGAATTGCAGGTTAAATGAGAGGGAGCGGTTCAGAAATTCATGGGGATGACCTCTGAACAAGTGCGAGCATTGCATCATCGATACCGGGAGATTCTAAGCCGGGAAGAATTAGAAAGGATGAATCCAGGTGTTGTGCAAGAGCGGCCTGCACCAAAAGATCCAGAGGACTTGAATGAAGTATATCAGGATCTTGCTACGCCAGTTAATCCAAATTGGATTCCACCGGATGAACGGAACCGCAAGCGAGCTGCTGTTGAAAGGGGATTAGGAATACATGAAAATGAGGGGGTTAATTCTGGTGGACCAAAGGCACAGCGTCAACGCCTCCAATCTGCAGCAACCGATGTTGTTCAACCTACAAGTAATACTGAAGAGGTACAAGTGCAAGCGATCGCAGCAGTGAGGCCACCAGTAGTGAAGTCTTCAGTTGCAGAAGAATCATTGCAATCGAGAGGGGAGGGAACTGAAAATCTTGTACCAAGCAAACTCCCGGTTTTTCCGGAGCTTCCAAGTGAAGGAGAAGAAGGAGCTCCAACCACAATCACGGAAGTTGGATCAGGGTCAAGATTAAGACAACCAAGAGTTGGCTCAGGTGCCAGAGTTTACAGGTCACATGTTGTAGTGGCCAACGTGGATGCTGCAAGGATTGTCAATCGTGCTGGACGTGGTGCTGTTAGGGAACGCGGTGCTGGTGGAAGACGTGTTGTTGCAGGACGTGCTATTGGTAGAGAACATGGTGGGGGTGAGGTGAAACATGCTTCTGCAGTGGAAAACGTCATAGAAGACCAAGGACAGCCTCGCACTCGTGCAACGGATGCTGCAGAAGAGCAAGGCGCTAGGAAGCGAACAGCAGCACAAATACGTCATCAAAGAGCAGCCTTACAAAGTCGTCCTCCACAAGGAAATGATGGCGAAAATGATGTTATTGATGATGATTCTTTTGAAGGTGAACTAGAACAAGAGCCTAGAAGAATATTGCCAAAGAGCATTACAAAAGCATCTGTTGTTTTTCCTATTGAGACCGAGTACAAAGCAAGATACATATGGGGACAAAGTTTGATTTTGATGCGAGGATCGATAGCATCCGCGATGTGGCTAACGCAGAGACAAACCACAGGGTGCTAATGGATTGGCGTGTGAATGAAATGTACGAGCGCCTCAAGGGATCCGAAGCTGATGGAGTAAGCGCGATTACCCTTCATCCCATTGCGTATCGCTATGACATTAGGAATGTCGAGGGACAAACGGAGGTGACAGAGGTACCGTTTAGCCAAGAAGGGGCTGCACAAGAATTCGAAGCCGTGTATTTGAAACATTGCCGAGCGGATCCATCGCTCTCGAGCACCGCATTGCAGAAGAGGTGGCTGGAGAGCAATATTGTTTGGGAGCCAGTAGATGGCCAACATATTGTTGGTGCTTGTAAACAAGCTGAACGGGAGAAGGAAGAGGGACATTTATCCAATGAAGAGTATCATGCGCAGTTTGTGAGACGGAAAGCAAAGTTTGTGGTGTACAACAACCCACAGTTTTATATCGAAGTGTCGGTCAAAATTAATGCAAAGGAGTTTGACAGGGAATTTTTCACCACGCATTACGAAAATCTCATCAAACTGCACGATATATGGAAAGCATGTGGAAGTCCAAGTGTTGCTACTCGAGCTGACGATGCATACAGAGCAAAAGCATTGACAATGGCAGCGAGTGCATTACATTTAAGTCAAAGCTTATCAAAGGTGTATCGTTGGGGGAGTTGTCGAGGAAGATGGTGGACTATACACGCCATGCTTGGCATGAAGACGAGGAGTCCTATAAGGCTATATTGCGGGTGTGCAAAGATTATGAGGACGGAAAACTATTTTTCAGCAAGAAGGCAGAAAATAAATGGAAGAAGATAGCTACAGATCAGAATCTTGATGTCACAGTGGATGGAAACCCAAAGCGGAAGAGGATGGAGAAGACCTGGTGGAGGCCGTTGAACAGCATCTCTACAGAGAACTATGTACGTGTGGTCAAAGAGATGTCTGCAAAGGATGTGGTGAATGGAAAGCGTCCTTCGCAGCGATACTATTTCAATGATGCTGCTTCTGCAAACCCCTCCAAAGGTATAATAGCGTATGCGGTGGACAGAGTACAGCGGAAAGATGCCATCAGAAACCAAATTCGGTTTCTTATGGTAGAAGCAGGGGATGAAAATCCATTGTCCATGGATGATTTCTTCTCCATCAATGCAAGCAAGTATGGAGATTCGGAAGGAAGGCAGTTCATCTTGATGGGGAGGACATTGGATAATGACACGAAGACCTCGTGGTATTTTCCTGCAGTGACGACAGTTCAAATGCTTAGCAGTTTGGAGAGTGCCGTCCCAGCTTTTGTCAGACAACACTTTGTGGATATCCGAGTGGGTCGCAGAGGTTATGCGGGATATGGTCGAGACGTCGAGGATGTATGCAATGCTCGCTGGAATTGGCAAGTTGCAATCTCAGTAGTGCAACACGAAGAGCGTGAACCCTCATTTCACGTGAGATGTAGAGGAGGGTTTTTTGAGGACAAGTACATTGAACTTGGCAAACCATGTTTTTGATTGTAGACGTGGAGGTTCACAAGGGGCGGACATACCATGGTCGAACGAGGATTATAGCAAGGTTGTGCAGCAACTCAAGAACTAGATGTCTTGCATTTTTCATTGGAATGCCGTGTTTTTGTTTCCGCCTGGCGTATCCTTTAACGAAGCGATGGAGTCGAGGATGGCGTTGTCAGAGGGCTGCCTCATGCTGCAAGGTTCTTGGATATTTCAAGCAGAAACGGTGTCCTCATACGTGAATGATCTGCGTCATGGCGAGCAACGACGCCGTGGTGTACAACCTGTTGGTGGCATTGTCATCATCATGAATTATCCCAAAGAGAGTGGATTCATGGAAAACCTTCCTAGCGGTACGGATGACTTACATGTTATATTTCAAGACTCTTGGAGTACAGAAGTGATGCCTCGAGCGCAAGACAAGTTTGAGAGGACACCAATGGAGTTGAAGAGATTGGTGCAAATGTATTTGCCGCGGAATTGGGGGTTGGTAACACTAGGCATCACAATGGCAGTGCCAGGGATTTTGGAGACAGGATATGTGGGCAATGATGTTATCATTATGGAAGGTGTCTCGTTGAAAACGCAATTCGTGTACGACAAATTGCAATCAATGTATGGGGAGAAGTTGGTGATGGTGAACAGTGTGAGTGGCCGCCAAACGCAGACCCTCACAGGGGTTGACTAGAGAAGAGAGGTTGCCTGGTCCTGGTGTTTCTGAAACAGATGGAGGTGTGCCACCTGGTAGAGTTGAAAGACTACCGCGGTCATCTAAGGATTCCTCCGATGAAGAAGGGAGAGGTCAAGTGAACAGACGGGGACATCGCAAGGGGAAAGCTAAAGCAGTTGATTCGGGAGCCTCATCGACGAACGAAGACGAGAGTAATGCCGAGTGGACACAGTCTGACAGATTACCAAGTGCTGGCCGAAGTTTAGGTTCTCGTGACACTGATGCAGTCAGTGATGCCCATGGGGACCAAGCAAACTTGATGGAAGTAGAGCAAGACCCGGATTTTGTTGTTCCAGAAGTAGTTGAGGAGGTGGACAACGTGGAACCGGAACAAGTTGAAGAGGGCGTGGGAGAAAATGCAGATACAACAGCACAAACGGAGTCCCTGTCAGCGTTGTCAGCATTCAGTCAATTGGATCAAATGAGCTTCGTCCCGGATGGTGAGGGATATTATTGTAATAGGGACAACGTTCGATTCACTCGGACAAGTGAAGGACCACATTACATTTATCACCGAGTGACTTCCATCTTGGAAGGACCTTCTCAGACGCCAACTTTATCAGAAGGAGTGACAACACCCGTTGCAAGCACCATGGTGGATACGGCGTTGCAGTTTATTTTTTCGCCTCCAATGAGTCCAATCGGTGGACCAAGTGCACAGGATCAAGCGGAGGCAACTGGTGGAAAAGAAGGAGGAGATTTGGTGCAATCATCTGCACGAATATTGGAGACACCGGATGAAGCAGGGCCGTTATAAGAGACATAGTAGTACGTGTGATGGTAGAATATGGTGTGTGAGAGTATAGACCTTGTGTGCTAGTTTTGAAAGACTATGAAGATGTTTGAATAATTGTATGGTTTTTGATTGGTGTGAGCACATAATTAAAAAATGTGAAGGTAGTTGCTAAACCTTCAATGTCATTTTGGATTTATAAATAAATATTCTGAAAATTGTAGTGAATATTGTTGTACACATGGTATACGCATATAAATATTATAACATGAATGTAATTGCAAAGTGCTGAGCATGAATGTTAATACATGAGACCAAACCAAATGATTGATAGGAAGAAATATTATGTGTTGGACTCGTATTTCTCTTGGAATAACTAAAATTGCATCCTCATAGAGAGTTTGCATTTGAAGTGATAGTATTGCATGATGAAATTAAAAAATTGATCTCCTGAAAATCTGGGGGGTACTCAAGTTTTTGATAACACATTTTTTTAATAGTTTTGCATACGATCATTGCACTTGGCCAAGTGCAAGAATGTCTAATTCGGTGTTATCAATGGAAAAAAATTCAATCATTTATTGAATTGGACTATATCTTTTGGGGTTTTGGCATTGTAAATACAAATGTGTATCCTTATATCTTTTCATTAAATGGATTTTGCATAACAAATGTTTAGGATCCAAAAACTTCTAATTTAAAATTGTGAAAATTAAGCAATGGGAGAGTAGTTTAATTATCTTGATAATACTATGCTATAAGCCCACAACTAGCAAGACCAATCTTCTTTGATGACTTTGTTTTAAATGAATTATTTTATGGACTATGAGTTCCATTACTCCCATATTTGTCATTTGAGACTCATAATTTTATTTTTTTGGATTTCTTACAGTTTTGAGTGTACTTTATTATACAAAAAGCCCCCAAAAGAGTGTAAATTCAAAATAGGTATGTCACATACCAATATAGCATTTGGTCCTATTTAGAGTGTTTTTCTTTAGTTACATCCTAATTCCACATGTAAATAGGGTAAAAACTCAAAAACTGTATGTAGTTTGTGTGTTTTAGTAGAAATGCCTTATTGTCTAGACCTGTTGTGCATGTAGACACATATTGGCTAGATTGGTCTAAGGGAACTATGTGAAAACCCTAGAATAGATGCCCAAAGAAAGGTTTCAGTTTCCCCATTCCATCAACAAATTAGTAGAAACCCCAATTGTTAGCTCGCAGATAAAGAAAACTCAAGACGGACCAGTGAAGGGCATCTACGACCTAAGTACAATAATTAGAGGTGGAAGTCGTGCCAAGAATCCAACGGCGCAATCGGTTTGCCAAGATTCTCTGTTGTTTGGAAGATTCCCAGTTTATCGGAAGTTATAGGAGATAGCAGGATTTGATTCTCCTTGGTGAAGGTGCAAGGTACAAAATATAAACTTGCACATGTATTGTGGGATTCCATGAGACGTTCCACAAAAAGTCTCGGGTTTTTTTGATAGGCAGAAGGTATCTTTCCAAGCCGTCAACTACCAAAATTTACAATGGAAAATTCATGAAAATTATTCGAGGTGCGGTAAAATCTCACTAAAAATTAGAATAGATTTTTTGATGTTATTAATGCACTCCAACAAGCTTTGTGGCGTTTTGATAGTTGGAAGTTCTAAAATCAACAAGATCCTCCAAAACTGGCAAATTTGAAGATCATTTGTGGAGTTGACCGGCATATTGGGAGCACACAGGGTCGGATTGAAGTCTAAGCGGGGTCTTTTCTTACTCCTTCATATCTACTTAAGAGTCTAGGCTAGTTAATTTTCTCAAAAAAGTCAAACTCCAAGATTTGAATTTTTACCCTTTTGGGGCGTTTAGTTAGCACTAGGTTTTGTTAAGTTTTTGGAGTTTGGTTTAGAGGAGGGGGGTTCTTCAGACTAAAAAATGATCTTTTGAAGTCAATGGCGCAATCTATTTGTGATTTGGAGTTAGTCTCCAAAAGTTAAAGTTTTGGTCTAGTGTAGAAAGTCAAAATTGGAAGATTAGGATGAAAATCCTAATTGATAAGCTTACCACTAGGAAAAGAGGGGGAGGTGAGTGCCCTTGGAAATGAATAAAAGGGACTCCTTTCTCTCTCACAAACACCCCTTCTAACCATTTTCTTGGCTTTGTAAACACGTTGGTCCACTAAATGTGGACTTTGGGCCATTTTTGAGCCAAAGTTGTAGATATGGTGTTTTTGAAGCATTTCAAGCTCCTTTTGCTACTATTTTGTGAGCTTTGAAGGACATTGGGGTCCCATCAAGTCTTATTTGTTGTCTTTGTACTTGTTTTTGAAGTTTTTGGCAAAGGTTTGGTCGTATTTTGGTTGTACTAACTCTTGTTTGGTATATTCGTTGTTCCTTCAAGTCCTTGTTTAGGACTTGAGTATTTTGCACTAATCCTAGATAATTCTTCCCTTATGATTGACAATGCCGCTTTTGGGGAATTCTAGTTTGTGATTTTGAAGTATCTAACTTTCTAAGTGGGAAATTCCTTAACTGAGAAATCCCCTAGAGCTTGTTGCGGATGTACTAACTTGTTGTAAAAGTTCTTGAACTAACAAGTGGTTGTACTAACCTCCTTGCTCTAATTTGTATCATGTGAAGTTTCACATCATTGAAATTGTCTTGTACACTCGTGGTGTTGTCAAAACTGGCAAAGCTTTGACTTTGCATGTTGTGAAATTATTAGAATTGTAGAAGAAATTGTGAGGAATGGCAAAGGTTTGACTTTGAGTAGTTTAGAATTAGTTGGTAAAATTTATACCAAGTCTAGTTTCAGAAATACAATCTTATCTCCAAGTTTAGTCTCAAAAAGCCTTAGTGATAAATCCTTAGTGTACGACAAAATCCAATTAGGCCACCAAAATGTAAAGAATAATAATTAGAATTGAATTGCCAAGTATTAAGTAGAAAAGTTAAAATTAAAATTAAAAAAAAGGTTTAGTCATTATCTCAAAAGTCCCAAAATTTAGATAACAAGGACTCCCAGGAGCTTGAACCAAACTGACCAAATCCAACCAGGGAACTAGATTGGAGTACTGGACTGACCAAGCATATTGGAAAGGAGCCCATACACCGTGATAACAGGACCTATAGCCGTGAAGGAAGGGAGCCCGTGGCCGTGGAAGCCTTAGTAGTTGCGAACCATCAGTCCAATGCAAGTACAGTCAGCCAGCCCTTCGGGGCCGACCTTCAGACCAGCAGTCGGACAGGCAGCAGCTGTGAATAGGCTTGGATAGACCGGGAGCTTGTTTTTTTAAATTTCTATTTCCTTAACAAACAAAGAGAACCATCCATCACATTACCTTTCAAAATTCAGAAATAGAATTGTAGAAGAAAAGACACTCAATTAAAATAGGAAATTAGAAGTAGAAGAAAAAGAAGGAAATAGTGAGTAGAATAACAAAGTAGAGAAGTAGAGATTAGAAATAGTGACAATTAGAACTCTTCAAACTTAACAATGGCATGGAACTCTATTAATTAGTGGTACCAACCGGTTCATATTGCAAGAATTAGTGAGTGAGGTTTAGAGTTTAAATGGAAAAAAATTAGAAGATAAGAGGAGTTTAAAGGAGTGATTTGAACCATTAGGAATAGGAGAGAACAAACTATTGGCTTGAAAGGAAGGAAGAAACTTATCCATTCAATACTTCAAAAGAATTATTGAAGAAGACCTTTCAAGTCAACTAGGGATATAATAATTGAGTTCAAATAGTCCTAGTGTTAAAGAAAGGAAAGAAAAAAAAGTGAGTTGGAAGGGAAAGAAGTAAGTAGTTGGAGAGTACACTTGTAATTTCAGACCTACTTTAAGCCGTGGGCAAAAATACCTAACAACCCCAAAACATGGCGAATGACAAGGAATTCAAAGAAATATACAATTACCTTCACAATGACGCAAATCTTGAGGTGAATTACTAACCACAATCCGTACTTTTCAATTATCAAAATTAAACTTTTTAAAGAAGGTCCGAATTACAAAGTTAAGTCAAAGTACTTAAAGTAGGTCTTTTACAAGAATCAGGTAGGTAAAGCTATAGATCGAAGTTAGAGGTTTCCGAAACCATATCACACTTAAGAATTGGAGCTAAATTGAGCAAGATATGGCTGGATGAAGTTTGGAATGAAAATTGGATGAAGTAAGGTAAAAATCACCCTTTAAGGTTGAAACTTGTAAGTTAGAAGAAAGTTAGTAACATAAAGACAGGATTTAAATTTCAAATTAAATGAAAGAGGTACAAAACTTTGGATGAAGTTTTTAGGGCCTCCAAAAGGCTAAACTTCATCCGCCTATATCTTTTGATAGGAAGGTTGGAAGAAGGTGAACTTTACATTTTTAGAAATGCCATGAGCTATTCTTCCAATATATGTGTCTAATTTTAGACTATTTCATTCATCACAAAAAACCACCATAGCTTAAAAGTAGTGGAGTAAAAGATAAAAGCAATTCCAACTTGGCCAAGTTCTATTGGTTAAATTCAAAGTAAGAAAAAGAGTTAGTATACCATTAGGGAAAGATCTATTGTTTGGAAGGCACAATGGACCAACGTTAGGCACCCGTAGGAATTAACCGTAATTATTAGAACCTGGTTGTGCCCGTTGATTTACCAAGGGTGGATAAAAAAACGCTCACATGGACCAAATATCATTCTACTTAGAGTACTCACTATTCTTCATCACAAATATAAATTGTGGGGCATTTCAATTGGAAATTAATCCTTTTAAGTGCAAAAATAAAATTGAAAATTAAAATATAACACCTTGATGCCTTTTAGGAAGTTCTCTTAAATATGTCTTCAACATCCATTATTGAAATGTAAACTCTCCAACTTTTTTCTATCATAGTACAAAATAATCCTATCTAATACTTTCTAGATCCATTTAAACAACAATAATACTGAAAGATACAAGAATCCAAGACTCTAGGTAAGAGTGAAAAATGTAAACACATCATATGTTTTGGATGCAACAAAAAATGCAATCACATCATTTACAAAAATGCAAAGAGCCAGAGCTACAATTGCAAGATCTGTGTAAAAAAATAATGGATAAATTAACATTAAATATTAAACTTCAATACTAGATCTACAAATTAAACTAAGCACTAGATCTCCAAACTAAAGTAGAGCAAAATTGAATAGTACGCCTAAGTGACTACTGAATCTCCTCATCTCTAGACTAAGTAAATATCTCTTGTTGGATTAAAATGATCAATCTTGTACAATTTTGGCAATTACTGCATTAATAGTTGCTTGGTTAGAAGCATTTAAACCAGGTCCCCAGGAACTATTGCTTGGTGGAGGCAAAATGTCTGTGCTTCTTATAATGGCACTAGGATTAATATTGTAGACTATAGATTCAGCTTGGCATGTGACAAGGGCAGTGGGATCAGCATTGTAGACTACAAATCAACTTGGCTTGTGATAATGGAAGTGGGATCAACATTATAGACTACATATTTAGATTGGCTTGTAACAACAAGAGTGGGATCAACATCGCCTGTTCTGTTGGATGCACCTATAGCATCCAGTGTACTCACCAGATGTATTGCCACCTTAACTTTATGGTTCTTATCCTTGTCATCTTCTGTAATCTTGCTATGCTTGTTGGAAATGGCGCTAGAATCCTCTATTGGGCATACTCTCTTTGCCATCCTAAACTTATTTGTGTGATTAACTTAAAGTTGGAGTGGATCCAACCACCCAATGTCCTCCATCTAAGTAGTGGTTGCATTCACCTCCTTCATCATCTTGCCACAAATGTTAAAGCCCTCTAAGCCATCGACTTCCCACTTGCATATACTTGGCAATGTGGGCACTCCATTCTACAACATCCCTTTGACAAAACCAAATACAATATGGATGGAACAAACAACCACAATTAAAAGGTACAGATGCAGAGTCTACAAAATATCAACCACATAGAGTGCAAGGATCGTCAAAGTGGAGGACTGTTTGTTTGAAAGGAACACATGGCAACTTACTAAAGATCCTTTAGGGCTTGATGCAAGATGATTCCAAGACCAGCACCTCGATGTTGGTAGTTGGATCACCAATTTTAGATTGCAGAGCATGGCGACAGTCCTTAAGAGCTAGTGCTTAACCTTCGATCTTAGTGACGTATTCTAGAGCCTTCTCAATCTTTGTATTGACTTCATGCAATTTAATATTCTTCTAGCTTACCTTGTTCTCAAAACCACGCTTCAATACAAGGTTGCTTGTTGCTCCCATGCATTTTGCTTGTGACCGCAGAAAATTGTGCTCTTCCACGACCCTATAACATTCATCTTCAAGTTGTGCCAACGACTACTTCCGGCCAAATAAAACACTTGCTAAGTCTTCTCTTTTGCGATCAAGATGGAGTAGCTGTTGTTCAAAGTCGTCCTCTATTTTTTGCTTCTTCCAAATCTATCGGAGGTTCCTATAGATGATTCTTCCCTTGAGGCCATGTTTGCGCTACTAGCATATCACTATTGACAAATGGAAGCAAGCTGGTTCTCGTAGTGACTGTTGAAACTCTAGACAAGCTTCCTTGGCTTGAAATGGCATATTCACACAATAGCTAGATCATAGCCTATATTTGTTCCTTTAGTGCCATTTGAAGGATTGAGTTTTAATGGATTCCTGCCTAAACATTTTTCTGGCGATCAACCCAGATCTTGGCTACCCACTCTGTCCAATTCATCATTTTTTGCAGACCCGCTTAGATACAACAATACCACGTAGAAATGTGACACTAACACCACCATTGTCAAGTGGTCTACCATAAACTTGGACGTACATCTTTTGCGCTGCCACCGTGAGGTTGTCATTAAACAATCTGAGAAATAGTGTCGGACATCCTTGTCTGGCTAGTTCTCCTTGAGAATGTTTTTTGGAACCATTGCATCTGTTAAATGTGGCATAAGATACCCTTTTGTACACAAATTTAGAACTCAATTGAAGAAGGCAACATCATACCTCGCATTATTCCTCCCTATGAGACAGGTGCTACCTCTAGACATTGTTGCGTAATTGTAAAGGGAAGCATTGAGAGATTGAAAGTCATGTTCTAAGGTGTCAGTGAAATTACATCAGAAGAAGTAACCATGGAGGCCATACACTCTTCCTTTGCAGCTATTGCATCTTCCTTCTTCTTTGTTCTTGTACGGCTCCTAAGAGGTCCCATGACTTTTGACTACAACTACAAAAAAAACCAGCTAACAAAAAAATCGACACAATTGGCATGTAAACAACAGCAAGTGCCACTGTAAATGCAACACTGAAAGTTCTTGGTTCCTACTTTGGGACTAATACAATCATGAGAGTGTTAACAAAAAAGTAGGCTTGTTCATAAAGCTTGCTTAGAAATCTTGTTGAGTGAATAGTGGTACTATACTATTATAACTTAAGTACTTAGCCAATCATATCATGTATAGTGCATTTATAATAGTATATACTCTTGGATTCATTTCAAAAAAATAAAATATTTTTTGAAGTATAGGGGCTAAGGTTTAGAGCCTAGGATCTAAAATGTAGGGTCTATGATTTAGGATTTGGGATCTACAGTGTAGGGTTTAGGATTTAAACCTTAAACTCTTAAATGTAGGATCTATGGTTTAGAATCTAAGGTGTCGGTTTTAGTGAAAGCCACCCAAATAAGCCTCATTCATTCTAGGATACAAAATTTAGTGGTTAATGAATAAATGTTTGGCATCAATTGTAAGTTTTAATGCAGTATCAACACTTTGCATCCTTGTGAATTATAATTGTACATACACCACTTTTATGTTTAAGAAAAACAATACATTGTTCCTAGTGAATTCTTATGATTATTTGAAAAAGTTGTAAATGAAATAATGACAACTTTTTTGTTTGAATTTTTAGAATGCTAATTATTTTTTAATCTATATTTTAGAAATAAAAAATAACTAAAACAATAATTTTGAAGGTTTAAATGGATGTAAAAGGGACATGCTTTAAATTTTTAACTACAATAATCATCATAATCTATGATAGTCCAAACAAGTATTGCTACACCAAGAGGTTAAGAGATTCTATATGGTTCAATATGTATCATTACTAACTTTTGAAGGTTTCCATAATCTATATAAGGTATGTGCACCCACTAATATCATTAATTAGAACAAAGGCATAGTTAATATTATTAAGTATAATTTATTTTAACTGGATTTTATTGGCAATGGAAAGTGGGATCCATGCATTGTTTGAATGTCATAAATAAATTTGAAAATTACATTGTCTTTAGGAGGACCAAAAGCGTTAGATCTATATATTAATCAAATTAATCAATACCTACTTTCCAACAATTTTAGAACCTCTATCAGCAAAAAAGAACTTGGACCTTTTACAATTTTTGCATGGAATATCCAAATGAAACATTTTGTGGTGCATCGAAAGCCTCTTTTAGTTGCCTACGAAAATACAAAAATTTGTTTAGTACATGCAAATTTTAATAGATGCTCAAAGGAATGTTCAAACAAATCGAGTTCTTAGTAGATATATGAATAGAAAGAAGATTGGGGACCTGTGGCTTAGGGGTGAATGAAAAAATGTTTAGAATTAACAAACATTTATAAGTTCACAAGTTTCCGCTTAAGCATTTGTAGATAAATGGAAACCATCATCTGATTACTTTCTTACATGGCTCTAGTTCGATAGAGCCATAGCGTGTTCCAAATTTTGATTTCAGCCCAAAAATTTCCATCTTATATAATTAGTAAAAAACACTCCTCAAAATCAACCTGCATTTTTGAAGGAAAATTAAATTGTTAGCATATCCTAAATGGTGCACATTAAAGGACAAGTGTAAGATGGAGTTAACCCCTAAAGGTCTTTATCCATTATGAAATGGTCAAACATCATATCTAAGCTAAATTTAGCCTTTTAAATTGTGTTCAAACAACAATCTTATATTTTTATTACTTGAAACTGCAAATTATATATCACTTTGAGAAATCTCAATTTGTTTCATAAAAAATTATAACTTTTATCATTTTTGTTGCAAAAATTGAACATAAATAAGCAAAAATAGCTAAAACAATTCAAATTATTTAAATTTTTTTCAAGAAGTATAAGTAGCAATGAAAATTAGTGAGCCAAATTTTCAATTGGTTATTTTATTTTTTACACCCAAAACAACCTCAGCAAAGATCTTGAAGTCAAATTTGACTATTAAACCAAATTTATCCTTTTATTTAATTGATGCATAAAATTTTGATATTTTTTACTAGTAGAAAATTGCATTTTCTAATTATGTTCTTTTTTCCAATAATTTTGCTGGAAAAATCAAATTACGGTGATTTTTTTAAAGCTAAAAAAGGAAATAAAATTGTAGCAATTAGAATATACATTAGAATAATATGTAATTCTTGCCATAAATGAAGGGTAGAATGACAAACATAATTTTTATTGTTTGAATTTAAAATCCATTAAATATATATATAAACAAAAAACATACTTTAAGTATAAATATCTTATATCCTTTATTTTTTAATGCTAGCCCTGTACTACTTCATCAATTAATCAGTGAGTGCTAAACAACTTGGATGTGCCAGGTGGTTGAGCTTGTGCTGGAGCCGTCCCATTTAGGAACCAGCCTGAATTGAACCAATGCAAACACACTGGCCAGGCCCATCATCCTCAAGTTGGAGTCATCATAGCCAGACAACAATGCAATGGTAGTTATACAGTACCACAATGTCACAATGTCACAATCTAGTGATTGTATGCATTGAATGCGGGCCATTAAATGTACCACATAATGAAATAAAAAGATACAAATTGCCCATACCTACAAAGTATTAGCTCAACCAATAGTTTTTACAATCACTTTCTATTATTGAATGTTTGACTTATTCATTATAAAATTAAAAAAACATGTTATCAGAAAATCTTATAATTCAAGTATTATAATTAAAAATCCTAAAATTAAATATCATGATTAAATATTCTATATTTGAATTATATAATCAAATTTCTATAATTTAAATCCATGCGCGATATGTTGAAAATGAGTGAACAAAATCCACGTGAGAAAACAGGAATGCCATAGTATCCTTTGTGTACTCCAATGTTAATTAGTAGTAAATTTAACCTCTTGGTGTGGGCAATATTTGTTTAGTACATACAAACTTTATGGCACTTAACCTCCTTGTCATTCCAAATTGTAATGCATCAACTTCTAATAAAAATGATAGGAGAAGCCTATTTCCTTTTAGTTACCATCACCTTGTTCATCAAGTGGAAATTCAAATGAAATAGCTTTAGTTCATTTTCATTGTAGAATTCTAATGTGCCATTTGGCATTCCTAGTGCTAATAAAATTGGTAAATAAGTTTAGCTCCTAAATGCCCAAGGCATCATATTTGAGTGCCAACCAAAATTCAAAGTTATATAAAATCTTACTAAGGAATTACTTTTGGTACATTTTTTTAATTAAATAATATTTTAAGAATCAAAAAAATAATTTTAAAGAAGAAAATCATGATTTTTTCTATTGAAGGATAATATTTTACAAGGATATCCAATATAAATCTTGATTTTTTTGTCGGTAATTAGGGGCCTATGGTGATGAGTCTCAAATGCATTGGACATTTATTTCAAAAAATTTCAAAAATATTTGTAGAGAAGATTTCAAAAAGGTGTAAGTCAACCATGGTTATACATTTTAGATTTCAATTTGGAAATCTTATTTTTAAAATTAGAAAGTTTAGGGTTCATGGATGATACATATTAACCCCTAAAGCCCCATTGTCCCCTCGTGGGACAATTTGGAGTTTGGGTAGGTATCTACGGGCTCAAATTGTAGTGTGATTTTTTGAAACTTTTTGAGGACGTGTAGTTTTCCGCGAGGTTTGTGTATATGTAATTTTTATTCCAATCCAATGCCGGATGAAAAAGTTATGGCACTTTTTTGCCCAAACCAAACTTGAAGGGCAGGCTGGTCAGCCAAATTTCCCCTTGACTTTCTAGGGGTCGGGGAAAGAGTCTGCCCCTTGAGTTTGGCTGGGGCAGCGGGTCAGTCCCTGTGGCTGGGCTCGGTTGGGCGCCCTCAATCGTCATCCTCTGTACCGCTTAGATGGAAGGCCAGCCTCAGCTGGACGGGAGGCCCTCGATCCGGCAGGCTTTAGAAGCCCCCAATCCGGAGCTTTAGGAGGGAGCCGCAGTAGGCTACGCCTGGCTACGAGCTCCCTCTTTGATTCTGCAATTTTGAATTGAAGGCCAATTCGGCCAATTTCTTGAAATTTGTGGATCCTCTACAGGTGGTGAAGGTGCAAGAGATTTGACAGTGCAATTTGATGAGAAATTGTGACGAATTTTGAAATGTTGGCAAACGGTGAATGGACCACAGGAGTCCAAAAATGCCAAAATTCTCAAGAAAATTTGCAGTCATTACTACTATGAGGCTACAATTTCTATGCGTGGCACCTAATGCAAGCTTTTGCAATGAATTCGACCAACATTTGGTAGATTAGAGCACTCTAAGCTGTAGAAATCTAACCTAAAATGACAACCTGTCCTTCACTCTTGTCACCACTAATATTGCAAAGAAGTGCAATTGTGGCAGTGCAAATTCATGACTCTCTTACCTACAAAGTACATCATGGGAGATTGTGCAAACAATTCCATAATGTCTACAACCCAACAAAAATTTCTTCCTACAATGCAAGAAGGCTCACTCTCTCTCACAAGAGCTACATTGAAAACTATATTTCTCTCTGTGAATTCGATCAATGCTGTGAATTGGAGCACTGTGTGTGCATCAAGAGAGCCTAATACCGAGGCGCAAGAGAATTTCTTCCACCAACGATGTACATCATTGTAACTCTACAACTTTGTTTCTTCAAATTTTGCATTACTTTGTCCAATTCTAAGTTGAGTTTTCATTTGTGTCATTGCGAGTTGCATGGGATGGATTGTCCGTTCGTCGAAGCCGCAGATTGCTTGCCCAAGATTCTGCAGGCCCTTCCAATTTGCAATCTCCATGCCAATAGTCCATCATCCATAAATCTCTCAGATGAAGAACTTGAAGATTATCCCACACCTTTCTACGTGCCTCCGTTACCACAGCAAGGTGAAGAGAATTTTTTCAATGACAACATGGACATTATTGGCAAGTTCAACCAAGATTTCATGGACAGCCAAGAATACGAAATTGAAGGTAGAGAATCAAGCTGTGAAGATTTAGATTTAGATGATTTTGATGAGGGCCCCTACTCTTCCCATGAACTCCATAGTCTCGATGATCTCCTCTAGCCTCTTGAAGCACTACACAATCCAAGGCGCATTGCAAAATCAAGTCGGAGATCAGACCTCAAGAATCGAAACGCGATGAATTCACAAAATTTGGAGGAGGCCAACATCAACATTCCCGCAGACGGTGAAGTAGGAGCGACAGACGGCCACCTTGCGGGGAGCGCGTTCCCAACTTGGGAGCGGGGAGGAAGCGCTTCTCCAACCAGGGAGCGCCCTTGGCCTACTCGCAGCACCAGACAGCGACCCAATACAGAGATAAGCCCCTGCTCCCAAGTTTGTGTTTTTTTTTATTGTTTTTTGTTTTTAGATGGGTTTGGTTGGATTTTGTATTTGTTGTTTTGTTTTGTTGGGTTTTATAATTTGTTTGTTTGTTTGTTTGTTTGTTTGTTTTCTTTTCTTTTTTATATTTGACTTCTTTGTTCATTTTCACCCATCCTTAGGAAATGTTTTATTTGCCACACATGATACAATTTCCAAATTTTGATTTCACATTTTCAATAAATGGCCCCAAATTTAGTGAAACTTTTTGAAACTTTTCCATAAGATAGAAGAACTGATTATCTTCTTGGGAATATAAATTTTATTAAATGCCAAATCCTTTTTTAGTTTTAATTTGGATATAAAATAATCAAAAAATCGTGAAAACTTCAAATAGTATCCAATGCTTCTACAATTTGACATGTAGGTGCCTAATATAGTAAGCCACATGTACACAAATTTTTAGAAAGTTTCACCCACCCAAGGCAAAGTTGTGGCTAAATTACTTCAACTATGACTAATGTGACTAATACCCCCAAGGGGTATTAGTCACATTAGTCACAGTTGAACCAATCTTCTAAAATGCATGCCTTCAAAGTTTATAAATGGTCCCAAAACTTTCCAATGGTTTCAATTAATCCTAAACAAGCAAGTTGGTGCCCAGGAGCAAAAGTTATACCACAAAAAGCCTCAAACTGAACTCGGCAGTTTTTACAAAAAAATTTGCAAATAATCAAAATAAATTTTGTTTTATTTTTTCTCTGAAACTTTATATTGTTGTCTATATGTGAAGCTCCAATTCATTTTATTTGGACTAAGAATGAGCAACTTATGGACAACCTTGTTTTTCAGGCAATCTAAGCATTTTTTTGAAAACATAACTTGTAGGATTCATTTTTGAATGCAATTTGCACAATTTTTTACAATTTTTTTTTGAAGAATGTTGTTTTTGCTTGCTTAAACAATCTCAACATTGGGATTATTGTATTTCAATTCCATCTAAGAGCTATTAACAATTTTTTTTTTTTTCAATCTTGGACCTACTTCTACTTAACAATTTTTTAAAGAATGAAAGTCAAAAGTGTGGTTTTTGAAATTTTTTTTATAGACTTTCAACTTACATCTTCAACATAAAAAAATTTAAATTCAAAGACTGTAGTGCAAGAAATTTCCACAAATGGTGGTCAAAGTCATCTAAAATTGCAAGTCAGTGTTCAAAAAAACTTTCTTTTTCAACTTTCAATGCAAATATCTTCCAATCTATATGGTAAAACTTCATGAACTTTTTACCACATGATCTTTGACAAGTGAAGTACAAGTTCTTACAATTACATTATAAGAAAATGCTGTTTTTTGTCTTCTTAGATGAACGCAGCCAAAATGGCAGTTTTGAGTGGTTTTTGACAGAAAAATGGCCTCGGGACTTTAGAGGCTAAAGAAGGGACAACGTCATTGTTGAACAATGTCATGCATTCCTTGGTGCATTTTGAAAAGGGGAGAGGGGGGGGTGCATTTTGGAATGAAATTAACGGCAACAAAATGTGGCATAAGATGATAGAAGACAAACCGGATGGGGGTGGGCTTTTTGGGTATGCTTTGACACATAGAAAGTTTGAATTTGGAGAAGATAGTGGAAGCGAATTTGACATTGAATATCCCAAGTTTGATTATAGTGAAGACGAAGAAGAGGATGATGATGGCAATGACGAGGATGTCAACAACATTAAATATTTATATCGGGATTGTACGTGGTAGCAAGAATTTTTTACATATGATCCGAAACCTCAAGAATTTCTTGGCTCTTCAACGTTTACTTTTCCTACACGTCAGTTCCCAAGTTTCTCCACGTTATTTGAGTTGTTTTGGTCCGCATGGATTTTACGTGACATTGTGACAGAGACAAATCGGTATGCTACGACGGTGAATATGGATGGGGGAACATATCGAGGGCCCCGTTGGCAGAATCTTACTGTACTGAAATTGAATGTATTTTTGGCCATCATATTATACATGGGTATGAAGCGCCACCCAAATGTGAAGTCTTTTTGGTACAAAAAAGGCTCTATTTTCCACTATCCTACCATTTCTGAGTTGATGACCAGAAATTGGTTCTAGTTACTTACAAAATGCTTGCATGTCACGAATCCATCGAGGTATGAAAGTGATAAGACAAAGCCGGGATATGACAAAATGGGACAGATGAGGTGGCTATTGAATGCGATGAGGGAGAATTGTCAGAGAGCATGGAGTATTGGAAAATTTGGTACAGTGGATAAAATGATGATTCGTTATAAGGAAACTTATTGCCCCGCTCGGCAATACATGCCACAAAAAACGCAGAAGTGGGGCTTGAAGGTATGGTGTTTGGTAGATGCAAAATCCAAGTTTGTTTCGAATTTTGAGGTGTACTGTGGAAAAAATCCTTTGGTTGAAGAAGAGATGCAAAGGGCAGGGGGGCATGGAGAAGCACAATTGGCACACAATGTTGTGCTGCATTTGCTAGTATGAAATGAGGGTGTTGGGCATGTAATTGTCATGGACAATTTTTTCTCTAGCATTGCTTGTTCAAAGATCTATGGGATAGAAAAATCTTTGCAACAGGGACAATGAGGGCCAATCAGGTGGGCCTTCCACTGTCTTTCAAGGACACAAAGGCTTTCAATAGAAACGAGCAAGGCGCACTAGACAAGCGCATGCACGATTCAAGAAAAATGAGCAGCATAATATGGAAGCCTGACAAAAAAGTTGTTATCATCCTTTTGACACATGTAGTGCCGTTACAATTTCCATGTGAATTTCCAATAGCTGCTGTCCCACGTCGTCATGGCTTTGAGCGGAAGATCATTCAATCATCACCGGTGCACGTTGAATATACGACATATATGCGCGGTGTGGACGTTGCAGATCAATTACGCGCTTTGTATACATGTCAAACCTAGTCCCACAAGTGGTGGCACCGGGTTTTCTTTTTCCTTGTCGACACTAGCATCGTGAACATGTACATCATTTATGTGGACAAGTGCAAGGCACAAGATCCTCCGAAGCATCCTACGACACATTTGTAGTTTCGCACTGAATTGTGCAAATCATTGACTGCGAGATGGCTTCAAAAGAGACGTACCGAATTTGAAGAAGTACCCCGCAGTAGGCGAGTGTGGTATCCAACACTTACAAAGGTCCAAAATCCTTGCGTGGTTTGCAATTATGACTCACTACCATTGACAAGACCTAAAACATATTGCCCTACTTGTGGCAATAAGTTCATGTGTTGGCGAAAAGGATGCTTCCATAAACACCATGAAAATCTTCGTTGAGATGATGTTGAACAAGTAAGTGTGAATTATACATTCATTTTTTACAATGTTGGTGTTTGGCCATTTTTCATTCACAAGCAAATGTTGCAGTGAAGGCTACTTACAATTCAAATGAAATGAAAAACAAAAAAGATTATTATTATGAATTTACAATGATTTTAGGATATTTTTTGGCAATACCTACTAATTTTCAAAAGAGTTTTAAATATTTTAGAATGCTCAAATGTTGTTGTTTATGGCCTCCTAACATTTTTTATTTTACTTGTAGGAGATAAGGTAAAACAGCCCATTGTGGTCATAATTTGGAGTCTGCCCTCATGCCATTGCTGAAATTTTTCAAATTTTTTTCCACACAAAGATAAGTTTGAGAAATAATGAGAGCAATTGAAATTTTATTTTTCAGACAAAGTTTGAATTAGTTATGTATTTCTGAAGTGATCTTCCCAACATGGTCTACAGGCTACCCCATAACGAATAAAAAGTGTATCCAATATGCTCATCTTAATCACCTAAAGTGATGACAATAATTTCTAATGTAGAATGCCATGAAAAATCACTTCTTGCAATGAATTACACTTGAAAAGTTGGATGTTCCTAATGAGGTCACTAATCATCCTATAGGTGTTAGATTAGATTTTGATGTGGTCTAAAAAACCCATCATGGGGTCATGAGGTGTCTTCTATGAGACATCTGACCGCAATGGGCTAGTTTACCTTATGCCATCACTCTGGAGTTTGAAGCATTTTTTTGCAAGCTTTCTGTGCAAGCATTAAAGTAAACCTCCCTATGACAGGCAAATAACTGATTTGTCATGTTGCCATTACCAAAAAAATTCTGATTTTTTTTCATATAAAGACAAATCTGAGAAATGAAGGAAGCAACTGGAATTTTATTTTTTGGACAAAGTATGAATTTTTAATGAATTTTTGAAATGTGCTGTCCAGTTGGCCCAAATGAGTCTGTAGACTACCCCAAATCAGCAAAAAAGTGTTTCTATGATGGTCATCCTGTCACCTAAATCAGTCACAACATTTTCTAACATGGCTACAAGATTTCCTATCATATACATGACATTGGAGGAATAAAAAATAACTTTTTACTACCAGTTTACACTAGAAAGGTGTAAGTGTTCTATGACAGTCACTAATAACTCCATGACCATCTCCCAAGGCTTTAATTATGGTCACAAATCAACCTAATGTAGTCCTAATCCCAATTATTAGGAAAAGTCTGTCATGAGTTAATATTAGACTGTAATGGACAATTTTCTAGGTGCCTGTCATGGGAGATTTGCTTGTCATAGGCAAGTTTACCTTACGCTCTACCCATCCTAGGAGTGTACCTCATGCTTCCAATGACTCCTATGTGGTCTCCAAGTCCACATGCATGGTATGGTGCCATTTATTGGGAAACTACAAAGAAGGCAATTGATTGAAGTAGATGAAGGACCTTCTGTGAAGGTGGGGAGCTCTTGCATTCCCAATGTTGGGAACTCAGTGGGGAACGCAGTGGAAAACATGCTGGGTTTTACAGGGAACATCATGGACCCGTTTTTGGTAGTTGCCCAATCGCATTTTTCTTTTTGTTTATACCATAGGTCTTTGAAATTGCATAGAATGGAGGTAAAGTTTTTTTTTCAAATTTTTTTTGAGGATCTTGTGAATAATGACTGCATCTTTCTATCTACCGTTGGGATTTTTCAGATTTGAAAGAATGGGCTACAAAATCTCATTGCAAAAAAAAGTATTGTATTGTCATTTTTCAGAACATAGTTGCATTGCAAGATGATTTTGGAAGTGTTGTAAGTCTCCAAATCTTCTGAAAATTGGTGGACATGTTCCTAACATGATCTACAATATGGTAGATTTTTAAATTCAAAGCCTGTAGTGCAAAAAGTTTCAACAAATGGCGGTCAAAGTCATCTGAAATTTCAGGGCAGCACACAAAAAAACTTGTGCTCAAACTTTGAATGCAATTTTCTCCCAATTTGTACGGTCAAACTTGATGAAATTTTTACCACATGATCTTGGTCAAGTTGAGTACAACATCTTATACTTTCATTTTGGAAAAAAAATGTTTTTTTGGGGGTTTTGGGTGAACGCAGCAGAAATGGCAGTTTTCAGTGGTTTCTGGCCAGAAAATGCCTTGGGACCTTAGGGGTTAAAATGGATGAATGAACCATATTATTTTAAGTAAGAATTCCATTAATGGATGATAATATGTTAAAATGGATGAATGAATCATGATTGAATGAGAAATGCTTTAATAGAGGATAATATTTTAACATGGATGTTGAATCAAAATTGAAAGAGAATTCCCTTAATGGATGATAATATGTAAATATAGATGAATGAGTGGCAGCAATCAAGTGTGATTGAGCATCTTGCTAAACAACCGCTAACCCTCAAACCTTACTCACTTGAATACACCCCACATAGTATAGGACATGGCCATGGGATCTTTTGTTTCCATTGCATACAAGATCGGTGTGAGTTGTTACAATACACTATAGTTGTGAAAACCATTTTGAAAGTCACTCTGAGAGTTGTTACAATAGTCTTCCATTTCCACGACAGGATTTTGAGAGTTTTCACAACGCTCTTGCCAAGACTTGACAACAATTGTTTTATACTGATAATGTGTTTGGAGAGTAGGGAGCATTTTTTTGGATGAGAGCAATTATCGTTTTCAACAGTGTTGAATTCTAAGTAATTTTCATGCACATAAGTAATAAAGCCATGAGAGAGTAGCAAAACTATTGGAGAGCAACCAAATTCACCTTATTGGAGTGTAAATCTAAAAGTGCATTGGAGCCATTTGGAAAGCGGGAAGCCATTGGACAACATTGTTGGAGGGCGGTGCCATTAGAGAAACAATGCCATAGTGATTGGGGGAATTGAAATTGAGACAAACTTGCAATCATAAGCTCAAAGTGTAGCCGTAAGTGGCAACAAGTTGGATTGATTTCTGGCAGAGAATCACGGAAGAGCTACAATAAAGTCGCAAGAGCAATTTGAAGTGGAGGAATAACATTTGTCAAGATTTGGTTTGACTACCACAAGTGATTCCACCTACATACTATAGAGCAAATACAATCAAACCTTAAGGTATACCCGTAAACCATATTGATTTTTGTGCTCTTCATAAAGTCGTTTGATCTTGCATTGATTAGGCTGGAGAATAGAGTCACAAGATCAACTATTTAGACTTCCTAAACCTTTAGGTACACATTGCCTAACTGCCATACCGATTTCCAATGACAAAATTAGTTGTTGTTAAATTACAATCTTACGATTGAGCTTGCAAGATAAGAACATAGATTATATCTTATGCCAAAATGGTCGGCTTGTATATTGTCACACTTGTATTTTGCCATTGGATTAGAATTCTATTGTACACCTACCATTCTTACTTCAATTGCCAACATTATGAACTTAAATCTTTGAATGTTGTCATAAAGTTAAAAATGTTTGACTTGTGATCTATAGGCAATGCCGCCAAAAACTCCAGGTTGCAAAAGCAACCGCAAACACAGGCTCTTTGTTCCAAGCAACGATGAATTCCCAAAGGTGTGCCATGATAGAGATACTTGTTCTTCACAAAGGGGACATGGTGAATCTTTGGAGCAAAGAAAAGAAGGCAACAATGGAATAATCCCTTTTGTAGCACCTCCTATTGATGATACAGTGTTGCTATGTTTTGCTGTAGGGGCAAACCAGCACTTCAATGACGTTGTGGATTTTTCAGCATTGCCCCTAGACCTCCAATACCAAGTTATTTCAAAGGCATTGTTTGTCATGGAGCTTAAGGATGCACTGTATGACAAGTACTTTTACAATCATGTGGCTAGATTATATGCATCAGAACCACATTCCAATGAGGTCAGTGAGGATATGATGCCCAGGTCAAAGTAGATTCTCAAATGGGGAGTAGATTCCACTATCAATTCAAATACTAGAATCTTTTTGAAGAATGTTGAAGCCAATACCAATCATGAGAAGTATGAGTCATTGTACATATAGGTCTATGGCAATAAACCCGACAATGGTGCCTTGGCCAATTTCTTTCTGAGAGCCGCAACATACTACTTTGAAGAGAATCAGCCAATGGATTGGGCTACTCAAGCTCTAGAGCTCTATGAGAAGCGGTTTGCTAATCCCAACCTCAATCCGCAAAAGTTGATGCCTCCATGCCTAACTAAACAAGTGCAAGGATTGGTAGATGAGTTTGCAAATATCCTAGCTAGAGTACACAACATGGTCCACCTCAAATGAAACCTTGGGCCAACTTACCTAGACAATTTTAAACTGCAACTTTTCCTTGCAGAGAAAGATGAGACTATTTGCACCAATGAGGTATGTATCTAATCTTTGGATGGAGATCAAATTGGAATTCAGTTTTGGGTTCAAGTGGAAGTCAAGGTAGTAATGTAAGAGTCTCATAATCCGATTAAGGAAAAACCTGTGTCAACAGAGAGCTGAGAACAGTCACACGTTCTTTAATTTAGAAATGAAAACAACAACAATGATGGTCCTTATTCTTGTTCATAGAGACAAGGTGTAACAGCTAATTACCTAGGGTTGTTTTTTCATTATAGCCGGCAGTATACAATGTAGAAAATGGAGGATGGTCCCTCTAAATTCTAATTGTCTTTTTTTGTATTGTAGGTTAGCCGACAAAAAATTGGTATGGGAATGGAATAGCTTGCCCTTGATGCAATCAAGAAAGCAGTCCAAAACCACAACAAAGACCTAGAGCTGGTGTTTCAATCCAAACGTGATGCAAAAGTGAGTGGAGACCATGCCTTTGTAGAATTTGCATATAAGCACATCTAGGCCGTCGTCAAAGCTATCACAAATGCTGGTGAGACCATTTAAAACTTGGAGCAGCAACTAGAACCCAACAAGGCCAACGTGGTGTTAGTAGAGACAAAGTTGCTTCCGAGTCTACAATCAATCAAGAAAAAGAAGCAATGTGATTTGGTGGATGCCATTTGAGAAGTTGGTATGTTTCCATAGCACGCCCTTCCAAAATTGTCCAAACGTGGTGCAATGGACAATCTATGCCCATATTATTATAGGGAATGCAATTGCAATGCATTTGTTCCTCTTTCATGTGGATGCTGCTATCACCCCCCTTGCATGTGTGCATAGATATGCTCTATGATAGGTTACTTTGGACAAGGAACATGAACAGGATGAGTTCAATCCAACTTAATACTGAAATTACAAAATGTTGTTAATTTCTTCTTACATCCATATACCATAAATTCCATATATTAGTGAAAATATATATGGATTTGGAATTCATCCATCAAAGTTTAATTGTATCCAATTTTTTGGCACTATATTAAGTGCATCTAGAGTTTGGCTCCAAGGTACCCTAAATTAAAAATTTGAAACTTGTATGGAATCACATTGACTTGGCTCGTTGCCAAGTGTCGTAGCCAGGATGGACCAATCTCACAAAGTTACCCTCCTTTCAAAGTTAGGTGGGACCAGGGGAATTCAATTCCAAAAGTACACTCCAACAGTTGTTGAGTAGTCCACCTTCATTGGCATATAGATGCACCTCAATTGGAGGGAAAGCACAGTCAGAGTGGCCCACGCCACCTCAAATTAGTTTCTTGAAGGTACTTAAACTCTAATGCATTGTTACAAGAAGGGCCTAATAGCCACCCCATTTCTCCTCTAATGTATGAATTGTTGGCTTCAAAAAATGAAAAAGCACTCTTTAAAAGACAAACTACTATAGAAGATCTTCCCTTTTGATACAAAATTTGGAGGATGAAGAGTTGCACTTTTGTCCTCCATGAAGTGATTCTTTATTAGTCATCCACCAAAAAACATCCTCCGCATCGTTTATAGGTTAAAATTGCACTGTTTACAAATTTTGTGTTGCCAAAATGAAAGTGTTCCAAAAGTGGTGTATCCATTACGGTATGATAATTGCAATTTATATATTTACATACCAATATTCACTATCAGAAGACTATGATAATAAAGAAAGAAGCTAGTTTTCTTGGCAAACGGTTGTTCAAAAAATTTATTTCATGTTGTTGGACTTAGCACATGCATGTAAAAATTCTAATAGCATCTGTTTTAGGCAAGTGTACCTTTAGTAGGTCACTCTTTCATCTAGTGTTTGAGAAGTTTTTTTAGTATTAGCAACTAATTTCCTCCAATTCCCATATTGAATCAATTTTTTAAGTGCCGAGTTTGGTTAATTTCCCTAATTTTACTCGAAGTAGAAATTATATAGATTTTTTCACTATTTTTTGCTTATGTTTTCAAATTACAACCGGTTGTTTTTCAATTCCACCGGTTAACTTTGAACTAGCCGCCAATTCTTCCCGGATGGTCCTGCTTTTGTCTCATACAAAACAATAGGGTTTCTAATTTCTAGAATCTACACTTAACAATTTTTTTAAAAATAAATCCATAAACATTGTTCTTCAATAACCATATTTACTACTGAGGTTACTACTCACACAACTAGTCTCCTATTCGTGGGGTTGTACAAGCTGTTTGAGAATACAGGATCTACCATTGAAGTGCATTCTATTGTCTCGAAAGTTCAAGTTCTAGAGACTTATTGCCAGACAAGTGAAGGAAATGCAAGTCTTTCAATTCTTAAGTACTTGGATGATTCTTCAGTACTTGGATAATTCTTCAACACTCAGAAGTTTCTTCAGCAAATTAATGAATGCTTGCAATTTCTTACAAAAGTTGCAATTTTCCCATAAAATTACAAGGATAATTATTTTGATTGTTGGTATGGCACCCCTGATTGTACCTATCCAACTATCGGAAGACAAACTACTGTAGAAGATCTTCCTTTCCACACAAAATTTGGAGGATGAATAGTTGCACTTATGTCCTACATGAAGATATTCTTTGTCATTCATCGGCTAGAAAACATCCTTGGCGTCGTTTATGGGTTAACCCTTAAAAGACGAGGGGTGACTTTGGAAATCATCCCTTTTCATTATCGTGAGAATCACTAGCTTAAGAAATAGCAAAAGCACTCATTGGAAGTTAAACTACTATAAAAAACCTGCCCTTTTTACAACAAAATTCCGAGGATGAATAGTTTCACTTCTATCCTAGTACAATGATTCCCTGTCATCCATTGGACGTTTGGCACCCACGTCGACGTTTAATCCCTAAAGGACCGTGTGTCCCCTCTGAGGACAATTTGGACCCGAGCAAGTTCCTATGACCTTAGTTTCTTTTGAATTTTTTTGAAGACGTGCGATTTTGTGAGAGTTTTGTGGATATATAATTTTATTTCAATCAATGCCTAGGAGAAAAAGTTACGGCATAATAAGCCAAAAATGGAGATTGGCGGGCAACTCAAAAAAATCACAAAAAGTAAAAAAGTAAAAAAAAAAAATCCGAATACTAAATATTTTGTCTACATTTGAAGCTTTGATTCATTATATTTGGACTCGTGATGAGAAAGTTATGGACAATCTTAGTTTTTTGAGCAATCTAAGCATCTTCTTGAAATAATAACTTATAGGATTCATTTTTTAATACAATTTTTACAATTTTACAAAAGAAATGATTAGAATAGGGTTGTATTTTCTTGCTAGAACATTCTCGCCATTGGAATTATTGTATTTCAATTTCATCTAAGAACTATTAATGATTTAGTTTTTTCCTCAATCTTGAACCTACTTCTATTTAACAATTTTTTAATGAATAAAATTAGTTTTTTTTTTGAGTTTTTTCTTCTGATTCTAAACTCAAGTATTGAACATAAAAACTTAAAAAATCAAAATCAATAGTAAAAAAAAATTTAAGTTAAGAAGATTCAAAGTGAAAAAATCTAGTCAAGCAAGGTGCAAAAACATTTGTTTTCTTCACTTTCAATAAAAATATCATGCTATCTATGCGATCAATGTTTTTGAAATTTTTTGCATACATTCTTCTACTAATTTATTATAAAATCCTATGGTTGGATATGCAAAAAATAAAAAATAAAAATTAAGTTTTTGCTTTTTGCAGCAAAAGTGGCAGTTTTGAGTGTGTTTTGATGGAGAAAAGCCTTGATCCTCTAGGGATTAAGGATTAAGGTAGCTAAGGTGAAATCACCCCATTTTTGTCCCTGTATCCAATTCCGTCATTGTGTACCAACAAAGTATGTTCTTACTACAAAGATGTTGTAAAAACTACATTGAATGTAACACAACCGGTTTCATATTCTTTGAATTATTTATGAATTTTCAAATATTTATGTTGTAAGTACCTATTTGTGACCCAAACAAGGTCTCCCAAAATGTATCCACTTACAATTTCTAAAGTGATTTGAAGAAATCAAGGCCAACGATTGGCTCTTGCAAAAAGAATATTTTTTTTCTTCATTCAATCATTGGCTAAAGTGGTCCATTTAAGGATCACCTCATATCCATTTAGTAGCTTTTTATAGTACCTATTTCAAGAGGTACCTCCAAAAGAACCAATTAAATGGGACCTTGAGGACATTGGAAAGAGCTGTCGATACGTCTCCCTCCAGCTCACAACAAAATCGCTTCCATTGTCCAACTTGCTCCCAACACCACAATTTGATCTCGAATTCAGTAAGTTACATGCTCTCGAGTAGCTGTGCTTGCTTTAATTCTTTATATAATAAAACCTCAGACCGCGTCAATGTTCTGCAAGAATAAGTACAAATGGTCCCTGCATAGGATTTGCTATCCTGTGGAGACTCTGGTGCTTATCTTGTTTATATTTGAGTTCAGCATGCAACAGGTCAATTTGAATCTATTGAATCGTTTTCTTGTGATTGGTTACATCCAGCCACTGCAGCTTCAGAAGTTCAATGCCAAAATGAAATAAATCTTGTAAGATGTGCGCATTTGAAAATATGCGGCTTTCAAAATTCGGACTGTCCATAAATCCATGAGATTGCTCAACCACGGATAGTGTGTCAAATGCACGTCATTCAAAAACAATCTGATCGTAGATTCACATAAAATTATTAGAGCAGATGAGATGTCTTTCCTGAAACCGGTGCTAGTAGTTTGTTGGTGTCTACGTGCTCAAGAATACAAGTCCGACAACTGCAGAATATTTTGCCTCTAGCCATTTTTGTGAACCCACACATCTTCTTTGCTTAGTAATGTTATAATCTTGTCTTTCAGTGAAATCTCAAAATACGCTTAAACTTCAACTTTTTGCACTACTCTGCACCACCTTTTCTCTCTGGGTAACTTTTAGGGTTTAGGGTTCACATGAATATTTTGCCTCGAGACATTTCAAGTGGACTCAAACATCTTGACTCGCTCAACAATTTTGTAAACTTGTCATTCGAAACCAAGAAACTCTAACATCTCGTTTAAACTTCCAACTTTTTGCAGATCTAAGCATAACCTCTTCTCTGTGTGTAGCGTTTAAGAATCACATGAATATTTTACCTCTAGCCATTTCCTGTGGACCCAAACATCTTGACTCGCTCAACAGTGTTCTTATCGTGTCATTCAAAACCAAGAAAAATCTAAAATTACGTATAAACTTCCATTGTTTGCAGTTCTATGCACCTCCTTTTCTGAGTGTAGGGTTTAGGGTTCTCATGAATTCACAGTGAACCCTACACTTGGTTTGCAGTGAGTTTTGTTTTGCACTTTCGGATTTAGAATGTAAGGTTTAGGGTTCACATGGCTATTTTGCCTCTAGCCATTACTGTGGTCCCAAACATCTGGAATTGCTCCACAATGTTATAATCTTGTTATTCAAATCCCTTTCAGCTTTTCTCGTAATCTGTAACATGTTGTGCAGCTGATGTGTACGAAATCACACAAAAATCGGCAGTGCAGCTGTACTTAGGGTTTGTGGTCAGTTCATGGTTTTGGAATGATAACTGAAAGTGTGAGCGCGTGGTTACAGTATGTACATAAGGCTTTGAAGAAATTAAATGGAGAAAAGGATCTCGCAATTAATCACCAATATCTGTTGGGAGGTTTAGTGCTGAAGAGCGAATTCTTGAGCTCGCATTCATTTCGGTTGAGCTTGGTGAAGGCACTTCTTAGATCGAACTTATGAGTGTAGACTACAGTGTTACTAACTTTCGGTTCTATTCATTCCGATCTTGGGTCCTTGCTAACCGGGTTCTGGTCATTTTTTGCACGTTCTCAACGTACCTCAGCAGCAATAGTGACGATGTTGGGGTGAGTTCCATATGACTGTCAGCAATCCATTGGTGTTATTAACTTAATCACGGATAGTCTAAAAGGCTGAAGTTTTAAACGATGGGATGTAGATGCAGGGTTCATCAAATAGCTTCAGTACAATTGGAATATTAAGTGACGAGTGCAACTGATGTGAGAGTGGCTCTCAGGGCATGAAGGTTTGGGCACACCTTGTGGGCACACTCTGTTGCAAAATAGCAGCAGCTTGCTGTGATAGTTGGAGGCGTCCACTTTCCTGGGAAGATGGGAACAGGAGCTTTGGATCAGATGGCGTCAACATGAACAGGAACTGTGAACATGGCGTCAGCAAGAGCAGGAGCTGTGAAAACTGCATCGGTCCACCGCAGCCGGGCAGTTACGGTGGAGCAGGCGCGGCAGCGGCATCCCTGCTCGATTGCCCGCTGCATGGGAAGGGCAGCCAGTGTTCCTGCGGTGAACCGTACCAGTGAAGGCTTCAGTCAGTGGTCCTGCCCGTCCCGCTTCAGGTCCTTCCAGCTTGTCAGCTCCACGATCGGCCGATTCAGGATGACAGTGACTGTGGTGGTTCCGTACTTTGACAGGGCTGCATTTCCATCCAAGACTGAATTGCTTTTTTCAGAGTTTTTGATACGTATAGTGGTTGATTGCTTGGAAAAAGAGAATGCACGTTTGGGCTTCTACTGTCAATGCAAAGTCCATTTTTGCCCAACTTAGCTTCGTGTTCCAACTTCAATGGCTCAATGTGATTACTACCGTCGGTGCTTGTGTTTCACGTTTTGTAGACACGGTGAAAAACTCCTTTCCATCATCTCTCCTCACCAACTAATTATGTGAGTCTGTTCCCGGAGTCACTTGGCAGTTGATCACCTCGGTCACATATATGGGACTAATAATTGCCGCTCCCACATGCTCAATCTCCTCTTTTTGTGATTCACAATGAACCGTTACTAAGGTAAATATACTCAAAACCCGATCACTTAAGGGGATTTTGCAGCAGATCCTGAGCAGTATAAGGTGCAATAAACTTCCCCCGTGTTGATAAATAGAAAATATGGAGATTGCAATTTTTTTTTGTAATTTTTTTGCCAAAATTGAAATCAATGTGAGTTTTGGGAGCCAAAAAGTGTTTAGAGTCCAAAGCCAATGTCTAGACTCTTCCAATTCTGATCATTCAAGAACTACTTTCATGCTCACTACTTTGGGGACATGTGTCATGAACTTATTAGTCGCAATCTTGAAAGGCAGAAAAAACCTCAATTCGAGCTTAGCTTGTGACACATCAAACATGCAGAAAGGGTTTTTATGATGCAAGATGTCATCGTCGCAGAATGCAGTAAGTTGTCATCGTCGTCCACTCGTCCATCGCGCATCGCCCAGTGACTAGCTTCCACGGGATGGAGCGCTGTGGATGGAGGGTCTTGATGCCACCCCGATTGGGCCCACTGGTGAGAGCTGGCTGTCCGACATTCTCTTCCCCACGTTTATCGCGCAGCAGGTCCACCGCCACCACCGGCACCACCGGTTAGCGCCCGCACGGCCTGGCTTCCGGTGGGAGCTCGTCACTTGGTGCCACCGTGACTGAAGCCCTGCACACACGCACTTCTTGCTTGGAACTGCTGGAGGTACTCACATTATTTAATCATGTGTGGGACTAGAATGCAAGTATAAGTACCATGGCTTCAGCAGCTAGCTCCACCCATCTCACTTCCTCACTCTCGCATTACGCACACTGCTGAGCAATTCATCGATCGCCTATACGTCCCACGAGACACTGTCACAGCACCCTCCCGGATACAAGTTCGTTTCCGCATTGCTTCCTTGTTGCAGTTGTTTTCTTAATTAGCTAGTGTAGATCGTAGCGACTCCGGTCGGACTGTCGCTGTGTGAGCTGCCTCTCAGTGGTGGCACGTGATTGCATGCATGAGCTATCAACTTCTCACCGTAAAATAAGCTCGACCGAATAGATGCAATTACAGTCCAGCTGATTGCAACTGGTCTGCACTTAAGCGAATTCAATCGATCTTTACTAATAGTGGTGGTGCGGTGTTTGCAGGATATCGCAAGATGGCCGCGCTTGTCATTCCAATTGCTGAGTTTTCGGTGACCGCACTCAGAAGCATCGTGGACGGAATAGGCTCAGTTGATCGAAAGATCGCCATCGGATTCAAGAACTACACTGATGTAAGTAGATCTCCGGACAACATTACAGGTGTAAGCGGAACCTCTCACGTACTATGTTGTGTACATATATTGCCACAGTCCCTCAATTCTCTAATGCTTCTGTCATGTAAATACTTGGCGATGGTTAAGTTTGAAATCTATGTGTGAATCAGTCTTTCCTACTTATCGGAGCATCACCGATTAGTACGGCTAGTTCAGTTTCTTACGATGCTTTCATAGACTGAGTCTTGCCACTGATAAATCATAAGTAGTTCCTGCCACCTACAGTTTTTGACGTGCTTGCACTAAGATTTGGCCTTTCAATTTCCAGTACACACTCGAAAGCATGGGAGTGTACTTCGAGAGTGGGTCCAGTGATGAGAACATTGCCCACAAGATTCCAAGCCAAACGGCTGGTCTGTTTGCTGCGCGCAAGTCGCAAAATACTGCTCGCGGGTCTGTTGGTGTGCTCTCGTACTACATTCAGGTACGTACGTCAGTGCGTGAAAAGAAGCAAATATACGATTCATGTTCACCTCGGTCGCAGCTAGCTAGCTACCTCGGTTGTGTGTGCAGTCATTGAGTCAATGGTGATAGTTGCGGATCGAAAGCACTATGAATTACAGTTGTACGTGCAGTCCGAGGACGGTTATAAGTTAACATTTGCAACCTTGGTCTCCCGAACTGATGAAGGAATGAAGTACTGGAGTTTCTGAAAATTCCACCACTCCAGTATTATCGTTCCTAGCCAGTAATGTGCGTATCCGGATCCATGCATATCGACGATCCATTTTTTGGCACATTGGTCTCTGAATTTTCTCTTCTAATAGTTTCATGGATCCCGTGATCGATCATATTGTCAGGGTGTGAACAAGACAGTGCATGTAATGTGGTCCGTCCCGTACGACTACAACTTGTACTCGAACTGGTGGAACGCGGTCGTGGTTGATGGCCGTGAAGAAGGCAGCAACAGTGTCTATGACCGCCTGTACAATGGATCCGGCGGGTTCCCCTACCCAAACAAACCCGACCAGTGGATCAACAGCAGCAGTAATGGCTTCCAGCTGCTTGGGAGCATGACCAACAACGGACAAGCCACTCTCGAGGTGGAGTTCAAAACAGCTTGATCGATGAAGGTGCTCCGAGCTAGCTACCGACTATCGTCAAGTCGATCTCAAACAGATCGAGTCCTCAGTTTGCAACTAACAGGAGTCCGGGACGTTACGTTTGGACTACCTTCTCATATATAATGAATTAGTGTCATGTAGTACATGTATTAAATAATGGAGGATAATATGCTTATGGAGGATCTCAGGGATTGAGTCTGTCTCCACATGCTGTACCTCAAACTGTGACATGGCAGAGCAAGAAATGAAACTGGTTTGGATGAATGATAAGAGAGTGCAGTGTACGTTCAATATATTGTGTGTGTTTGGATATCACAATTCACAATTTTGCTCAAGGTATGGCAGGCCAGGTAGGCCATCATTTCTAGTCATTTTTGTTCAATTTTTGTTTATTTTCAAAAAAGGATAAATGGTTACGGCATCTAATACAACTATACAAGTGGTTTTACAATTTTACAAGCATATTGAATTAGTTATGGTTTTTCAAAGTTTATGATCCTAGGCACCTATTTATGATAGTAGGTCTAGCTAAAACAACACACATGTGGCCTATAAAGGGAGATGGGAAAACCAAGAATAAGCATGAGGATTTGCAATAAGTAACAAGCAAGGGTCCTTAAAGCGACCATACTTGTATCCAATCAGTTTTTAGATTTTGCATTATCCAACTAAATTAGGCTTGTCAACTTCTAATTTAAATACATAATTGCCCACCTATTACTACACTTAAAAATCAACCCAACCGCATGCTTTAACCATTCACACTTAAACCTTAAAGCGATCTTTGACACACTTTAAGTTGCTCCCACTTTATCTTCAGTCCATTAAAAGTCTGAAATATATCCATTTTAGGACCACTTGAGGTTCATTTTATACCTAATTATAGGGTCCATTTAAAGAGGATGGGTGCTTTTAGAGCATACTACTATACACTCAAATGATTAACCCCTCAGTGCCTAAGCGGACCAAAAGTGTCCTCACATAGTTTCAAGTTTAATTCAAAATGTTGTAACTCTGCATATAATGTCTGGATTCAAGAAAACTTGCTGAGAAATTTGTACTCTCTCTTCTAGTTATTGTGGAAAAATTTCTGGACCAATCCAAGATTCTTGGAAACCAATTGAGGTTCACAGGTTCAACTTCAGTTCACCAAATTGCATTTGAAGGCTACAACTTGGGGGGCTTGTATCTCCTTCATCCAATGTTTGTTTTCAATCAAATTTATTGGATTATATTACCTTTGAAGTCTAGTTATTGTGGTAAAATTTTCATGTCAATTCAAGTTGTTTTGAATGTTTGAGAGCAATTTGGAATTTGAAATCCTAACATTTTTGGATTACAATGAACTTCGATGGCTTGTTTCTTCTTCAATGTCAATTTCCAATTTAAAAGATTTGGAAAAGTTGCGCATACTAGTATAATTTATGTGTCTAAAATTTCATATCAAACTAAGAAGTTATGAGTGACTGAGAAGCATTTTAGTAGGAGGTTCAACCTTAGATGTGTTTTTGCAACTTTTCTTGCTATTTTTATGACATTTGAAAGCCATTTTACAGACACAATGAGTAAATTCAATGATATTTTTTTCACCAATGTGTTTGTATGTTGGCTTTGAATCACTTTATAGTTTAGATTTTTTTTCATTTTAGTAGGTTTAGAAACCAAGTTTCACCTACATATGTGTTGCAAGGAAAATTTCAAAATTCTTTTCAACACTATATAATCTTATAATCTTGTAATCTATGTGGCCAAAAGACTCCAAATTTTATTCATGTCATCTACTACAAGCAACACGTATACTACAAAATTGTCTGGTTGAAATCTCTATAACTTAGTGACATTTAGATCTATAACACTTTAAAAAAAATTGTTTTTGAACTCAAATAGGCCTTAGGCAATGAAGGATTAAGCTCAGGCCATGTCAAATCATATCTTTTTTAAATTAAAAATTCATTCCACCAAATTGGCCTAGTCTTTAGGAGCGAAGGGTTAGAATTGATTTTAGCCTTTTGTCGAATCTCAGTGAGGATTTTGGGTCTCTTACACAATAAATTGGCCCAACTTCTAGGTGTAAAGCAATCATAACTTTCTTCATGATAAATAATGGAGATCAATTGTATTGGAAACCTCATTCATGACTAGCAAAGGTTTTAGAAGGGACTCATATTCCATTTTCATTAGCAAGCTCAACTCTATACTACTCATTTGAAAAACAAGGGCTTATAATAAGATTTTACAAAGGACCCACATTGTTAGGCTCAACCTTGTACTATTCATTTGAAAAAACTTGAGCCTACAATAAGGCACTCTACATAGTATTTGAAAAGGGTGCATATTGAGTGTGCATTGAAGATACCCTAAATTTATTTGTTCAAAAACATGTGACTTTGATTTGATATTTCAAATAGAGATGAACCATTTCAAACTAAGAGATTAAACTTGAACTTGAGTTATACTCTTCTAACCAAAGATAAACATGTCTAAAAGCAAAGATAAAAAAGTTCAAATTTAAAACTCAATGGAGGAATAATCCTACTTAACTTTTCACTACTAAATCATAAATGAACTAGAAGATCATCTCCCACAACAAGTGTTGTAAACATGATCATCAATCATGCACATTATGAGTTTTATTGAGCATATTATGTATTGATAAAGGATTATAATACCCTATAGATTTTGACAATTTTAGAGAGTATGTTTTGGTTTGGAATGTTTTGTGTATTGATGTGGCCAATTTGACCAATCACATGAGATTTGCAGGACAATTTTGATTTCAAAGAGGAAACAAATTATCCCCTAACCAAGAGTCTAACCCTTGAATGATTGACGGATCCAACCACCACCATAACAATCAACAACAACAACACGATTGTCCTTGGATCAGATGAATGTGTCCATTCTTCATTTCTACAAGATCATACATCATACACTTTTCTTCCAACAGTGGTTAACTTTTGAACTCCAGTTACGACTTTTAAACCTAGTGAAGAACAACATGTTTGAAACAAAAAAAGCGAAGTGCCAACTTTTAAAGCCCCAGTTTGAAGAATTACACTTACTCAAGCCTTAACTATTGAACCGTAAGTGAACTATAAGATCATCTTCACTACCGTCAAGGTACATCCTAAAGTGGGCCTCGTTTTTTTCAATCACCTTGTTTTCTCCAAATAACTCACAATCCCATTTTCAGTTTCTCTCCAAGCTCAAGAGCTCGCTGGGTTTCCACCAGTTTCAGGTGCAATTGGGCGAGAATAACTGGTTGCTGTTGATATTATCTTGATGCTTTGTGAGTTTCAAGGGTCTGTTGTACTTTACATGTGGAGAGAAAAACTCTATTTATTTTCTATTTTATTTTTTTTAATTTATTTTTTAATGATTGGCATACATGTTTTTGTGTATGAGGTGGCCTGTTTGTGACTGTGTCTGGGCTTAATATTATTATGCCAATAATTCTCAACGATAATAGATTGATGTAACTGTATATCACGCTGAATTATCAACAGTATGGCTGCGTTTGTGAGCTCATCAGAGAAAGAATTGTCGGTGGATCCTCGTCTGTGTTTGACCTCATAAACAACGTCGGCACTACGAGTCTGTCTATAAAATTGGTTGTGTTTTAGAGAATTCTCTTGTCTGAGCCTGATTACGTTCTGGAGGGCTGAGGTCTCTACGCATTGAGATTATCGACATTGTTCACGCAACTGTAGCCAGTGCATTCAGCCTGGCTCAATTAGGCTTTGAATGTACGTGTTACCAATTGCAATTGAATTGGGAGACGTCTCTTGTGGAAATGTTCGGAGTCCTGAGGTGAATCTTGAATGTAGCAATGCCGATACGGTTAGCAAAGGAATCTGTAACAGGAAGTAGGGAACACATTAGCGATTTGAGACTTGAAACATGGGAAACATTACATGATCTGCTTACCGAGCGAGGGACTGTGGGCGACGTAGTACAGTACGTGACTCGAAAAATCAGTATTGGTTCTTATTGGAGGCTCTAGTTGCTTCGTCACCCTCTTGCTGATGGCTTGTGATTTCGAGCAGCTGGCTGCGTGGCGTCACAATGAAGCTCGCTGGGCTCTCACTCTTGTTCCTCGCATGGAGCCATTGCTGGCTACAACAAATCCTCGGTCAGGTCGTTCAGCCAGCTGGATCTGTCTGCCAAGCCATGGCGCCATCGCCGAAGCTGGAAATGTTCGTTGACCTGTTACCCAGGTTGGAGAAAATCGATGTCGCGAACGGCAAGCAGCTCATTCTAGGAGCCTACAAAATTCAACAGGTGAGCAAGCAATCTACCAGGTCTCTGTAAATATTCCGTCACTTGCAACCGTGGCATAGTTACGAAGAACGGCTGAATATGAGTTCTAGATTCGAGTTTTGTGTGTTCTTGTCTGTTCTTCAGCAAAAAGTGGTCTTCAACAATTCTGTATCCTTCTTCAACATCCTATGTAATTCTTCAACATCCTGTGTACTTCTTCAACATCCTGTACTCTTCTCCAACATCCTGTGTACTTTTTCAACATCCTGTACTCTTCTCCAACATCCTGCATTGTTCTCCAACATCCTGTGTTCTTCTTCAACATCTTGTATTCTTTTTCAATATCCTGTGTTCTTGACCCCTCGGATGTAATTGAAAAACGTTGCAAAATCGTTCGAATTGAAAGCTGACCAGACAGCAAGGACACTCTGGAAGGCTGTGTTTCGTAACTATGCTTGCTGTGAGGTTGTGCAGAAATTGCACAGGGACTTGCCAAACACGACGCTGTATGCTTACGGCACATCGGCTGCGACAGCGACCTACCCAGGCCCAACTCTGGAAGCGATCCAGGACATCCCCACGCACGTCCGCTGGGAGAATCACATCCACGACTCGTCGCACATGTTCATCGTGGACACCACCGTGATGTGGGCGGATCCCCGACGCCACGGCGTGCCCGTCGTCACCCACCTCCACGGCGCAGCCGTCGCGAGCGCCTCCGACGGCCACCCTGAAGCTTGGTTCACCGCCTTCGGAGACCACGGGTCGACCTACACGAGTCAAAACTACACGTACCTAAATGCTCAGCAGCCCGCGATGTTGTTTTACCACGACCACACTATGGGCATCACGAGGTTGAACATCTTGGCAGGGTTGACAGGCCTGTACATCATCCGCCCGAAGACGAATCCCCCGGCGTGGATGCCGACGAAGCAACACGAAGTGACGCTGGTGCTGCAAGACAAGGCGATTTACAAGAATGGCAGCGTGAACTTCCCTACGATCGGGCTGTCGATTGACAATCACCCCCAATGGTGCCCGGAGTACTTCGGAGACGTGATTCTCGTGAACGGGAAGGCGTGGCCTTACCTTGTGGTCAAGCCGCGGAAGTACCGGTTTCGGATGGTGAACGCCGCGAATGCGCGCTACTTCGAGCTTTCGCTCAGCAACGGAGCTGATTTCGTGCAAATTGGGAGCGATGGCGGACTCCTGGAGCATTCCTTGCATGCGCAAAGTCTCATTGTCGGGCCGGCGGAGAGAGTGGACGTTGTGATCGATTTCTCGACTATGGCGGGTGCGAATGTCACGCTGCAGAACCAGGCGCTAGTGCCGTACCCGGATGGAGACCCGGTGTTCACGCCGGGATCCACGCGCAGTGTCATGCAATTCAAAGTGTCAAAGGTGGGATTGGAGCACCTGCATGCTTACAGTGATCTGACGCATCTTGTCGAAAACATGCTTTATCGTGATCGAGAATTTAGGTGTTTGTGGTTCTCTGCTGTGTAGGTCGACGATTTGCCAACTTTCTCACCGCCCATCCCTGACGTGCTTCGCGCACTAGACCCCGAGCTAAACCTCACGGGCGCCCACGCGCGCACTCTCACCATGATCGAGCGAGCCGACGCGCACGATTTCCCCACAGGATCCCTCCTGTCGAATCTCACCTGGACAGACCCAGTAACAGAGACCCCTTACCTCGGCGCCACAGAGATTTGGGAGTTCATCAACCTCACCCCCGACGCTCACCCCATGCACATCCACCTCGTCAAGTTCAAGGTCCTGAATTTGCAAAAATTCAACCAAACCTTGTTCCTGGAGAGAGGGTGCCAACATTTCGAGAAGGACAACCGAGGCCCCGGGAGTTGTATTCGTGACGATCCTGTGGCGCCCATGGCTTACCACGTCGGGTGGAAGGACACAGTCACGGCGTTGCCCGGGTTCGTGACACGCTTGGTGGTGAAATGGAGCTCGGATTCTGGCGATGGCAAGTTCCCGTTTGACGCCACTGCGGCGCCAGGGTATCTGTGGCACTGCCATATTCTGGATCACGAGGACAACGCCATGATGCGACCCATTCAGGTGGTAATGGTGTAGTGTTTTTTTTCTGCGTTGGTATGAACGCCATAGCTGAGAAGAGGGAATGGAAGGCTGCGAGGCTCGTGTTGGGAGGCGCAGCGGCGTGTGCACGTTTGTCGATATTTGTATATAGTCGGGTAGTTTAGTTGCGGCCATTTTCTCCACCTCTCCTGTCCCCACAGAAGGAATGTTGACTTCAGCTGACTTCTTTCAATGAGCTAACTGAAGTGGACTGTTCGAGGTTTGTATTGCAGTTTTACAGTTCTCAATTTGATGAATTTTTTACCCCATAGCATCAAATTGATGTTACTCATGTCTACACAGCTGCGAAATGCTGTGTCCATATTTTGACTTGCATGTTGCACTAATCAATTGACAAAGTAGTGCTCACCACTACTGTAGTTGGAACACACGGCGAGCAAAGCCACAAGTGGAATTAAGAAGAACAACAACAAATATGTTACTGGTTGTATTCGTTGAAATTCAAAAGCAAATGAGGGTGTACTGAAAAGTTACATTCCAAAATCCCCACACTAAATTACCAAACTCTAAATAATGTGCATGTCATGTACTGTACTAGGTTCAACACTCTCATATTTTTTTTAATTTTGCAAAATTTTAAGAGATTGGCGGTTTCTAGTCGCCCGTTTCCAACCCAAGCTGAAGCACGTGCTGCTTCATCTCCAGAATGCGCTTACCTTATTTGGGTTTTAGAGAATCTCTGGCAAATCCCATGTCAATGTCGTCATTTAACCCCTAAAGGACCAAGTGTCCGTTCAACGTACGCAAGAAATCTCGGGTAGGTTCCTACAAAGTCATTTTCGGTTGGATGTTCATGAAATTTGGACACAATGTGGAATTATGTACCTCCTTCTTGAAAAACTAATTTTTTTTCCGATCGGGTGCCCGGATCCAAAGTTATGTTGCCTTGAACTTTTCGGGCAGCTTGGGCAATTTGGGAATCTTTGGAGAATCTTTTGCAAAAAATATCATAAAGTTTTGAAATTTGGCATGTATGTAACTAATAAAGTATGGCATACAATTATTTAAAAAAATATAAATTTTAGTTGTCCAATCACATTCTACGAGCAATCAAACTTTGTTAGCTATGTTGGGGTAGTTTCAAGAAAAAACATTTTCTTCTAACTTCAAACCCTATTATCTTGCAATTAGTGAAGTCAAAATTCTTGAAATTTTTGCCAAATATTCCAAATGTTAGTCTCTAATTTTTCACCGTTTGGATTTCAAATAAAATATTTCCTCATTGCACAAAAAAATAACTAGTGTATTGCCAATTCATTAAACCTCCTTGCATTGCAGGGTGATTTAGAAAAAGCTAGACTCTATATTTTTTTCTAAATTTTTTTGTGAGTGAACCTAATATCATATACTTATAAATGGTCAAAAATCTCATGTTTGTGTAGAACAAAATTTTTACTCCAAATGAGGCCCAAGTCTGCTGACCCTGTTTTGCAGGATTGGAAAAAAGTTTTTTTTCTCACTTCAAATGCTATAATCTTTTAATCTGCGCGGTGAAAAGGGCTGAAATTTTTTCTACACTTTGGTAAAATAATTTACTTTAGTTTTGTACGGTTGAAATTCCAAAAAAAAGTTTTGATTTTCTTTTTTGAATTAACATACCAAAAAGTCACAGTTTTTGGAATGTCTCGCTGGAAACCCCCCTTGTCCTTTAGGGGTTAACACAAACATTAGCTAGCATTGTGTATGATCGTCAGGGTGTTCAATTTGGTGATTCTATTTTTCTCTCTCTCCGTAAACGTGAGCTCTCCTGTTTGAGTTTGCATTTCTTTCGGCTTGACCCCAGATGTTCGTTTCACTGTGTCTGATTAGTCATGCGTTGATAATTGCATTGCAAAGTGAACTGCCAACACCTTTCTGTGATTGTTTGTGACGACTTTCAGCAGGGAGGGAGTTCTTGCAATGGGAACTTGGGATTGTGAGGTTCCAACAGCAAAACCTAGACGGCATTGCAATCTTTGAGCCTGACATCACACAAGTTGTAAACAATCTCTCTCGCTCTCAGTACTGATGTGACATCCAACACCAGTAGTGACCTGGCTCTTGATGCTCAAACGTGTGATAATTATGCCAACATTGCTGTAAATTCCAAATGAATTTTCTGGACAGGCCAGTCAAATGAATTTTCTGGCACGATCTCGGGCCCTATCACCTTCGATCCAGAAGTTGTTTCTGCAGTTTCAACAAACAAGGGTTCACAACGAAGAGGCAGGGAAATACCAACCCTAAACCCTAAACCCTAAAAATCCTTGGAAAAGGAATTCAGATTCTTTTTTTACACAATCTGGAACTCACGTATGGTGGGAGGTATGAATGTCAGTCTTTTGAGTCTTCTAATTTGGTTGCCATCCCCAATGGAGAAAAAGTTTGGGTTCTCAGAACTGTTTTTCTTGTCAAACAAAATTCGCCAAAACCACATTTTGCAAGGACTCCACCATCCTTGACAGAAATTATATTATATGGGATCTCCTTAGTTGGATGTCCAATTGCTTCTCCTACTCATCTTGTAACTGGTGACCTACTTTCATAGAGGAGTCCCAATCTAGAGTGTGAGCTCCATTGGTCTGAATCAGTCCTCACATACATGTCATTTGTCCTCATTTTTAAGTGCTACTCTCATGACCAGGATTCAGCAGTACATGAACTTGAGAGTACGCAAGTATTTGAATGTTTTTTTAGTGCGTTTTGAGGCGATGGCACCACACCTTCAATGCCAGCCTCGGAGTGAGAGTTACAAGTGATCTTGAACACTTGAATTCTGTGGGATTACACACGTGGGGATCTATGGAATGAATTTCTTTTTAGAATTCATTAAGTTTTCTACAGAGTTTTTCTACAAAGTTTGGGTTCTCAAAACCACTAACATGTTTGCATCAATGGGCGTGGAGCATCTGAAAATCTGAAGCTATAACAGCAAGCCCATTAAGAATTCCATAAATTTCTGCCTGGATATATAATTGAGTGACGTTCACATGAGTTTTGGAATGTAAGCTAGATCATGAGCTGCAGCATTCAGTTGAAACTAGTGTAAGCCAAGCAAGTGGTACAAATTCTTCAATTTTTTTAACAAACAATATTAATAAGCCATTCCGTCCTAATAGCAGCATTTGTTGCATTCAAAAGTTATACCCATGTGAGCCATTGGCAATGATCTCATGAACAGAATGAGAATGCCTGCAGTTGATAGAAGTCACAATATGCATGAAAATGCTCCGAATTCACGTGATAAAAATGTTGGAACACCGGAAAGTTGGATGAGTTAATTGACAACTGCAAGCTAAGCTATCCACCTGTTTGTAAGTCACAGATGATGGTGACACAGAATTCATAATTTATTAGTATTGTTTCATGTAAGCGACGTGAGCAACCATAACTTCTCCATTTCTGTACTCACACGTTTAGGGCAGAGTCTGAGTGGACTATCACACATTGCGATGATCACAAGCTTCAAGCCTGCAAGGACAAAGAGTTGGGGCTTGAGATTTATGTGGTCAAGAAACTGACTGGCAACTCAGCCAAGCTGTTGTAAAAGTGAGGAATTTGGATTTCATATTCTTGTACTCAAAATAGATTGAACTTGGGGTTGTCGCACTAGCCTTCTTCTCCCCATTCTCAATCTTTTTAGAGAATGAGGATGTGGCACTCTCTCCTTAAAATTGCAAAGGACACATTCTTTGAAGATTGAGAAGCTTTTTTCTTCTCCTTTGAAGGTGAAGAATGGGCGTGAAGATTGAGAAACTGTGAAGATTGAGAAGTTGTGTCCATTCTCATTCTTCACACTGTGAAAAGGGGAGTCACACCTTCTTCATGGAAAAGGGCTCCTGTTGGCTCTTCTTTTCATTCCATACCTCCTCATTCTTCATAGTAATTTCTTTCTCAAAGAAGGTGTGACAACCCCTACTTCAAACCAACAGTCTCCGAATACTAGTTAGCCAATCTAATAGCCCAAAGTAGAGAATGAAACCAAAAATCATCCTAATATCAAATACCTTGCAAATAGTGTTGTAACTAATGGAGACATGACTTACATTGACAAGAGAAGTAAACACTAGCAAAACCGGAACGATATTTAGTGTTAGCAACACTATTTACGAACCATGACACTAAATATCATTAACCCTACTAAAGTAAGTAACATTAAATGTAACTTCTAACATTAAAAGTACTCTATGGTAAACATGAAATATGAAAAGGTTTACATTTAGTATTAGAACATATTAAAATATGACAAAAAGGAAGAGAAGCCGACGGCGGCGCATTCAAGTTTAACACTACACTATTCCTCCAGAGTTGAAATTTAGTGTTGTATAGGGATAGGGTGGTAATTACACTAAATGTAATCCAACACTAAATATCCTTTTTAGTATAGTCAAATTGATCATGTGATTCTTCTCACAGGTCATTTATTTATTCATCTTTGGAACAAATGCAAGAACCACTGCATTAAAGCTCTTCTAGGGTCATTTTCGCAAACCACGATTCAACTACTGCATTTAATTGTTTCCATACATACAATCTACTTAGGTTGTCCCAAAAACATCGGCTTTTTGTGATTCCTGGTTCCTTCCTCACTAATATTGTGAATATTTTGCAACTTCCTTCAATCTTTATCCGTGTACCACAACATGATCTCATAAAGAAGAATTACCAAAGAACTCAAATATTAGTCATCGACAATAAATTTCCATATGAGTTCTTCATAAAGTCCAATAGTGACAATAATAATTTTCAGCTCAATTTTCTGTCTTTAGAAAGTACCCCGGAGTAGTTGGAATCATTTTGCTGGAGTAGGTCAATTCTGTGGAGATTGATTCTTTTTTTTTGCCAATGGAAGAAAGTCGGCATCCTCAAGATGCTCGTGGCGGCATATCTCTTGGCAAAGCATAATTTGGCCATGGAATCCTGCCAAACTCGGTCCCTTCCATCACTTTGGGCCGGATTAGTGCTTGGAATGATCTCATGGACTTCAAATTAGGAATGAGCATGGCCACCCGTTACTCGCCCAACTTGGCAGGCTCAAAGTTTCCATCTAATTTTGAAGGGCCTTCAATTTCTTTGGTCCTAAACCCTTGCTCACCAAACACAACAGATAAATATTGGAGTGACTACTCTGATCAGGTAGAATAAAGGATAAAGCAACTAAACGTAGGATGAATAGTGATTTCAAGGGCCATTCCGTGACGAGATAGGATTAATAAGTGTTGAGAAAATATTGTGAAGGGTCCATAGTGCTTTTCATCCACATTTGAAGAATGTTGAACTTAGAGCGTGTAATAATAGCCATGTTCTAAAGTATGAGAGTATCCATTATTGCCACTTCTATTGTAACAACTCAAATAAAATTTGTTTGAAATTTGTGTAAAAAGATTCATGTGTGTTTTTATTTGGAAGTTTAACAACAACCTTTGTTTAGCCTTGTGTGGAAGCAAAGTATTTTGGCTAGAAAATAGAGAAACATTCACTTTCAAAGATTACATGAGTAGAGTACTAGTAGAAACATGATTTGCATAGACTAGAGAAATGACCCACAAGAAGAAACTCATGATTAGTTGCAAGTCTTTTTGTGGTCACTGCCTTGGTCTACAAATACCATGTTAACTCCTAAAAGTTTTTGACTATGGTTTCACCAAAAATGCTACAAAATTGTCATATCTAGTATAATTATCAAATTTTAGAAAAATTAATAAATAAATAAATTTGAACACATGTAATCATAGGATCTTGTAGTACATTGGTTTGAAAAGATGTGGACAAAATTTCAGAAATTTCCACCGTGTAGATTGCAAGATATTAGCGTTGAATTGATAAAAATCCTTTTTTGGCCTTGCAAAAAAACAAGTAGTTGCACTTTACAAGGTCAAATTTATATCAAAAAACGTCCAAAATGTTGTTTCTTTGGATTCATTCTTCAAGGCAAGTTGGCTACATGCTTAAAAATTTTAGATCATTTGGAAATGTAAAACATATAGGAAAAGAATAGGAATTTTAAATTTTAAAAATGATTCAAAATACTAAATTGTTGAAAATTTAGTTATGGAATTGAAATATGCCAAACCCAATGGTTGCAATGTTGTAATAAACAACATACACCTTATGATTTATTTATTTTTTAAATAATTAAAAATTGATAGAAATAAAGGACTTCAAAATTTATTTTAGAGTAGAGATTCCATAATTATCCGCAAACTAAAACTCCTCATAGCTTTCATCTCATTAATCAAAATGGAATGATTCAAAGCTTTCTACCTATATATAAATCTAGAAAACCAATTTTAAATTTTTATTTTTTAAAAAAGAGATTTTAAAATAATTTTTTTGAAATGCCGAGGCTACCCGCAAATCGCTAAAAATTACATATCATACATTAACTTTTGAGCCATGTAGTCAAAAGTTACAATATGAAAATTGTTGGATCTGAAAGCTACTCCTTGGGTACATGTTGTATGAAAATTCAATCAGTGGAAAAAAATTAAAAATTCTATTTGTAGTGAGCTCCACCAAATTGCTAAATGCCAAAAATTACAATTTGTTCCTTCAGGGATCAATATTAGTGGAGCATAAAAAAATCAATAGTAGGGTCTTTTTTATTTATTTAAAGAATTTAATGAGTACTAAATTGGTGGATTTGTAAAACAACTCTTGTTTAATGACTAATTAATACAAGAACGGAGCCTATTGCAATGCAATGGCAACGTAACATGGTGAATAAAATTAAAAATGACTTCGAGGGGCATTCTCGAGCAACCAAAGCTCTGCAATGTCTTTAGGATTAAGCTCTGCGATGGAAGTAGTAACGCACGCACACGCATAGACACAGGGGTGATGAAAAAGGGATGAAAAATCGAGATACAAAAAATGGGATGAAAACGTGACCATCTTCGTGACAGAGGGTCGTGACAAATAGTGTGACAGTCTGTACTTAATATAATAGATATACAAGAGAAATTGTGTGTTGTTTATATAGATTAGAAAGGATGGTGGCAAAATAGAATTTAAGCAACCTTAGTAACTATATGTGTATAGTTTTATTGATAGTTGGAAAATAAATTATTATAAACTATCTATAATAGTATATTATATTTTTGTATAAATAATAAAAAATTATTTTAATATTATTTTAATATTATTTTAATATCATTGAACCATTATATTGGTATTATATTATTATATAATATCATTTTATACTTCCTAATTTATATATTATCACATTTACGTGTAAGCTGACATGACTATTGAGAAAGTGACAATGACTATATATGTGGCACAAATTTTTGAACAAATAGACCCATTACTAAACCACGCCACACAGGAATCTATTCTCCCAAATTTAGACGCCTGACTCCTCAACATTGAATTCTCTTCGATGGGAATTTTGAAGGGAAGAAAAGAAAATGTTTCATACAAGAAAAATGTTTGTATGTTATTTCCTATACATCTCTACAATAAAATTTTGAAAATTTGTCATTACTAGTTTCCAATCAATGATATATTAAAAGCAAAAAAATAATAAATTTGAAATTTACCAACCAAAAAGTTTAATCATTTGCAATTGAAATTGAGTACACTTGATTGAGATTGTAAGAATGCAATTTTAATTAAACATGACAAAATCCCCAATTATAAATAGAGAAAGATATATTCTATATTCTCTCAATATATATTCTACATTATGCAAAATTCTCCAAAACTTAAAACACATTGTCTGTAGCTTCTTATCCTTTGTTGGCCCCTACCTGGAAAAACAAAGTATACATAATTTCTGATTTTTCACCCATGTAAACACCACAAAAAAGTCCACAAGGCTGCCATTTTTTCTGCACCCTTGGTGGTCAAGTCACAAAGTGGCGCCTTTTCATAGTTTTTAATGCCAAGGTGTTGATTACAATCAAGGGCTAAGGTAGAGGCACCAATAGCCAATCATTTAAGCTATTTTGTAGCAGATCATGTGCAATACGAAGTGGTGGAATTATTTTTATATATACAATAACAGGGAATATGGAAATTGCCAAAAAATTCTTTGTTTTATTCTCCAAAACGGGAATTATTGTGAATTTTGAGAGTCCCAAAGTACTCATGACCTATAGCCAACGCCTAGACTCTTCCAATTCCAACCATTCAAGAACTACTTTCCCGCTCACTACCACCTACTTTTAAGTTCAGTACTTCAAGACATGTGTCATAACCTTATCAGTCCCAACCTCGAAGAGGACAAAGAAACACATTCCAAGCTTTGGTTGAATGGAAATCTATTGGAGCCTTGGTTGGAAAATATTGCACCCTACACCCAATAGCACAGTAAGCACACGCTTCCTAAAATTGCACATTGTCTACAAATTCTTGCCTACAGTGTACCCCCACTGTTCATGAGAGTCAATGATCACTCATAAGAACACCTATTTTTCAGCACTTTGAAAATTCGCAGTTTATTCATACAATGTCCAAAAAATGCATACTTAGAGAATCTAGAATCCCCTTTCCGCTACCACCAGTACCCTACAAAAATGTTTCCCAATACAATAATGGGAACCATGCCGAATTGCTTATTTGTGTGATTTTAGGTGTAGTTACGTTACCGGGCGTGGTTGACAATTGGTGCTAGATCGGAAGTTTTGTTGTTCCGTGAGTGTGTTGAGAGTTTTGGGTAACTACGAAGAACTTACATACACTTTCATAGTCTTTCCGGTACCGTACTGTCGATGTAATCAAAGCTTGATAACGCCGACCCTCTGTCCGTTACTTGGCCGATCAGAGATTCATCAGCATCATCAGCACCAGCATCAGCACCGCGTGAGCAACTTGCTATCCAGATAATGCACAAAACATATTCAACTCTTTCTTCGGTCGAAAGCGCCGCATCTTCAGTTTGTTTTCGAACTGAAGGACTGAAGTTACAGAAAGTTGCATCATTCATCATCAACAGTGACGGAGGAGATGACGGAAGGTCCAACAGGCAGCCCGCTCAGACATTCCGTTGAGGATCTCAACTGAAAATTTGTATAAAAACTGTCCGCTGATATTTTTTGAGTGCTTGATATTTTGAAGGAACACAATATTTGTAAAAAAAATCAAAGGCACAAATCATGAAATCATGCAATTGGAGAAACCGACAGAGGCAACTCTAGTAGAACCACCCATTGTGGACCACTTATTAACCCTTAAATGCTTAGCACTTGGCATACGGTTTTCGAATTGCAGAGTACAATACCATATGCCTAGCAATAAAGAGAATGAATTGAAAGCCTAGCAATGCACAAATTTCCACGCATTGACTATTGATTGATTCTGTAATTTTTTGCTTTTATCCCACATCCTCAGACTAATCGGATTTAATGAAGGTTCAAATGAGTATGTGAAGGAATGAGCCATCCATTCAAAATTGGCCAACTCAAACCATAGTACAAAAACTACATTAATCTTACTACACAATTAATGAACAACCAAAAAGTTGAACACTGAATTTCATTAAGGCCAAAATATTATATGATACTGTACGGTATCAGAAATCGTAGGCCATTTTGGGTTGCTCTGAGCGTTTAAGAGTTAAGCAATCTGTGCATGTTTAGGAGCAGTACAAGGCATGTAAATTTTCTGCCATGTAGGGAGATAGAAATCAAGGGGATTGCAATTTTTTTTCTGTAATTTTAAGCCTTGAATTGAAATTACTATGAATTTTGGAAGCCGTGAGCTGGTCCAAGCCTATAGCTGACATGTAGAGTCTTCCAATGCCAATCATTCAAGAACTATTTTATGCTCACTGCTTTGGGACATGTGTCATGACTCGATTAGTCTTAACTTTTAAAAAGAGAAAAAACACATTCAAAGCTTTGGTTGAAAATTTATTGCAACCTTGATGGGTATAGTATACCCACTAGTAGAAAAACAGTGACCAAATCAACAAAACATCAACACAAAAAGTGTTGGTTTTGGTACTGTATCGTCTATTTGAATAGTTTCTTTTGGGAGTCCCAAAGTACTCATGACCTATAGCCAACGTCTAGACTCTTCCAATTCCAACCATTCAAGAACTACTTTCCCGCTCACTACCACCTACTTTCTTGTTCAATACTTCAAGACATGTGTCATAACCTTATCAGTCCCAACCTCGAAGAGGACAAAGAAACACATTCCAAGCTCTGATCGAATGGAAATCTATTGGAGCCTTGGTTGGAAATATTGCACCCTACATGTTGGGTAAGGTAACGACACCCACTATAGCACACGCTTCCTAAAATTGCACACTGTCAACAAATTCTTGCCTACAATGTACCCCCCACTATTCATGAGAGTCAATGATCACTCATAAGAACACCTATTTTTCAGCACTTTGAAAATTCGCAGTTTATTCATACGGAGTCCAAAAAATGCATTCTTAGAGAATCTAGAATCCCCTTTTCGCTACCAACAGAACCCCACAAAATGTTTTCCAATATAAGAATGGGAACCATGCCGAAATTGCTTATTTGTGCGATTTTAGGTGTAGTTACGTTACGTGGCCTGGCGTGGTTGACAATTGGTGCCGCGTCTCTACCTTAGATCGGAAGTTTTGTTGTTCCGTTGTGTGTGTTGTGTGTGTTGAGAAACTACGAAGAAATTACATACACTTTCATAGTCTTTTCCGGTACCGTACTGTCGATATAATCAAAGCTTGATAACGCCGTTACTTGGCCAGCGTGGCCGATCAGAGATTCATCAGCATCATCAGCATCAGCATCAGCACCGCGTGAGCAACTTGCTATCCAGATAATGCACAAACCATATTCAACTCTTTCTTCTGTCGAAAGCGCCGCATCTTCAGTTTGTTTTCGAACTGAAGGACTGAAGTTACAGAAAGTTGCATCATTCATCATCAACAGTGACGGAGGAGATGACGGAAGGTCCAACAGGCAGCCCGCTCAGACATTCCGTTGAGGATCTCAACTGAAAATTTGTATAAAAACTGTCAGCTGATATTTTTTGAGTGCTTGATATTTTGAAGGAACACAATATTTATAAAAGAAATCAAAGGCACAAATCATGAAATCATGCAATTGGAGAAACCGACAGAGGCAACTCTAGTAGAACCACCCATTGTGGACCACTTAAAGTACAAGGCATGTAAATTTTCTGCCATGTAGGAAGATAGAAATCAAGGAGATTGCAATTCTTTTTCAGTAATTTTATGCCTTGAATTGAAATTACTATGGATTTTTCGGAAGCCGTCAGCTGGTCCAAGCAAGCCGTCAATTGGTCCAAGCCTATAGCTAGACATGTAGAGTCTTCCAATGCCGATCATTCAAGAACTATTTTATGCTCACTGCTTTGGAACATGTGTCATGACTCGGTTAGTCTTAACTTTGAAAAGGAGGAAAAACACATTCAAAACTTGGATTGAAAATTTATTGCAACCTTGATTGGAAATAGTACACCCACTTAGTAGAAAAACAGTGACCAAATCAACAAAACATCAACACAAAAGTGTTGATTTTGATACTGTATCGTCCATTTGAATATTTTTTTTTGTTGATTTTGGTAAAAACTGCCAAAATCAACAATTTTTTTTGTTGATTTGGATATTGCAACTCTAAATCAACAAAAAAAAATCAACACTTTTTTTTTGTTAATTTTGACTTTCAAGAATCTCAAGTAATTTTTTTGATTTGAAAAAAGTTTAAATTCAACCCCTCTCTGAAATTTATTGGTCCAACTCTAGCAGCCCATTAAAGGCCCGAATTTTTCTCTAATGCATCCATCCATAAAAGCAATGCAATTACATATAGTCAAACTCCATCTTCAATTGTTTGTGCTCTAATAACTAAAAGTTTTGTGCAACCATGACGGCTACTACTAAAGTTAATTCAATTAGTATAATACGCTCTAAATGACTAATATTGCATTTTGCTAGTCAAACAATCATTATTTTCAATATTTGAATGATAGCTTGGGCATGATGAGAATCCCTCGTTCTCCTCATGACCAATGAATACATTAAAACAAAATGGTTTCTAGTAGGAAAATGCAACATAAAACAATTAGTGTCCCTCTCTCTAATTGAATCCAGCTAACTAGTAGAAAATACATTGAAAGCCCAATCTATATGGAAGGCAACCCATTCCTAACCGATGTCCCATTCTCGCAATATAGGCTACTCTCTTTTCATGCATAACAAATAAACAAATATTTAATTATGACATGTTTCTCAGTGCACTTGTAGCACACCATGATTGGCTAACAAGACACTCAATATTGCAACCAACCTTTAGTAGATTTTGAAACTAGCCCTTGGTCGGAAAGGGGAAGGTCTATATCACCAATATGGGAGAAACAAAATCTTTAGCTAAATTCTTTTATAGTAATTATGTTTGGAAAAAAAAATCTGAAAAATTATGAAAACCTTTCAAACTCTATTTTGCACCCAAAAAAAAACCTCTATTGAAAAAATCCACCTTCCAGATACATGTAATTGCTTAAGTGGTTAGAAATGGGTTGCCTCCCTTAGTATGAGATTTTGGTGCACAAGTTTTGTGCTCTAAGTCCTCGTTTCTCAAATATTCTATTTGGGGATCTTAATATCTATATATTTTTTGAGTATCCACAAAATAAAACTCCTATTATTTTATTTAAATCACAATATATTTATCCACTTAGAGTACACAATTTACTTATTTTTCTTAAGAATCAACCTCTAAAATTCCTTGATTGTGGTACAAATGTACATTTGGAGTTTGTCATGCAACATAAATTGTGGCATGATACAATTCATTAACATAAAGAACTCATTTGATGAGATTTTAGGCCATGGGAGGGTCATTTTAAGCATTAGAAGAAAATTCGGGTCTCCAGATGCCTAAGTTGGCAACGCAATTTTCGTGCTTGGAAATTGCTGAAAATGCCACCTTGCACGTTGCCAACGTGGAGTATAAGGTGATGACGAGGGATTTAGCACCCGTTGCTACCAATGGGAGTGACGCGTTGGAAACAATATTTTATTGGCGTACCGTTGTCCCCTGTCCTGTGTGTAGGGTTATAAAACGAATTTCCAATTGGGCGTACCAAACGCAGGGACTAGTCCCGCATGCGGACCGGTAGTGGAGCCGCGCATCGTTGTCAATGATGCGATGTGTTTGACAACTTGGAGGGAATTTCAAACTTGGCACGGAATTGGCTGAGCTCCAATTTCAGAATGGGTCCAAACGCGTCACTCGTTCAATGTCACAGTTCCATGCATTGTAGTTCCATGAATTGTGTGGATGCCAGTGTTGTCGAGTGCTGCCCAAATTGTGTGATCACTGGCAACTCGTTTCCAACAAGTGTTAGGTGATCAATTGTGCGTTGGCAACGTCATCAGGAATGGAGAATCGCAGACCGCGTTCGGAGGTGGCAGCAGTGACGCTCCACAACACACACAATAACCAGGGAGAGTGGATTCCAACGAGATACGAGAGGTTGTCGTGGGTGAGGTTGAACCCTGGTAGAAATGGAACTTGGGCTCGAGAGGCTCGTCGGCATGGAGGTGAGAGCATGAGGGGATCTTACAAGGCTCAAATCATGGACTTCCGGTTCAAGTTTGATGGGCGCAAGACCGTTTCCAACAAGCCGGAATTGGAGTCCGTGTTGGTTAGACATGCTTACCACCGGCATCAAGTGCTCTTAGATCCAGAGATTCGCCACGATCGGGTTCCATGCAATTGTGAGAATAGATGGCGCTTTGTTTCCACCTTTGATGCCATGTTGTTCTTGAAAGTTTGATGGCCATCAAAGTAAACGTGGCTGGGGCTTTACACTGCTTTGCTAATTTGGTTTGTGGTATTGTCTGTTGGAAACAGTTCTGTACCAATCCTTTTTTGAAGACTGGGTGGACCCACTTTCTATCCTTGGAGTCATCGTTGTTGTGCACAGTGAAATTGGTGAAGCCACTCGGAATGGGAGGTCCTACAATGAGCTTCTGGAGAATGGGATATTTTTTTCTAACCTTGTCTATGTGCCACCTACACCAGGGCTTCTATATGGATCAGTTGAGCCACTGTCGTTGCCACCTTTCACTGATCCCGAATGGCCTCTCCCCGACATGCACACCAGTGAAGCGTTTCGGTTCAAGCTTCGGGCCGATTTCCAAGCTGTCACCAAGGCCACCACTGGAAGCCGCATGGGCCACCTCCAGTGGTTTATGCCCTTGCATGTATTTGTAGATCTTTTTGCGTGTGAGGAGGAGAGGATGAGACGCACTGCCGTCCTGTACGTTGTCAACAGCCCCTCCGATGAGTTGTTCACGAGCCTCATGGACGCAGGTTGGCATCAAAAAGTAGTCTTCGGCAAGGACATTGTCAGGTGCACAATCTCAATGGACACTGTAGCCTTCAGGTAAGGAGACTTTTGTTGCCAACAGACTGTTGCATGTGCCATTGAGAGTGTTTTAGGGTGTAGGGTGCTTGTGAATTGTTGCGAACGTTGAAAACAACCTTTCTTAGACGTGTCGGGTGTGCTGTAGATACCATGTTGGGCGAGCAACGTTGTACACAAATTTCAAGTACGGCCGAGAGCGTCTGGCGCCAGATGGTGTTAGTTGGCAACAGATAGACGAAGTGCAGGAGGAGGACATGGTGGTCCTCCCATGTTTGTTTGAAGGTGTGACGGTGGCAAGGTTCCAGGTGGGTCGAACATGGCCGTTGGCACACATTCGCAGAGAGGTGGATATCACCTTGGGAGGTGTGGTTCCAGAAGACTTCCGCTTCTCTGTCCGTCAGCAAGGGTTTGCAGACATCCTTGTAAACCGGAGGCAGGAGGGTGCCAACAGGGTAGCAGATGTCCTTCCTCCGTGGACGTTGGAGATAGTGGCAATTACCAACTAAGTGGTAGAGCATGGTTAGTTTAGAGAACTATCAATGTCAGTTTTGAGACATTTTAGCACTTACATTCCTACAGGTGCCTCTTTCAACGTCACGTTGGAAACAAGTCGGTTTAGGATGATATAGAGTTAGATAAGGACTTATGTGTAAGCAACAACCGTCATAGGAAACACTGTAAGGCTGAATTTTGATAATCAAAAAAAAAATTGGACGTTGATAGTTACCTTCGTGTTTGGGACGTGTTTCAGACTTGGTTGCCACTCGGTTCATGATGAGAAATGACTGTGTTGGAAACAAAAGAACTCCTCATGTTTGGGACGTGTTTCAGACTTGGTTGCCACTCGGTTTATGGTGTTTGTGACTGTGTTGGAAACAAGAGGAGTTCCATTACATCACGGTGATTGTACATTTGACAAAATGAGGCAACAACTTCACAATGACTGCGTTGGAAACAAGATGACTCTCATTTCCTCTAACTCTATCATGACTCGTGACTTCCTGTTCCAACAATGCTTTCTTTTGTACACGTCCATCTAAGTCATATGGCGTGTGTAAACAAGGGCAAATCACAGAAGGGAACTGCATTCATACAAAACATGTTGACAACAGAGATGGGTACCGAAAACTTGCGAGAGAGTTGAAGAACTAATGAATGCAAAATCACAATGAAAATATGCGGAAATGCAGAATTTTCATATTCGTGAAAGGCAGGTGAACAAAAATGATGGAAAGAAGTTTCTGCTTCCTATGACTGTCCTCAAAAACCCATCAGTGCCATTTCAAGTGTAGGCCTGCTAAACATCCACTGTTTCCAACGTCTACTACTGCCTACACTAGCTTGATGTACAGAAGGCGCTTCTAAACACAACAAAAAATCAAATTTGGTCTACAAGCGCATCCAAAACTTCTGCATCCGCCGAATCTATGGATGACGAACCCGCTGCCTGAGGCCTGCCAGCAGATCCACCCTCAGATGAAAGATCGACGTGCACTGGTGCGGCAGGCGGGCCCACTGCGGGAGGTTCACGCGACGTTGCCAACTCCGCCTCCGCCCCATCTGTCGGTGCCAACGGGGTCGCGTTGGCAGCAGCCCCCGAATCTGAAGGCATGGGAGCTTTGCTTTTGTTGTTGTCCTCGAGCGGCAAAGGTGGTCTTCTTTCGGGCTTCGTCTCCCCTCTGCTTGCAGCTACTGCTTCATTTGCTGTTGGAAACAGAGCACATCCCACATGAATATTACCACAACATTGTAAAGAAAAGACAGAATTCCAACAATACAAAAGAGAAGAGCAAAGGTTTGAACTACAGATGTTGTGTTATAAATTTGAGTGACAATTACCAACTAAGTGCATATAGTACATTACGCTACCAGAAACGTACTGTGAAAGGCTAAGTCTCGCACGGCTGCGTCAACCGCTTCTGTATAAGGAGATCCTTTTCGCCTGAATGCAAAACAAGGAAGTGCCCAAACGTATTCTCTAGGAGCAACAGGAGAGAGCACTGAATGCTGGGCCTTACCAGCCAAGGGTGATGCACCTAGCGGTGTCTTTAACAACTTCGGAGCTATTTCACCTTCAGGGATCACAGAGGCTTCCCTCTTCCGAATGCTGACACCATAAGAAGCCCCCTCACGCGGAACCTCATTCTCGCCAACACAAGTCGGGATCTGTGTTTCCAACGCGTCAAAGCCCCATGCTTCCAGCCACTGACGGTCACCTCCTTTCTTGCACCTTGGACACACCCGACTCCCCGAAAGAAGTTCAGACCACAAACACCATGGGTGAAACAGGCAACCACATGAGAAGGGCACAGCACCGTTGGAAACAAACAGTTGAGAGCACAAGCCGCAGGGTGAATCCACTTCAAGAACTGGCTTGACACCCGTTTCCAACGCCTTGTCGTCAGCCAACTTCTTCGGCTTGATGGAATACTGGCTTGCTCTCTCTGTTGCCAACTGCTTCTGGAGATCCCCCAGTCCTTCCTCGCTCAACCTGAAGGCTTCCTCCAGTTCCTTAAGGCATTTGGACTTCTCAAGGACCGAATCTTGAACTTCCTCCAACTTGTCGTTGTTGGCAGTGATGTCCTTGCACACCTCCCGCTGCTCCTTGTCCACCGTTGCCTTGTCATACAGGTTCCCTGCTGCCGCAAGCTCTCTACTCCGCCTCCGCAAGAAATCCTTCACAGAGTTGAGGCGTTCGTCTTCTGCTTCCAACGTGAAGATTGTGCCTTCCAGTCCCTTTAAGGTACCTCGCAATCGGGAAATGCACTTGGATTTGCCCTTGACGTCTTCCGACTTCTCTTTCATCTGCTTCTCCAGCGCGGCCACCTTGTTCCCAACATTGTCAACGCCGTCAGTGTTGCCAACGGCCTCAACTTCTCGCTGCTCCTGCTCCTCGCGCCCAACTTCGCTTCCAGCGGGCCGAAGTCCAACTTCCTTTTGGAAATACAGCCGGAACTCCTTCAGAATGGACCACATCTGCTCCCTCAATGCTGGAGGGCCCAATTTCAGGGGATTCAGGCCCGGATGAGCGAGTCGTTCTTCAGTCAATTGGGCCGCAGCCGCTGCCCAATTCACCTTGTTCCTGCGCCCCTCCTTGTAGAAGTACACACACGCGCGCAAGAATGTTTGGCTGAAGGCTTTGTTGTCAGGTGCATCGCTATAAACCCTCATGTACATCCGAAGGTATAGATCCCGCGAATTGAGGTCTCTGCACTTGTCCAAGCAGTACCGTGTCCTGTTCAACCCCTCGCCAGGAACCCAGATGGACTCGTACATGTAGGAGGGAACCATAGCCTCCGTCACCTCCTTGGGCATGATCCCTTCTTTGCACAATCCGTAAACCCTGTGGAAGAACTCTGCGTCATACACCGCCTTGTGCCTCCCCAACAAGCACGGTGCCAACGTCACCAGCCTCTTCTGCAACGCTGGTGGAAGCCCGCTTAAATCCAATGGAACCTCCCACGTTCCCCATCCCGGATCGGTGGGGAGAAGCACTTGGTGCTTCTGGGGAGGAGCAGACTCTGCCAACACTGCCGCCATGAGAGCTTTGCCTTTGACAACGCTTTTCGAACGAGCTTTCCTGCTTGACGCGCTCATGGTGAGACCTACAATTGACCTGCTGCAAAGACAACAGGAGAGAAGAAGTGCAATTGGAATGTGTAACCAACAGCGCGAAACTCGCACAAGAGAGAGAGAGAGAGAGAGCAATGGCAACGTAGAAGTACTTTGAAGTTTCACTTGTGCCTGAGGCTGGGGGTTTATGGGGCAAGTGCCTTGCTTATGACGCCAGTAACTCCCAACGTGCTCCATGATGGCACAGCCGCCTCCTGTTGCCAACGAGCCAATGAGCTTAATGATTAGATGTCGCTTTAGGCCCTAATTGAGTGTTTGGGACGTTACATTATGGTCAGTATCTTATGATTCCCTCATCCATTGATGGCAACTTGTTTCCATCATGGCCTAATTTTGTGGAGTGCTATACGAGCCTCATAGTGTCTCCTGTTGGCACATCATGGACCCCAGCAAGAGAAGCTGGTACTTCTCTAGGAACCCAGTCATTTTATTTTATAAGCACGGTGCCAACAGGAGATCACAAATTTCTAGGGTCGTGGGTTTAGGGGTTAGAATCTTGGTTTAGGGTTTTCGGTTTAGGGTCCCTCTTAAGCATTAAAATTGCCTAGGTCTGTGGGATCAAAATGGGTACATTTGACAATTTGTTGGCAACAAAATTTGGGCAGTACAAACTTTACATTTCTGATGTGGAAATTTTTCCGCTTGCTGTGAAAATTGGTGGTTTATAGTGATTTTATCCGAAAAAGTGAATGATACCTAAAAAAACTTGCAGAATCCTTCCATGAGTGGATATTGTAGTAAAAAAACACTATGGTGTAAATTCAAAGGCTTGTTTCTAACTTCTACACATGGAAGCGCCACTAAGTACATTGGTATGTGGCCTCGTTAAATAAACCTCAGCCACCGTCGTTGCCAACGGCCTAAACTCTGTTGCTATGGAAATGGTGCCGCTGTTTGCTACACCCTCCATTTCAAGACGTCGCCACCCAAGCACGGCCTACTCGTGATCTACCTTCCCTCCAGATTCTAGCTGCATCCATTGCATTTGACGTGTTGTAGGCCGTCCTCTTTCTTGTTGTCGCTGCCGTTCTTTGGGCATCATCTTCCATCGATGTCGCGTTGGCAACGTCCTTCAGTCGTTCCTGCTTGGCAAACCTGTGTTGTATGTTTCTGTACCAATGTTGGTATTGCTGAACAATGGAGCTTGTTCTCTCTTTAGTGCCTCCATGTTGAGTGTGATGCTGATTAGCAGCCTTAGCTGCGTGATGAGATTTTTCCATGCCCTGGTTGTTCCAAACAGCGAGACTTCCATACGTTTCCACATACCAAGGACCATGGCGCACCAGATTATGCTAGCAAATCACAGCATTCAAGGAATTAGTAGAAGTACGTGTAAAAATGTTGCACTGCGTGAAACGAGATGCCATGAAATGTGTCAAGTTCACATACCATCACACCCTGGACCCCCTAAGCTTGTCAAATGAACTTCCCACATGACGGCAAACATTGACTTTGAACTGCAGATGTACGTTGGCAATAGACGGTACTCACCATATAATGAGTCACATGGTCTTCCCCGAAGCATTTCAAGTAGAGGCTCCCCCATCTCTCAATTTTACCTTTGAAAGTCTCCCTTTGCTCTTGATCCAAGGAAAGGCCAACCAAATAAGGGAACACTGTTTCCAACGCCTGCCACATTTCCACCCTGTCTAGATATTGCCTCCCTTGTTGAAGAGTGTTATTTTCTGAGCGCAAGACATCCTTCCATACTCGATCTTGCCCTGACCAAGTCGATGGTTGGAACATCCTAGTTGCAGTCACACCACTGAGGGAGGGTTTGATGGGGACACTGTTGGAAGCGCCACTGAGTACTGGGTCCTTCATGATGCGGACGTTTCCACCGTGAAGACCAGCTGCTGACAGAGTCTTCTCCATATTCTCTATGGCTTGTTGCTGACGCTCCTCATTCTTCATGTTCCAAATGAACATGAAATGGAGGTGAAGAATTTTCTCCATCATTCGAGTTAACGCATGTAAGGTACAAATATGTACCCTCTCAAGTGGAATGGGTAGAATAGGCTTCCACCGTGATTCTCTGTCAGTGGCGAGCGGTTTACATTGCACGTTGCCAGCAAATAAACCTCCATGCCATGTATGTTTTCTCCGCCTAGCCTCTGTAGCAGCAGACGCGGCTGTTCCCAGCACTGGTTTTGTCCGCTGTTGGTTACAGTAAATGCATGAGTGTATCGCGTTGGCTCCATGCTTCAGCCCATACAAACACTTAATTGTCTTCATGTCAGCTGACAAATGCCACTCTACTTTGAAGTCTCCAACACCCTCAACTCTTAACAGTTGACCCTCATCTTGCGCTTTGATGAGTGTAGGGAACTGAGTTTGTTGGAACACCCAGTGGAGAACTTCATACGACTCCTTGGCCACCTCAAAGCATGCGATAGGCCAGATTTCGGTTTCCGATTGGACTGAAAAATATCTATCATCTGTTTTTTGTATGCTGGTGTCTAATGCACGATTCATGAGCGTCAAACTCACCCTTTCGAATTTTCTCCCATGTACAATCTCTGCTTCGTCCATCTTCAAGACGAAAATTAAAGGCTTGTTTCCAACTTCTGGACATGCAGGTTCAGTTTCCAACGTCAGAGCACCCTACACCGCTTGATGTACAGAAGTCAATAAGAAATCACGTTGGAAACAAGTACCGTTTGAACAGGAATGTTTTGAAAAGAAGGATATTCACCTTCGGTCGTGAATTGGTATAGCTTCACCATAGTCCTCTGCACCACTTCGATGTCAACAAACAAAGAATTCTTGGGCGTTAGAACCACCCTTGATATGTCTGATTTCTTCTTTCTTCCTTTTCCAGTGGTAACTGAAGGTTGCACCACCAACTCCAACGTACTGTCAATATGGTAATAGTTGCCAACAAGATCCGTCAACTTTGAATTGAGTTCTGTTCGCAACAAACTGACCTGTTCAACATAGTCCATATTGTGAGAACACCACGTAAGCCTAAACCCACCACTAACATGCCGTTGGAAACAAGATTTTCCTTATTGAAGTTATGTAAATCGCCCAGAACCCTGAACCCTAAACCAGGTTTTGCGACTGCAAACACGTTACCACCCTCCCTCTAGCAGCGTTTATGGGGCCCCTGCTATAATTCTGTTTTCCAATGCTCCGATCGACTAGGCTAATGCAAGAACCCTCCAGTATGTCCTATATTGAAATTTTCCATCGTTTCCAACAAGGCATAGCAATACGCTCTACTTTGAATGTAAGCCCAACTCGTTTCCAACAATGCATAGCCAAAATTCATGGAATGGGAATAATAACTTCAAACCTTGTGCGGGTTTGGCAAGAATGTTGGCTTCAAGCGTTTGTCAACGAGCTGCACTCGCCCTTTGATCGTCTTGTAGATCTCACCATATCCTTTCTGTGACACTCCAGTCATATCGCACGCTGCTAGTATTGCTTCTGTTCCCAACTCCGTCCCAATTTTCTCAAGGTAGTGGTTCGTCATGCTGGTTGCAGCATGACTATGTTGCGAACTTGATATCAACGCCAGCGTCTCTCCCTTTGACATCAATAGTCCAATCACCTGCCCGGTCTCATCTTGGGTATCCTTGTCGCCACACAGACGTTTCCTTCTGTTAGACGTCCTGTTGCCAGCGTGTATAGCTTGAACTACCTGCGGTTGCAACAAACTTCGAATTTTGGCTATACGAGCCCTCGACGCGCCACCACTCTTCGCTAATTCAACGAGGCCCTTCGATGGTCTTAGTTGTGGTCCTGCTGGAGTCCTGACCATTCTTTCCATTTTCCTTTGGAATTTCACTATGGACTTTCTTGCTTCCATGAGTTCATGCTCCAACTGCAAGACCTTCTGATGTGCACCTTGTCGTCCTTGTTCGTTCGCCAACTGCAAGTTGTTGTTGTGTTGGTCCTCATTCCTGTGCAACTCTTCTTCGACTGCTACACATCGAGCCCTAAAGAAGTCTAAACCGCTCTTCAAAGTGTCAATCTCCTCTTTACTTCTTGCAACAAGTTCCTCTGAACGTTGTGCCCAGCTACTGTTGGCAACGTCCAGATCCTGCGTTAGTAACGCAATGGAATTTTGCAAGGCTTCCCTCTTCCGAATTGCATCAGCTTGTGTCTCCTGTAATTGCCTTTCCAAGCCTTTTATTGAGTCACAGGTGCTAACAAGGTTTCTAGAATATCCTAGGAGTCCAGAGTCACCGTGACACACAAATTCTAAGCAACTCTTGATTGTTTGAAACGGTGGTGGCTTCCCTGTGACAGGATCTGTTGGGTACAAATTGCCATCCAACCATAAATCAATGTTGGTGGCTCCAGAATCTCTCAACGCTGGAAACTCTGCTTTTGAGGCTTGCTGATCAATTCGAACCCCTTTCCTCACAATAGGGGCGAATTTACTATCCAATATAACAGCTGCTGTATACGAACTACCCTTTCCAACATTGGTAATGTCCTGAAGTGCCATCCTAAACCGAAATCTCTCAAATCGTGTGCCAAAGCCACCCCAAAACCAGTTGAGGGATGCCAATGAGCCTGTTGGCAACGGCAATGAGGCCAGCTCATTTGGCGGGAAGCAATTCCAACAATTGAGAACTTGCGAGCATCTCCACGTTGACATTCCCCACATCCCCCAATTCACACGCTCGTCAACTGGATTGTACATGTTGAGTACACTAATTGGAAATAGTGGCTTCCAAATCAGAATTCCAAATCGTGGATTAAAAGATTATAATCCACAATTTGGTACTCGCAGTCAACATTAAAATAGTCACCGAACTATATTAATCTATGTGCCAAACTCATTGCCCCAAGTGTTGAGTTGCCAACATGGCAAATGTTTGTACAGAGTCCTGGTGCACGGCTGTTGACAACAAGGCGCCACTTGAGTGCTTCAGTGACAACTCGACCTGTACCGTCCACAGCTCATTGGCGTGCAGGTTTGATGGCAACAAGCGCCAAGTACCCATGATGTTGGAATTGACCATTTTCTAAAAAGCAAAAAATTATTTTTCAAGCCCAAAGTACCGGCCATCCAGAGACCCGAATTTTCTTCTAATGGTTGTTCCTTTTGTTTGAACAGGGCACTACTACCAGAATATTAATATTTAATATTTTAAATATTTTAAAATAAATTAAATATTACTATTTGACGTGGCTATCTTCCGGCCACATTAGATTGTTGATGTGGCAAAGTTCCCATATTCCATGTTGTCCGGGAACTCACAATCTTGTCAAGGTTTGAAATCTCATCTAATGCATAACATTATAAACCAATGCTAGGAGGTCCCTTTTGCCCTCCCCCCCTCCCCCTTCCCCCCAATGTTGCAACTTCCCAGCTAGACAATGACTCTCTGCAACTTTCCATCTAGCCAATGATTCTAACATTGCAACTTCCCAAATAACCAATGATTCTAGCATTGCAACTTGCCAACCAACCAATGACTATTTGTGAATTAAACTAAATTGATCCACGGAGGCCGATTAATATTCCAATCTCCAAGGGAGACAATGGTTTAATCCTAGACCGCCAAAGAGGACAAAAAGTGTCCTCATATAGTTTAAGTTGAATTCAAAGTACTGTAATTTTTGCATCCAATGTCCAAATTCAATAAAAACTTGTTGGAAAAGTTGCGTCCTTTCTTCTAGTTTGTGTGGTAAAAATTTCAGATCAATCCAAGAGGTAATGATTTTCTGGAAGCCAATCAAAGTTCACAGTCTCAATTTGATTCACCAAAGTGCACTTCATGGCTGCAACTTCGGGGGCTTGTATCTCCTTCATCCAATGTTCGATTTCAATCAAATTTGTTGGGTTGTGTTTCCCTTGAATTCTAGTTATTGTGGTGAAATTTTCATGTCAATCCAAGTTGTTTTGAATGTTTGGGAGCAATTCAAAATTCAAAATCCCGCCATTTATGGACTATAGTGAACTTTGGCGGCTTGTATCTTCTTCACAAAATGTCCGTTTTCAATAAAAATAAAAAATTGTAAAAGTTGCGCATACTAGTCTAGTTTGTGTGGCTAAATTTTCATATCAATCCAAGAATTTATGAATGACTGAGAAGCATTTTAGTAGAAGGAGGTTCAGTCCTAGATGTGTTTTTTGCAACTTTTCTTGCCTATTTTTGACATTTGCAAGTCATTTTGCAAACACATTGAATCAATTGAATGATATTTTTTTTCCACCAATGTGTTTTTATCCTGGTTTTGAATCACTTTGTAGTTTAAAGTTTTTTCATTTGATTAGGTTTAGAAATCAAATTAGGCCTCTAAATGTGTTTTTAGGAAAATTTCAGCATTCTTTTTCAACACTAAAACATTACAATCTTGCAATCTACATGGTCAAATGACTTCAAATTTGATCCATGAAATCTACAACATGTGTACTACATGATTGTACGGTTAAGATCTTTATTACTTAGTCACATTTAGATTTATAGCACTTCAAAAGCTAGGATGTTTTTTTACCCAAAACGGCCATGGGCGGTCTAGGGTTAAGCTAGTTAGTTAGAACCCCTAAAGAACCATAAGGCCACCAATGACTTCTGCAACACAATTCTTTTGCACCCCAAATCCTCTAGGTTGGGTAACAACATTATGTAAGCTCTTGAAGACATTCATACTCCATGATTCCATGTGTGAGTCCTCTTAGGGGACAAACAAAAATATCTTCAAATGCATTTCACTTTTGTGGGTAAACATCAAAAATTAATTAAATAAGAGGTTGAAAAGGCTTGAGCCCAATCATGGGAATTCGCACTAGAATATTCTCCTCTTACCACCACATTCATGAGGCCTTCACTTGGTCCTACGCAGTACTACGAATCTTCGCCCGAAATGACTGATGATGCCAAAAGCCTTCGGTTTGGCTTTCCGAGGGGCCAAAAGCTGCTGCCTGGCTCACATTCATTCATTCAGGGCCCTGGAATCCGCCATTTGGGAATTGGTCTTCAGCTCCTGGCAGCCATGCAAGTGTGTAGTACCATTCAGTTCTTATCTTATGACGAATCAAAGCAGTTCACAACTACTTACTTTGCAATGATAAATTGCCAATTTTGTGTCGAATAGATAAATAAATAAGTAAATAAATAAGTAAATAAATTATGTAGATTTTGTTTTGGAGTTAGAACATCACTAATAAGGTAGGCACCCCCCAAATGGCACCTGACCTTAAAGTGCCATCTATAGGTTGTGTACATTTCCAAAATCAGTTGTGTACCTATTTGGATGGAGCGCTTTCAAGAAACATACTTTGACCCTTAATAACTTTTGCATACGGTGTCCAAATGCCACATTCTCTGGTGCGTTGGAACCTCCTTTCACTTGCCAACATGAATGTATGAAATTTGACTAGTCTAATAGTAGTAACTAGGCTCAGTAGCAAAAAGTGGAAGTTTTGGGTGTACCCACCTTAGTTGCAGTGCAATTGACCACAACAACAATTGGTGGCAAGGCATTTAGAGCTAGTTGCCGTTGCGCCCCCAAGGCAACAACGGATTAGAAGTAGTAAAGACAACGCTAAAGCTCTTTTTATTTTTATTTTTTTAGGGAATCTCTTCCACTTTTTCCAACGCACTTTGTTTTAGAAACACCACCACCAGTTGTCATGATCAGAGAATTTGAGTTCCCGTGTAATTTTACGGGCTCAGCAAATTGAGTGAAAATACCGAGTAGGGCCTCTCATAAGCTGAGACCTGCAAGATGCAAGATGCAGTTGACAACAACGACCACACTGGGGTGTAATTTTTTGCACAAGATCGTTACAAGTTCTGTTTGAATCGTTCCCGTGCCTATAAATGGGCTACATTGGAGCTGCTCTTAAAACCGGATCTACTTCCATTGAGGCCCTAGTCAAAGTTGACTGAGAATCCTGAACACTAGAAAATCAAGATTTGCAATAGACATCCTTGCACAAAATCTTGAATAAAAATATTATATTATTCATTTTTCAAAATCAGATTTTTGATGCTAAAACTAGACTTCAAAAAGAATCTTCCAAAAATAAAAAATTATAAAAAATAAAAATTTAATCACTTTTTATTTAACTTAAAAGTATTATTGACACTAGAATTTCGTGCCTTGAGCATTTAGGGGTTAATCCTATTAGGACATGTTGGTTTAGTATTTGGAGAAAATTTGAGCTCTACTAGCTATTTTCCTTTAATTCTTATATTGAACCAATTTTTCAAGTATTGCATCCGATTATATTTTTTCTATTTTATACTCTAAATAGAATTTAAAAGATTTTCCATTGTTTTTTGCCAATGTTTTCAAATTGCAACTAGATTTTTTCCAATTCCATCAGCTAAGTTTGAATTAACTACCAGATTTTGTCAGACACTAGGGTAGTCACCTTGAAATTCATCCTTTTGTATATAGTATCAATCATTTGCTTAAAAAAAAAACAAGCACTCATTGGAGGTCAAACTACTATGCAAGACCTGTCCTTTTCATACAAAATTTTAAGGATGAACATCCACACTTTTGTCTTACATAGAAGGATTTTATGTTATCCATAGAACCACTTTGGTCTGTAGCGTCCTTATAGGATTAACATGAGAAAAAACAAGAATCCTTGAATTCAATGGTATTAATTAATACTACAATATAATATTCCCTACATAGTATCACTTTGGGTTTCATTTTAATTTTCTAGGGTAGTGTAATTTGAGATGATTGTTAAAGTAATGAAGATATTTGCATCCATGAATATATAGATTGTAGACTTTGAAACATCATTTTTTGGTGATTTGATCTATTCAAATATAGTCATGTAGATAACATTTTGTAAATTATTTCATCTTAGTTCTTCCTTTGAACCATCACCGTATAGGCAAGAATGTAGGAAAATTCCATCACAAGTAAAACCATAATATGTGTTAAATGATAATAATTTTGGCCTTGATATACATGCAAGAAGCAAAGGAGATTCAATTGGCGGTAGTTCTACTAGCTTCAATTCTGGGACTAGCGAGCTACTATAGAAGGGGCTTCCTTTTGTTATAGTCAATTTTCAAGCTCTATGGTGATGGAATAATTCTGATTCAAGATATTACATAGAATATAGCTTCTAAGAGAGCTTAATTCTAATGGATGGATGATGAATGTTTTCAAGATCAACTTACTCACTTAAACATTACGAAATTGATGAAATACATCCGGATATGTTGTAAAAAAAATCGTTGATTCATTTGAGTGTTGTATTTTTATTGTTGACTTGATGTTTATAACTTTTACGCAAGCATTATGAATTGATTCATGTTTTATTGGATGGGAAAGTAAAAAACTATTTGTAATCTTTTTTGAAATCTTATTTGTAATCTTGCTAAGCCTTAATTTATTTTGCCTATAAAAACTTCAAATCTACATTCTCCCTTCTACAAGGCCCTTTTAGAGGCCATTAATAATACTCTCAAACATTTGCAACATGCCATCTAGCTATTAACCCTCGAAGAATGCTGAGGCCTAAAAGTGGTCGCTAGTGGAGGACTTTGTTGTTCACTGTAGAAACAAATACACAATACACCTATTGGTCCAATAATTGGAACATTTAGATGACCACCTTGGTCATAGGGGGCCACATCTTTTAACCCTTAAACGTCCAATGCATGACAAAGAATCCTTCTATTAGGATAGATGTGCAAGTGCGCAACTATTCATCCTTGGAATTTTGTTCTGAAAAGGGGAGGTCTTCTACAATAGTTTGACTTCCAATGAGTGCTTCTACTATTTCTTAAGCCAATGATTTGCATGGTAATGAAAAGGGATGATTTCCAAGGTCAGCCATTCGTCCTTTAACCCCTAAAGGACCTTTTGTCCCCTCAAGGGACAATTTGGATCCGGGCAGGTTCCTATTGTCTCAATTTGAAGTGAATTTTTTTGAATTTTTTTGAGGTTGTGAAGTTTTGTGAGAGCATTGAGAATATATATATTTTTTGTTTCAATCAGATGACGGATGAAAAAGTTATGGAACAATAAGCAAGAAATGAAGATTGGCGGGCAGACCCAAAGTCAAAATAACTTTTTTTGAATTTTTTCCTAAAATATTATGTTTCTATCTAAACGTGAAGTTTAGATTCATTCTATTTGGACTAGGAATGAGAAAGTTATGGACAGTCTTATTTTTTCTGGCAATTTAAGCATCTTCTTAAGAAAAAACTTTTTGTCCAACTTTGAATGCTAATATCTTCCAATCCGTATGGTCAAATTTGATGAAATTTTTACTACATGATCTCAGACAAGTTAAGTACAAGATCCTACAGTTAAATTCCAATTTTTTTTTTTTTTTTTTTTCCTTAAGTGAATGCAGCAGAAGTGGTAGTTTTGAGTGATTTTTGACAGAAATCACCCTCGGGGCTTTAGGGGTTAAGCCAATGATTCACATGGTAATAAAAAGGGATGATTTCCAAGGTCTCCCATTCATCCTTTTAAGGTTAAGAGTTTAAGAAACACAGGTTGAATTGAATTGAACGGGCCTTTTTCAAACCTTGAATCCTTTGTTGTTCTTTAGAGTTGAAGACCATGCACACTGACATTCTCCTTGCCGGATTTGCAACCTCATGCAGTCTATCACAGTCTTCTCCTTTCGAAGTTGGTTCCACCAACTTGAAACTTTTCCTTTGTCAATTTCTGTCTTCCCAAGTCAAAAGCAGACAGACAGAAAACAACTGAAGCGCGCATTCAGTGTTTTTCAGTATTTTTCAGTTCCACTACGTCGTATATTCTTTTGTCGGTATATTAACAGCAAACGTTTTGATTCCTTCCCATCTGAAAAAAATAATCACCGTACACTTCGCAGTACATTTCTGTTTGCGGCGACCAGACGACGGACGGGGGAAGGAGGGCTCTCCACTCCGGAACTCCGTAACGCCTGGCTTTTGTTCAGTTAGTTCGGGGGCAGTTCCTCATCCGCAGTCCGAAATTTCTGAACCAGGTTCCCTGACATGAGCTTTACTTGGGGTTCAAGGCAATTGGGGTTTCATGCAGTTTCATTTCAAAATTGAAAGAGCCAGATCTGTCGTCATCCTCGTTTTCAGATTCATCAAAAAAAGCAAAAAAAGGAAGAGTACGTGGTGAGTCAACTGGCTAAGACTGGAATCCGTCAGCCAGGTTTCAGTTCTGGATAGCCACAGAAAAAAAAAATCTTCACAAACTGTTATAAGTTCAGTTCCTGTGAGTGAGCTTTACCGAAGTTCAGCAAAGTCAATGTGTGGCCTGCTGATTGGAGGACGCGGCCTTCCCATGACCATGGGTAAGGTAGTCACCAAAATGCTCTTCAGTATTGGGTCAATAGGTGCATTTTTTTTTAGTTTCTATATGGAATAATGAAGTCATCCATTCCGACACTTTTGAGTGACTGAAGTGTTCTCCAAGAGTTCATCACCAAGTTAGACATTGACTTTGTTGGACTTCGTAAGAGCTTCAATAGTGAGTGGTCTTCAAGTTATTGTAAGTTTCGTTTGCTTAAAAAAAAAAAAAAGGTTTATTGTGAGTGAGCATTTTTGAAGTCTCGTAGAGTCAATGTCTAGTAGCGTCATTTACCGCCTTGAAGGATGCGGACCCACATAACAAAGGTAAGGTAGTCGGCAAAATGCTTCAATTATTGGGTCAATAGGTGGATTCTTAGTTTCTACAGTGAACAATGAAGTCATCCATAGGACACTTTTGATATTGAGTGTCCTTCAAGGATATTGAAGACTAGTATGATTTTAAGATTTTTTTTTTCTTGAATTTCAATTACTATTGCCTTCTCTTTTGTTTGTCTTCATGTGATTTTTTTTTTTCACAAAATTTAATCACTCCTTGGGGTGCAAGGCATCCATTTTGCCGTTTGCAATGGACTCAATCATCACTTTGATACACTATTGTTTAACCCCTAAAGGACAAAGGCCTTTTTTTTTTTTGCCAAAACACACTCAAAACTGCCATTTCTATTGCAAAAATTTTTAAAAATTGAAAATTGTGTTTTTTTGCACATCCAACCATAGGACCTTATGCCTAACTAGTTTGAGAATGTGTGGAATAAATTTCAAAAAATTTGACCGCACCAATCACAAAATATCTGCTTTTAAAGTAAAGAAAACAAATTTTTATGCACATTGCAAGGGTAAATTATTTGACTTTGAACCTTCTTAACTTAAATTTCTTGGACTACAAGGTTTTAAGGCTTAAATCTTCATAGTGTAGAATTGGGTTGAGAGTCTAGGAAAAAAATCCAAAAAATTGAATTTTCATTTAAAAAAAATTGTTAAGTAGAAGTAGGTACAAGATAAGGAAAATCTAATTTATTAATATCTCTGAGATGGAATTAAAATGCACTAATTCCAATGGTGAGATTGTTCTAGCAAGCAAACTAAACTCTATGTGGATTTATTTGGGTGACAAAGAATATACGTCATCAAAATGCTCCAAGTATTGGGTCAATAGGTGCATTATTAGTTTTACAATGAACAATAAAGTCATCGAATTAGACACTTTTGACCCTCAGATGTCCTTCAAGGATTAATCACCAAGTTAGACATAAACTGTGTTGGACTTCATAAAAGCTCGTTCACAATAACTCGAAGACCATTATAATTTTAAGATTTTTTTTCTTGAATTTCCATCGCTATTGCCCTTCTCTTTTGTTTTTCTACATGTGAATTTTTTTCAAAATAATTGTCATTCCTTGTGGTACAAGACATGCATTTTGTCTACAGTGGGCTCAATTAAACATCACTTTGATACACTTTTGCATAATTATGTAACTTGTAATAGTAGAAATATGGTCTAATTTGCCATGTGCACAAGTAGACAATTTAGAAGAAGATCAATCCATTGATGGCAACTTATAACATTTGTGGGATCTTCTCATGGGTCATTTTTGTAGTCAGATTCAAATTCTTGATATTCAATAATCGAGCACTATAAAGGACTCAAAAATTGTCAAACAAATAATTTTTAGGTCTTTTTAGGGTTCTTGTAGAAACAAAGAGTTGGACTTTTTCATCCTCTACTTGGATCATTTTAGGCTTACTACCTCGGTGATAAACTCTATCCTTTAGAGATTAGGGCAAAATGGAAGTGTTGAATTTTGATTCAGTATTATCTTCAAATAATCAAGATATTTTTCCAATAATGTAATTAGAGAACATTGCAAAAACTGAATTGGTGGAGTAAAAATAAATAAATAAAAATTGGTGTGGTTAAAAGGATGTCACTAATTTTTCTGATTGGACCACTTTTAAAGACTTTTAAATGTCATTTGTGTTCCTTCAGCCATGCACCTAGACATCTGCTGTGACCAGGGTCACCCGATTCCACAAATTATTATTCAATGGAGTATTCCCAATATAATTGCATTTAACCCCTAAACGTTCAGAGTCTTCTCCAGAATTAATGATTTGGGAAAAATCATTAAAAAGTATGATTTGGAAGAATATTTTGGAATTGATATACGAATGAAAGTTGTAGGTTTTGAATTTTAGATTCTATCCGTACGGTTAGATTCAACCAATGCTATCACCAATATTTTATTAATGAATTTTTGGAAGTGAAATTTTAAAATTCCTTCAAAATTTGATTACAAGCAAAATATTATCATTTTTGGAGTAAAACTTGTTGGAATGGGACTTGAAAGGAGGTTCTCTTGGCCACATGGTGATTTTTGTGGAATTTTTGTGTTCTCTACATCTATGACCTCATTTTTCCAAATCCAGTTTTGAACTAGAGTCAATGTAATTTTGGCTTCTTCAACCACTTGACATACTTCCACATTTGTAATTTTAGAAAAATATGTACTCTAGTAACACCAAATGCAACCGATAGATAGGACAAAAACTTGATAAAGTATCTCTACAATTGAGGATGACTTTCATCCAAACAACAACGAGCAAGAAACAAGGATATGAATCTGTTCATTGTCTAGAAATTGGATGTCGGAACGCTTAAGGATTAATGGACACCCCAAATCGCCATCTTCACTATAGATTTGTGTACATCTCCAAAATCATTTGTGTACTTATGTACCTAAGTAGAAAAAATTGTTTTAGAACCAAACTTTGTTTTTTCATAACTTTTGCATACATTCAACGTTCAAATGTGTTGTATTTTTTGGTGCACTGGAACCTCCTTTCACTTGCCAACAAGAAAATATGAACATTTGACTAATTTAATAATAGTCATTAGGCACAATAACAAAAGGTTGCGGTTTTGGAGGTGTATACACATTATCCAAAGCCATGTTCCGTTGGAAAAAAAGTATAACATCTTCAAAGTTGGTTATAATTTGCACAATATTCATAACTCATTTGTATGTCATATACGGTATGTACAAGTGTACCAATTCAATTCCAATGTCACATATACCACTTTGCAATAACAAAAATTCTAAAACAATATTTCTATAGTAATAAACCTCTCTAAGGTAATATTGATTGCCGGTCCCAACCTAGACTGCATATAAATGTCATGAATGCAAATGACCCTCTCTAATGTAGTTTATCATGAGTCTATCCACGCTTGACCAGTTTAGTCCCAACAAACTTTGAGAAATCATAGAAAATTAATTTCATGTCAAAATGTCTTGATTCTGCTTATAAATGGCTTCTTTCAAACTTCTCAATCTTTGAGAAATATATGAGTTGACAAATAGCTTGTCTAAGGTACCTACAAAAAACAATGAAATTAGATTGCTTTAACAATTAGATTGTCTTATCCCAAAAAGTTACTTTAGCAAAGATATCTTAGGTGATTCAATGCTTGTCCATGTAGAAGTGCATGCAACTCTTTGAGTTATTCTTGATATTAGTGTTTGCTAATGTTATTATTAAAGAAATTTAATTACAATAATTATCAATGAAAATTTCTATAACCTTGTCCAATAACAATAATATTTATATAGTATAAAATGTCAATAAATCAGTGTGGGGCAACCTAATTTTACTATTTAGTGTAGATAAAATTCGCTATAGATGTAATAGTGACAAACATGATGGTATAACAGAAATTCGAAAAGGGAAGATCATCTATAGTAGTTTGTCTTCCACTGAGTGCTTTTGCATTATTTCAATCCAACAATTCACACAATGTCAAAACAAATGATTTCCACGGCTATCATGAGCCCGTCGTTTAAGGGTTAAGAGTTGAAGAGGCCATAGTGTACCTAAATAATACTCCCTCCGTCCCAAAATGATCTTCCTATTACACAAGATGTTATAGATTAAGCTCAAAAAGAACTATTTTTTCAAAAAAAATTGACTTATGAATAGAGTTTGATGTCCTCCTATTGTTCTGAAATTTTGAGTTTTAAATTAGTTTTCAAAGTGTGGTTTCAAAGTGCTTGAGAATTGAATTTTTGAGGCATTTTTGAAGAGCACCGGTGGCCACTCACTTTATGCATGGGATTGGTTAGCATGCCCATGCTTTTGGACTATGTACAAGTGTCACTAGCTCCCTTTCTCCTCCAACAAGAAGATCATTTTGGGACACTAAATAAAGGTCAACAGGAAGGTCATTTTGGGACGGAGGGAGTAATAAAGTATTACAAAATCAGCCTAAATTGATAACCTCACCTAGATTTTTGGAGTCCCCCCAACCCCTGAAAATAAAAATAAAATGATAATAGAAAAGTGAATTCCGTTGAATCTGGACAACTGGACAAGGGTTCACAGCCTCCAGCCCAGCCAGCACCGTCTGAGTCAGCTCCGACAAATCTGCGCCTCCGAAAGGAGGCCGTGAAAGGCTTGAGCATGAAGGCAAGAAGCAACAGACGGACGCAGGGAGACGCGTGGCGGCGCATGGACCCAATACAGTCGTCACGTCCACGCCAGCACTCCCGCAGCCAGACGCTCCCTTGCGTCGGCGTCCATCCCACCATCACTTCCAGTGCCTCCCGCGCGCGCCGGCGTCGCGAACGTCACGACTTTCACCCTCCAGTCGTTCCACTTGCACCTCGTATTCGTATTGATTTGCGCGGCGCTCCCTTGTACCGACGCCCAGATCCAGGCACTCAGTGGGACCACTCAGAACGGATGAATGCGAACTCTTTCATCGCGAACTGAACTCATTCAATGCCGCAAGCTCGCAAGGAAGACGGCAGCACTTTCCTCTCCACCTGCACTGCGGCATATACTTCGCGCCACTAAACTTTGTGCCGTCGTCTAAACTTAGAAAAACAGACGACCTCTCGGGTATGTAGTCGCATTCGTCACGGACTCTTTGCAGTCTGCTCCAAGGCTCTTTGGGTCCCCTTCTGTTGCGAGCTTGAGAGTTGGAGCCCGTCATGGCATTCTGAGGGTTGGTTTCAATCGCAGAATGAGGGCAATTCCATGCTCTAGCTTGCACAATAATTTCTCATTGAATCGAAGGCAATTGCGATCAAGCGCGGTTCTGTGCAGTTTGTCGAATTCTTGTTTTGAGCTAGCGGCATTCGCTTGATTCTGTTTCTTTTGTATAATCGGATTTGGTGAGATGGAGTTCAGGAAAATGGAGTCTGAGTTTGGATCCCGGCGCTTTCGAGATGGTGAGTGGACTCTGCGCCGTTTCTTTCCGTTCGTGTTGCTTCTGTCGAAGGTTGGGTGTGTAAGTGAATAGCGGGTTTCAGAGTAGTGACTTCCGTCGTGGGACGCAACTTGCCAGCTAGTGTGCATCCTTGCATCGGTTTCGTGCGCTCGTTCCGTGATTGAATTTGTCACCGAGCTCATTGAGATGGGTAACAGTTTCCAACGTTGAAAACGCATCGTCATCCTTTGTTCTTCGTGGTTTGTCAGTTTGTGCTTCGTGATTGGTAACTCATTTTCATGCTGTCAACCTCTATCTAGGAAATTGAGAGCATGATCTTTCAAAGCCTTGTTTAAGAATTATCTCCGCGCTCGTATTGATCCTCCCATTCCAATGTTTAAAGCACTCCACTTTGTGCATTTTGGCTTCTGGAGAGAATTGGAGAGAAATGAGTGGATTCTTTGGTGAACGAATTGGCGTAGATTATGAGACTGTTCGTTCACAAGGTCTTGCCTCGTAAACTTAGCTGAAACCACGAATGATCACGCAAGTGTGGATAGCATGATCAATGAGCAAGTCGAATTGATGACGAGGATCATGATTTGAATTGAGCAGCTGGTTGAGTATCGTGTAGGGATGTGAATTTCTGCGATTGCTTGTGAGTGCACATTTCCTGTGCGCGCTTCACGCGTCGCGTTACGTGAACTAGTCATGAAATGGACATGAAATGGACATGAAATGAAATGAAATTCTAACTGCGAACTCTCCGAATTGCCTCGTTTTCTGAATCTGACAAGCTCTTTCGATTGCCTTCTGATTGCTCCGCAGCGGCGCGTAAGCTCCTGGCGGCCCCAGCTCCCAGTCCCGTCGACAACACCTACGCGTGCCGCGACGTGAAATCTGGCGGCGCAGTGAGCTGCCAGAACCCCCACACGCTCGTCATCATTGTGGCCGGGATGGCGTGCATGATGTTCCTCGTCACCATCGGCTTGCTGCTTCTCTGCTGGTCCGTCGTCCGCCAACGCCGCATCGAGCGGGAGCGTCGCGAAGCCAACGGCGGCGTGTCTCCAGACCAGACGTCGTCGTCGTCCACTTTAGCCGCAGCCGCAGCCGCTGCCCTGCCCCCCATGGACTCACCAGAGTTTGACGACGCCGTGTTGGTGCAACTCCCGGGTGACGAGAAGCCGCAGTTCTTCGCATTGCCTAAGCCATTTCTTGCTGATGCGCTTCACCAACAAGATGTCAAGAAACCAACTGAAGAAGTTGTCATCAAAATCGAAGAGAAGGACCCATCCTCTGGGGATCCTATCTCTGAGGATCCAGTTTCACTGAATGCAGACTCCGAGCATGACCCTGCCAATCCTGTTGTGGAGGATGCGTGTGTTCCAAGCTCGGATGGCCACTTGCACAATCCTCTATTTCCACCTCGATAGCAATACTCACATTGTTTGTGTTTCGGAACAAGTTAAGTTGTGTTTAGCAGGGGGTTGAAATTTCCCCCGCACGTAAGGTGTCTATACGGGAGTCACGGCTGTGCACTCTTCCATACCCCAAATCCCATCTCGATGAATTGCGCACTCTTCCCCTTCTGCAGAGCTCTGCAATGAGCTACTTGAACCCTAATGCATGGAGCTTTGGAGATGAAGAACAGGGGTGTCACGGTTATGCTGTGACGTATTCTTGGATCTTGAGGAATGGAGGATGTGTTCTCCGTCTTCAGGATTCGCCAGTGAATTCTCTCAAGGAGATGGTTTGAAGTCCAATTCACTGGAGTCCTGGGTGGCCACTTTTGTGAATCGGGGTCATTCATGAGCTTGTGAAAGTTGACTGAAACCTGTTTTTTGGAATACTGGCGACGAAGAATGCGAGTTGAAGAAGTTGACAAGGAGAATGCGCTTGCGCTTACCTCTCTTCATTTTTTTTTCCGGCAAGAGAGTAGGGATGAAGTGCGAGAGACTTTTGGAAATCCAGGAGTTCCATGTAAACTGGGCACCGTGACTCTAATTTTCAATCCGCTTTATGTTCAATTCTACGGCGGCTTCACCTCCTTTCAACCTCTTTATGTTTAGGAGCAATTTTGTCAAATTTGATTCTTAGTGGTGTTTCGGTAGAGATTATTTCACCACTCAGTTGGTTCAGTTTTATTAAGTTTAGCTCAAGGATTGATAGTTTGGTAGAGTGGTTCTATAGATTCCTCCAATTCTATTGAGGGGTTGTATCGTTTTCCTCCAATTCAATATTGATATTTATGTTTGAATATCATTTCTCCAGTTCTTATGAAATATTGAAATATTGAAATATTGACTGCTGTTCGTTTTGAGCACTTGTTTCGATACTAGTTGTTGAGACTTTGAATGTGCAAGGACATGAATTTGGGCTCGCTGTATGAAATGTAACCGGTTATGGTTCTTACTCGAGGAAGGCATCTTGGAGATTCAGGAATTGAGAATTTGGGCAGCTAACTCCATTTTAAAAATTAAAAAAGATTCCACCTTTTGTGAAACACATGATTCAGGTTTTGAACGTGATGGAAGCAAGTGATTACCAGAGTGCGTTACGTTTGCAATTTGCAGCTTAGAACTTTGCAATGTTCAACAATGGCAGCGCAAATAACTTAGTTTTTGAACGGCATTCTGTCAGATGTGCGTTTGATAATTACTGTGCAATGGAAGGAGTACAACAACCACACTCTTTTTGTAAAGTGAACCATTTTTTAACAACTTAAGATATCTTTGTTCATCTTTTTGACACTTTTGCTGTTTAGACTAGAATGTGATTGCTTTTGCACACTTGTCGAAACTCACACGAGTGCAAATTCAGTTAAACAAGAGTTGATCTCAATACAAAAGAGTTTCATCTTGAATTCATTAAGGGTTTTCAACTGTCTAACGCATTAAATGCACATTGATCCATTTGTCATGATTTCATTCACTGATTTGCCATTTGTAGTATTTACTAAACCCTTGTGAAAAAAGTGGCCCAGCTAGAAGGATTTTCAATCAAGGTTTACTCTAAGTTGAGTGAGGATGACAACTCTTGAGGCCAAGAAATAATGAATTAGGACCATGATGTGGCCAATGGTGAGTCTTTCAACCCCTAAAGTCCTAAGGCCATTTTTTTGTCAATCGAAAACAAAAAAAACACTCTAAAAAACCATTTTTGCTGCGTTCGCCCAAGAAAACAAATTTTATTTTTTTTAGAATTTAACCATAGGATCTTCTACTTGACTTGTCTCAAATCATGTGGTATTAAGTAAAAGTAGGTTGAAGAGTGAATGAAAAACGAAATTGTTAATAGCTCTAAGATAGAATTGAATCACAATAACAAGCATACCTAACCCTGTCAAACAACTTTTTTGAAAAAATATTTAAAAATTGTAAAAATTGCATTCAATAATGAATCCTACGAATTATTTTTTGAGGAAGATGCTTAGATTGACCAAAAAACAAGATTGTCCATAACTTTCTCATCACTAGTTCAAATAAAATGAATTAAAGCTTCATTTGTAGATTAAAATGTTATATTGTTGGAATATATATATGTGTGTGTGTGTTGGCATTTTGTGATTTTTTTAAACTTCCTACCAACCTCCATTTTTGGCTTATTATGCCTTAATTTTTGCTTCCGAGCACAAATTGAAATAAAAATTATATTCTTCCAAAGCTTATGTACATCTAGCTTCATAAAAAGTTACAATGAATATTGAAACTATATCAACCTCATCCAAAGTCGCATTTTTGCCTCCATAAGACCAATGGAGCTTTAGACGTTAGAGATTGTTATTGTTGATGCCATTGTCTAGTTTAGATTTCAAACTTAAAAAAAATGTATGCTTGTAGAAATTCAACTAGAATGTATTTGCAAGTTCAAAATTTGAATAATCCAAACATAGTTAGAATTTCTACTCAACTATTGTGTATGTAATATATTAGTGATGTTTATCATGTATAACTTTACTCACAGGAATAATGAAACATATTTTGGAGTGTAAGCCATTGCATAGAGTTGGAATTGGTATAAACCAATCCTCAAGTCCAAAGAGAGTCCTTGGTTTCTTATGTAAGATAAACCATATTTGATTCATATAAAGCAAGTACAAGCTTGACCCCCTTGTACATAAATGCCTTAAATTTGACAAAATAATCTTGGTCATAAGTTGTTCTAATTGAGGTTATCTCAAGAAAATCAAATCTATAGCCTTGTAGTGAAAAATAGACATTCTTGTCATTTAAAGAGACCAAGGGTCATTTACATGAGAGAACATCTATTAAACCCTAAAGGAGATTGTCTTTGTTCATACAATGATTGTACAAGAGAGGACCTAATTTAAATACAAATGACATTTATTGTAGTAGAGCATGTTGTATAGGGCTATTTTTTTTGTAGCCTTAAAAAACCCATTATAGAGCATGTTATGAAATTTACATAATTTTTGAGTAAGTGGAGGATTGTTAAAGATTGTTTTGTATTTAGCCTTGCATTGAAGGAATACAAAAATATAGTAGACCACATTATGTTTCCCACCTGCAAAAAAAGTGGTTAAAGATGCCATCTCCAAAAAAAAGGCCAAAGATAACACATTATATATATATATATATATATATATATATATATATATATATATAATTTAGCTCTTCTTATTTTGTTTCTTGTTTTGGAGAGATAAGACAAAGACTTTCTATATCTTGTACTAATATAGTCCCTTTTAGAGCAAACTTTGAAAGGTAAAAATCTTAGCTTTGGATAGTGGGTGTCTTGAGCACGTCTTTTTTAAATAGGGCATGGTAGTTAGAACGTTTCCACCTTCAAGCGACAAATGGGACTTGCCAAGCTACTTTTGGTGGATTTAATTGTGCATATGGTTCTTGCAATTTGGTAGTTCTCTTCAAAGTCTTTTTTGTATCAATTGTAGTAGTAAGTGGCCGGAAGCACTTGATTTTTAGATAGGGCCCAATGCCATGACTATGTTGGAGTGAGCTTGTGGAGCAACCATTTCGGCCCACTTTTGCAGAACAAGACACAACAATACAACGAAGACAAACAATGTTGTATATCTTGTTTATATGGATGTAACCCTAGTGTCATCCTTGCACATTCATCCAGCCGCCGCCACCTTCAATGCACACTAGCTTTAGGGTTAACCTCAGTGGTACTTTTTATAGAATAGAATCACTTTGCTTAGTTCTTAGTTCATCGCTTCTGAATGCAATTCATAGCATAGGATGCAAGTTCAATGAAGAAGTGAACGTGACTGAAACTTGTTTTGCACTTGAGGCCATCGTGGGCGAAAGCATTGGAGAATATAGACTTTGTATTCTCCAATGCTCTCGTGAGGCCCATTTGCCGCTCACAGGTGGCGATGGTCTTATAGAAATATATTAGCTTGTTTGTGCCTCTTGTGGTACAGTGAATGTATATGCCTCTTCTTCTCCCTTTCTTGTGCACATGTCTTTTCTATTGTAGATGAAAGTAGAAGCATTCCTTCTTTTTACTAGGTAAGTGTTGATTGAATGAGTCTCAGAGGATCATGTATACTTCTCAACATCATGCATGTGTCTCTTTTACCTCCTTCAATGTTCACTTATCTTGTGAGGAGAACAAGTGCTTCCACTTTCATGTGAATGAGAAGACCCATGTGAACGTGAAAGGTTAACGTCGCGACGATAGTGAGGGAGAAGAAGAGGCACACACCCACTGCCCCTTCCAACTCAAAAAACAGGAGTAAGCTTGGCCAGGAAGCTACAGAAACACGTCCCTCCCCCAAAACCAAAACCAAAACCAAAACTTAGTTAGCTGGGTTGTGGGTCTTCGACATTCGTTGCAGCATGGCGCCTCTGGAGATGCCACTGAAGGAAGCTGCGGTACGCACACCAAGCTTATCACACACTCTCGCTCACTCACACTCGTTCCCTGCAGAAGAAACTGCAACCCTTCAGCAGGTTTGCAAATGAGGAGTACTATTGGTACTGTGATTTTCAACCCGTGCGTTGTGTCTGTGCAGGTTGTGCTCGCCAGGATGGGATACGAGCCATGGCTGAAAGCGCATGGCAAGATGAAACGACCCGACTTGACCAAGAAACAAGAGCTGGAGCTTCGAGAGTGTTTCGAGTTGATTGACGCTGGAGGCTCGGGTACTTACTTTCTTCTCTTTCATATACATGCCATTTCTATTTGAAGTGTGCTGGTGAGCATTACACATTCTTGGAGGAAGCTCCTGAGAAGCGAAAGCGCTTGGGCTTGCTTTACCAATGGCCTTCCATGGTTCTTGGTCAAGCATTACTACTCTCACACGGTTCCAAGGTGTCTCGTGAAACGCTCTCAATTCTTTGTCCATATCCGGAAACATTGTGATTCCTTTTTTCACCTCTCGTTTTAGCACAAAAACTATTTCTTATTGGTAATGCTCACACTACCTTTGATAGCTCTCTTACTAGAACATTTCTTGCAGCTTCTATTCCCAGAAGTGCAGAAGTATGTCGTGAGGGTTAACTATAATGTCAGGCACAACTCCATTGCTAGTAAATGGCAAGTAATTGCTCATTTGCTGATGCGCGGGAAAAACAGGGATGTTCAGATTATATGACATCTTTGACACACATCCTCTTACAAACTTTAAAATTGTACAACTTATTTATGCAATATCCAAATCGAGATGTGGAGAAGGAAGCTCTTGACATGGATCACTTCAATAGCTCCTTAAGAGTAGTTCCCGGATTGGTACTTTTGAGCAAGGAGAAGAAGGATGCTGTCGCACGCCATTTTCAGCCACTGTGATTGAAACCATATTCTTTCTTCTTTTCTATAGATTTCTCGGAGGAACCGTAAGATGGGAGCACTCAGAGAACAATTTATGAACAGTTATGGCGAGTTTTTTGTAAAAATTTGAATAATTCTGAAGTCCTGCAAAATGGTCGTTCCATTTTCGCTCTCGATTCATGTTGCCTGTTCATCTTCGGGAGCAAGTTCATCTCGCTGGGTTCGAATTAGATCTTGCGTCCTGGCTCCGATCCTTAGTCTTCTTGCAGTTCAATTCTTACGATTTGAATTCGGGGTGATATTTGATTGCAGGAGTGATATCGACTCATGATGTGCCGTTAGCCTTCAGTGTGCTGGGTATGGATCTGAAGAGGACCGAGATTGAGGATGCAATCCGTAAAGTCATCGCCAACAGGCGGAGTGTACTACTCCCTTCTTGATCTTTTCATGTTGCCCAATAGGATTTCACTGTTAAAGTTCTCAATCATCCTGAATGGAAATGACTCCATGTACTGTACGGTACCCTGCACTTAATATACGGACACAACATTTCATGTTGAGACAATGTAGACATAGTGCCACTTCAAAGTTGTGCTACATGCTCATAATTCATCAAATTGAGAATTGTGATGTGCACAAGAAAGCTGATACATACTACTTTCAAGTTATGAAACATTAGGACGTTGAACTTAAGTAAGAAAATATACAAGGGCATAGTCAAAGTCCACATCTCTTTTGCGGCACTAAGGGAGCTGGGAAAATGTTTGTGTTTCCACAGTCAGGTACTTTACTTAGGGAGAGGGCGGTTTATTAAGCTCTCTCTTTCTTATGCATTGCAGACGCAATTCCCCGAGTTTATGCGATTGATGATGTCGATGGTGGACAAGCTGCCAGTCGATGAGTATTCGCCCTCAGAGAGTGGTATGCACACCAACTTTTAAGTAGGTGTGATCATACATCAGAGACACCCTGCACGCCCATCTCTAGGTTTAGGATTTGAAGTTGGAGTTTCTGGAGAAATAAATGGAGATGTTGCAATTGGCAGGGAAGGATCCGAGCACCGAGTACACACTTCCATTTGCGCTTCTGGCGCAAGCATACAGGAGAAAGAAGGTCAAACAACGCTTACCAACTTTATGTGTTGAATGGTTTTGGGCTGGCATGCATTAGATCTACCTAAGTTAGTAGAGAATCCACGCTCAGTGGTGTTCTAGAAAATCTCAATTGACAGGGTTTAGGGTTTAGAAACTGCCTAAATGGCATTACAATTGGTAGGGTATTTCACGATAGTTATTTAGAATATCAGTTTAGGGGGGTAATTTCTAGTTGCGCGTTGCTTTGAAGAGCAGTGACTGATAGGTGCTCTAGTAGCAGTCCTTCATGATTCTCAATTTCTTAAGTTACTGTGTGATGTTGACTGATAGGGCAGATCGTCTGATTCCCTGGGCAGATAGTGGCCTCCATCTTCATCTGACGTTTGACGTTCAGTAGTATCAATTGCACGGTGCTACGCAGCTGATAGAGGCCGTCATGGGAGGTGACAAAAAGTTGCAGGATCGGATGAAATTCCGATCACATCAGTCTATGGTCGAGCGAAAGGCACTGCGAGATATTACGGCTGGAAAGGTGAAGGAGGTATGTTCTCCAAATCCTTAAAGCCGGCATCCTGACTTTAATTAACTTAAATTTAATAGACGTTCAGAGATCCTTATGTAAACTGAGGTAGGAAACCCATTCCTGTGGCTTTCACCTGTTCTGAGTGATTTTCATTACTACAATGAAATTCATTTAGAGTTTATCCCCATTTTAAAGAGGATTTAAAGTACTCACTTATGATTTTTCTGGATATTACATGACTAAGTTCTGAGTTGTGAACGTTCTGAGTTGCGGAAGTTCTGAGTAGTACTTCAGGTCCCATTCACCAACCTTCACTACCCTTGAACATGTGTTGCATCTGCAAGGTATCTCGTGGAAACAACTTTGATTGTCATAAAATATAGAAGTATCTCACTTCTTACAAGCCAAGTGTTTGGATGGCACATACATTGAAAACGGCTCCCTCCCTTATTACAATACTTTCTATTCCTCAAGTGTGCCTGAAGTTGTGTGCTGTTCCAATCATTAATTTGCGGACTGTCTTGTGTATAGGAACCGAAGGGAAATTCGTCCATGACTCCTGAACGGACAGAGGTATGCTCGGCCGTGCTCCTTTGAAGTCGACTGTGTGTCTGCGCTCTGCATCTCTGCATGCACGAATTCATGGGGTTTTTTCTCATATGGGGAATTTATGCAAATGTTTGATCATGGATGAGTTGGAGAAGGAAACTTTCCGCATCGCCAACTTCTAAGGGAACCTTTTTGTCATCGCAGCGGGGGAAGAAATGGGCAAAAGCTGCAGCGCTGAAAAAGCACCCCAGACCGCGACACTCACCTGGTCGATCCATCCAAACCAAGTTAATAGCTTTCCTTTCTTTTCTTGTTTTGTGCATAAGCTTTGTTGCAGCTTTTGTTTCCAGTTTACACAGACTCTGTCAAGTGGCTCTACACTCACCAACCGGTGAATAGGGAGAAACTAAAAGTTGCTTTTTGATCGTCTCACAGAGCCAGCTGTCCCGTCCTACCTCATAGCAAACGTGGACCCTGACGTGAGAGAGCTTCTACTCGGAGAGAAACGGAATGACGTAATCAAGGCTGTCCTGGACACAGAAGTCAAGTTCATTCCTCCAACGAACAAGAGCATTGAGATGGATCGACCATTGTCAGGGTTTGGAGGTACAAATTTTTTCCAGACTTGGCTTGCTCTCAGAACTTCTGTCTCTGACTGTAGACACTGGTAGGTGGCTTGCAGGCACTTTTATGGGCTGTCTGTCAGAGTGTCTTTTTAGTGTTGCGCATCTTTTTCAGTGATTTTTGGACGTCAATCATAGGAAGATGGCCCTCTTTATGAATCGTGGGGAGGGATGCTCATGAGTTGCATCATTCTTGTCTTGCCTCCTTAATGGAAATCTCCCTTTCATATCTCAATTTCTTTGAAACAGTTTAATTTTCCTGAAAACTTTGTTAAAGTGATGATTGAACTTTATTTCACTTGACATATCAATTTTATTATATGTCAAAATGGTGATGCTCAACTGCACAAAGTCCCAGTAACTAAGACTGGAATTTCTGAGACTGGAATAGATTTAGGTTTCAAGATGCCCACCTTGAAATGTGCCAATGCCTTGAATATCTGCCACTCGAACGAATTGGCGTTTTGATCGAGTGATATTTCTGGATACAAGGGAATGTGCGTGATTTACTTTTTCAAGCACCTTAGCTGTGAACTCAATTTGGATTGACACCGTTCGTTGTACAGATCGGAAATTGAGCTCGGCCTATTTGCGGGAGAAGCTTGAAACGTTTCGGACGGATGTAATGTCACCAAAACCGTCTCTTTGTTTAGTGACTGCGGTAGAGTACATAGAAGAATCCAGACCTTTTCCCGTTCTAGATCTAGTTTCATGCACGTGAAACACAGTAGCTCTATTACATAATGCATAAAATACTTCAGGTAGAGTTTCATGAATGCACAAATGCAATATTATGAGATGTTTTGAAGGTTCGCATTCGCATCTGAAGCAAACTCCATTTAGAGTAGCATAGTTGCCGATTAGAGTGATTTCATTTCTCAGATGCGATGCCACTGGTGGGGTACTAATTCATTGTATGAACTCAGATGCGGCACAGGCCGACGATGAAAAGGCAAGTCATACGCCTTCAAGCATTGAAGACCCTTCGTGATTTCTACAAGAATGGATCCATCCAGGTGAAGGGCAGCCCCCTCCTTTATCCAGCCTTGCGTCGCCCCACTGTGGCCCCAAAATTCTGATGATCTCGACTACGCAAGGTGTACAGTCGTTGGTGCCATAGTTTTCTAGTCGATTAGGCATATCATTACCTCAATTGAACCCATTTCTGTTGAGGCGGAAACCAAGGGTTATATCTCATGAACTTATTTTCACTTTGATGTCAAAGGACTCTGCAGGGGAATTGCAGAATGAGATACCGTTGGTGTTGTTTTGCATCTGCAAATGACAGACGGTGAATTGTAGAAATGCTCACTTGTGATCTTTGTTGGAGGACTTGTGTTCAGCATTAATCGCAGTGCTCATCTTTATAATCTTTGGCAATGGTGTAAATGAAGCAGCACAAAATGAAATGTTTTTTTAGTGGCCCTGAATGACCACAAGGCCCTGTGAAATCGTGGTATTGACAACTGGTCACACAATCATGAAAAAAACATAAAACTTGAAGTAAACACCCTCCTTTTTTCCCCTTATCACTGCTAGTGGTGTCACAAAAACAAGTTAATACGTCACGAGAGGCTCTGTCCTTGGAGCTCAGTCTCCCTTTTTCAAGTAAGTCCCTATTCAAACTTCCTCTCATTCATTGTAAGCTTATATTTCCTTTTGTAGACGACGTTGTAGCTTTTGCGAATGCCAAGCCTTCTCCCTTGAGGTCCAGAGCCAAATAACCTTTATAAAATCACTGCTAGTAGTCATATGTCCTTGATGTACTGCTCAAACTGGACCATCTCATGCTGCCGGAAGCTGACCAATAGGAACAGTCCACCATCCTCCTTTCCATTGGAAACGATGAGAGCATATTCCGTGGTGCCGTGTAAAGGAGGCCCCGCGTGCACAGGCTTCCCCCACCCGAAGTCGTGCTCGTAAAACGGAATCTTCCACCACGCCGACACCAACACATCCTTCTTGCTGCCAATGGCCGGCACTCCGCCGTGGACTTGCAGCCAGTCGAGCGCCGAGCGCACGTATCGCTCGTCGATTCTCGCCAAAGCTTCTTGGATCTTCAACACGCAGAACGACAGGGGACTCCGGGCAACCTGGCCACGGAAACTGATCACATCAAATTGCAAGGACAAGAGCTCGATAGAGCTCGATAGATGTTTGGTATGAGACAGGTCAGAATGTTCAGAATTTCAATTGTAAATTACCGGAAACAGTATTTTGGATACACAAAACACAAAAACAATGTGCAAAACTTGGTTGACATCAACCAGATTCTCGGAGCCATTACAGCCCAACCCAAAATTATCTCACTGGGAATTGAGTAATGCTCGAGACCCAACCTCGGCAGCCGGGGCGCTGACATGTGCGGAGATGATGGTATTCCCGCAGAAGTTGGGCGAGATCATCGGCTTCATTTTGCCTCTGAAGTCCACCGCAATCAACATCTTCGAAACCTCCTCATCTCCAAATTCCAAGCTCCGCGTCCTCGCTCTCCAGAAATGCGCACTAGTAACCTCAAAGCTCGAGCACTGCCCGACACTCCCGTCCTCCATGGCGATCGATTTCAACCTCTGAATCTCCATCTTGGACAAAGCGATGTGCTTGGTGACATACTCCGACGTGATTTCCAGACTATTGCCTGTTATTTCACTCCGCTTGAAGCATTCGGGATGGTCGAATTCCGGTGATGGCGGCTCTCGCGGCTTCAGAATGGTGCGGTCGAGGACGGGGAAGGACGTGAGAGGCTCCCCGCGAGAGAGTTGGCAGAAGCTGCGAAAGAAATGAATTGAAGACAAGCCGTCGAACATGGAGTGGCTCATTCGGATGCCAACTGTGAAACCACCGCAACTGAACCTCGTCACCTGCACAAACTCTTGGTTGCAAAGCTCAGATTCAATTGTTTTTAAACTTTGCATAAATTTTTGGGTGAGCGGATTATTGTACATAATTGGGTGCACGCATTCAACTTCACTCTACAACAGGAAGTAGCAGTTGCAACAGATCATCAATTAGTTTCGCAATGGTTTAATTTGTAGCGGCTCCATACTTTGCTAAAAATACTATTAGAGTCTATTGCGATCCAGAGCAAAAGTGATGCAAACTTGTTGCAAAAGTCTTGGACATGCATGGAACCAATGCATATCTATGCCTAAACTTTTGCAATCTCAAACAGTTTCAAATACCGTACAAAACCATTGAAAATTGATAAGAGATTTCTGACGGTCATTGCAAAACTGTTGCAAAAACTAATGCAATGTCAGCCTTCCGTACTACTGGAGTTCTATAAGGGAAATTCTCCTTTAAAAGCTCAGATTTTCCCTCTACTCTCACATGCGTAGATCAAGACATTCGTAAACTTAACATTCTATTAGCTCCAAATGATCAGAGAGCGGGTTATTGTATATAATTGGGTGCATTCAACTGAAGTCTTAATTGTCGGGATCTTGTTGCAGCAATCCAACAACGCAACGGAGGTTATGATTTCTTGGAGGATTATCGCGTACAACCACCTCAAGAGTGTGTCCAACCAATTGCGCCACTTCAGCGACGAGCTTCTAGGCAGCTGGTTTGGATATTTAAGAGGGAAATAAATAAATAATTGCAGTTGCGACAGGCCTTGGTGAGCACCTGCGGCAGTGATCATGACGAACTGGCGCAAGGATGGTGTGACTGTGAGTGGGACAAACTTACAGGCATGGCATGGCATCATTTCAAGTTGCGGATTGGTTCGGTCCCCAATTTCTGGGACTGAGACAAAAGGGAGGCTATGTTATCTGGTATGGAATGTTACGAGTTTGAGGATCTGACGGAGGATGAAGCTACCTGAACCATCAGCAAGAAATTATCTACCAGTCGGATATGGACGTCTGGAGGTGACGGCACCAGCTTCCGAAACTCAGGGTTCATCACCTTCCAATCGCCCATCTCTTCAATTGTTTGTTCGGAAGACGCCGCCACGAAGGCCGCACCTGCCCGATTGCAATTCACCTGCAACCTCCCACCTAAATTCCCACCAACAATGTGCAAATACATTTATTATATTATTGTCAGTGGTGATTCTAAATCCAACAACAGAAACTAAGATATTGTTGGATTCATCTTAGATATTCCATCAAGACGTATCACATTTAACAAGAAGCCACAACAGATAACGCATCATAGGATTCATTGTGAAAATACGACATCATTGGATTCTTCTTTTTGTGCACTCTTTTCACCAAGGCCAATTTCATTTTGAAACAAAGACTACAAATAAGATATAATCGGATTCATCTGACTAGAGCTCTTTCCACAAGACCGAGTTCAATATAAACATAAGACTGTCATTGAATAAAGTACCATTGGATTCCTCTTTTTGAACTCTTTCCAGCAAGACCAATTCCATTTTGTAACAACATCAAATAAGGTATAATTGGTTTCATCTGCTAGAACTCTTTCCACAAGACAAATTTCATTATGAAAGTAAGACTGTCACCTTTTGGCACTCACTTTCCACCAAGACCAACTTCATCGTGAAAACAAGACTCATTTTTTTTTTAAACATAAGAAGAAAAAAATCGGAATGGCTTGGGTTTTCCCACCGTGGTCGAATTCAAACCTCCCCGCCATGAAGTGATACGGCACCAGAAGCTTTCCAAGCGCGTCTTCCAGCACCGAAAACACGGACTCCGAGCTCCGGTCCTCGTTCGGCGAGTACACGAAGAAAGTGTCCACAGGCACGATCAGCATCTGATCAATGTTGGAGAGATAGAAAGGCCCTTCCTTCGTGGGCTCGGCAGGTTGCACCAGCTTCAGTGCGTGCACTGTCACCGATAAATGTTGGAAGCTCTGGCCATCATCTTCAGGCACTGCCTCCGGCACATGGCTGGCTGTCATGGTTCAATCGAAGCTCGAGTAGAATTCGGATCACTGGCTCTGTTCATATCAGTCGTCGTTTTTCTTTCACTTATATGCTTGTGCAAGGCCTCGAGTTGCTTTTATCTTCTCCACCAGCTCAGATTGCAGATCTGCAACATGCCATCGGCACGTACTCTTAATTGGATTCTGCAGGTATTACAGCCTCTTGTAGGTGTAGCTTGAGACGCTATCTCTTCAGTCTTCACTGATTCTATTGATATAAACTTAAACCCTTATGAATTACTCCAGTATAATTACTCCAGTATGTTAAACTGGACTTTTCATCAAAAAATCACGGATCCTTGATGCAGCGGGGGTGAACATTTGTGTTCGATCGGACAGGGGAGGAAGGATTATGACTAGGCTGGTTGTTGTGTGCAGGAAAATTGATAAAGTTCAAATAATACTTGGGAGTTTCAACCCAGGTTTGCTGATAAACTGTTGAGCACTTGCCAAGGGCGTCATGTCAATCCGGGGCTTGGGTGCAAAGACTTGGCCTTTTACTTTCACCACAACTAGAAAACAGCAGCGGAAGGTTGGTGAGAAATTCTATCACACCAGAAGTGCCGCAGCGAATGCATACCCACAAAGCAAACGCTGGCACATGCTCATCTGCCAGGAACGTCTCGCATTAAGCATGAGTGTATGTTTATTTGATGTGCTTAATCTTAACCTCGGGTTAACTCGCACTGTTTAAATCCCCCAGAACATCACATATTTTGTTATGACTAGTGAAACTGATCAACATCACCTACCTTTCTGTAAACTTGCAACAGAAGTTAGAAACGCATCTCTGCAAAGACGATTCATCAGAGCAGGAATAACCGGTCCTCAAAAGAAAGTAGTTTTGGAAAGGGTCAACATGTGATTATGAAAGGACAATAAAACTTATGAAAGATTGTCTATTGTGGTTCGAGTATTCAAAGTACCCCGGAATTCAAATGCCATTATGTCTAACCATTACAGAGGCTGCAATCAATTAGTACTAATGAAACTTCATCAAGAACATGATTTCCCAAGCATAATCCATAAGAGAATCAGGATGAACTTGCGTGTGGCCAATCTCGACATTCATCAACGTGAAGGTCTGAGGACCCCAAGAGATTATCATATTTTAAGGTGATTAACAAGAGGACTAGCCAATGCTCATTGAAGCAAGGAGAAACCGGCAACAATCACTTCAATGCAAAACCATTACCCAAGATTTCAACGTCCACACCCAAACTACAATGTGGATATTCCCATTCAGCTTGGAATGCACTTATTCCAGAGTCTAAAACTCACAAATACAGGAAAAACAAGAACGAACTAAAGTTGCCGACTATCACCCACTCATATACTAACAGCAGAACTGCCGAATTCAAGAGGGAAAACACACGCAACAGAGCATTCAAAACAAACAATTCTGCTCAGAAACTGTAGTAAGAGTGATCAAATTCATATATACGTCCTCTTACTTTAAGAAGAAGACATTAATTCTCAATATATGTACAAAACGTGCACCAATTGCTCTACCTCCTAAAACCTAGCTACCTTTCAGATACCTTCTAGACAGACAACGTAATGCCGAGTCCAAGTTTCAAGGCAACCATACCGCTCTCGCTGGCTAATCCGTCAAATTAACGTTATAATCCATAACCCTTCTGCTCAATGTGAACCCTTTGATCAACCTTCGATCAACCAAAAGGTACAAATCTGGACGATGCTCAAGATTCAACGGAAGAACTCAACATTACTGAGTTCAATATCCGTCTTGAGCCTCTTCGCTGCCGAAGTTTATATACCTAGTCCATGTTGACGAGCATTAACTTCCCCGTGAGGGATTTAGGGTTGCCTTGCGCTTACCTCGCTCTAGCTCATCCAATTTGGGATCCAAGCTCACATCTACAAACTCGTCCCTTGGCAAGGGCCGTGCCAAATGCGTGGGCCGCGCTTCCCCAGCCATGATCACGCATGACACAGGCTCAACAGCACCACCACCACCAGTCGCTCCCTTTGGAGATTTTCCTCCTCTCGCAGGATTAGTTGCAAGTTGCGCGACTTGCTCTGTTTGCGGTGGAGCAGAAGGCGCTGGACTGCTATTATTTGGGCCAGACCAAATGTAGAGCGCAGGGGGGTGTTGGGCTCTCCTGTCACCACCACGGAAGCGCCCGAAGAAGATCATTCGCCGCTTGTGGAGGATGCAGATGAGCAAGACGACCGTAATGGCCAGGAACACGCCCGTGGCGACGATGGCGGACGCGCGCAGGAGGTGGTTGACGGAGGACGTCGGGGAGCAGCCGGTGGTCGAGTCATAGCGCTTCTGGCACTCGCTCATCGTGGGAGCGTAACCCTCCTTTGCTTTTTCCTCCTTAATACTAATTCCTGTACAGATGTAACCCTCCGACAGAACTCGAATTCACCGCAGAATTCACTGAAAACGCAACCATATCCGCCAATTTGTTCCTAGTTCGAATCCAAGACGGCGAATCATGGCACGTGCACGTCAATCTAACCTGCAACAACAGGAGTACTCCATCAGTATTTGTGCGACCCTCGAATCTAAACACCTTGAAAACATTCGAAATTCAATCAAAAGAAACAAGAAAACAAACAACAGCAACACCAATTTCTGACACTCCCACTTCGCTCCCGCTCGTTGCATAACGAGCTCCCCAAACCAAGCATCAAGCACTTCTGCGACCCTTGAATCTAAGCACCTTAAAAACATTGAAAATTCAAACAAAAGAAACAAGAAAACAAACAGCAGCACCAATTTCTGACATTCTTCATTCTTGCGTACGCCCCTTCGCTCCCGTTCGTTCCATAACAAGCTCCGAAAAACAAGCATCAGCTACGGCTGACAAGGAAAATACATCACGACCAAGATATATCACAACCTACGTACGACACACGGTAGCCCCGAAAAGCATAGCCCCGAAAGCATTTCTCGAACAACTTCCAAACCATAAAAAAAATCTCTTAAAAAGGAGTATTCACTCACTCACTCACTCACGCACTCACTCTTGCACGGATTCGAAGTGCGACTTTCCACTGTCACCCAAGCCCTCTATTCCCCCAACCCATCCACAAGAATTGAGGGACACAGGCTCACCTTATTACTGAAAGCCGTTACTCGATCGGTGAGTGAGCTTTAACGTACTTTAAGCTTAATTCCATCCTCAAGAATAATAGTCCTCTGCCTCGATCGCCATCGCTTGTTTGCTTGTTTGCTTGCTTCCAGAACATTCGAGAAGCGATTTTCCTGAGCTTGGTTGTGATCATTCCACAGCTGCAGCTGATAGTAAGGTGATGAGTGTTGTTGTGGGGTGGGGGCGATGGAGGATTTGGAGCTTGGTGGAGAGCGAGCAGGGACATGAGTGAGGGTGGCAGACAAGCCCAGACAGTGGGCCAGACACCACCTGGTAATAATGCCTGTATGGAATCATTTTTGTTGGGGGTTCAAGCTGCTTCGCCTTCCTTCAGTTGTCTTAGAAACTGCTGAAAGGCAGACTGAGGAAGGGCTTACAACTGGACACTTGAGCAATTTAGAGCAGTTCCCACTTTTCCAGTATGAAACTGTCATTTGGAGTAGTGGTTCCCTGTCGTTGCCACAGTCAAAATTAAAGTAAAGAGTAATTTTTTTATAATTTTTATAACTCAAGAATAACTCAAAAATGTCTAATTTTTACAACCATGAGTCGGAATGTTATGAACAAAATCCACGCACCCCTCCCCCCGTAGAGAGCTTTCTAATTGTACCAAGAATGCAACTTGGGAGATGCACTCTTCCAAAGATCTCATTGTAACAAACAAAATAAAACAAACTAACTAACTAACTAACATAGGGCATGGTTTTTTATTTTTAAATCTACTAAGTTAAATTTTGAAAATTCATAATTAATTCATCAAGATATTTTCTTGGATTCTTTTTCAAACTAACAATAAGATTCATACCTTAAGTAAAGTTGTTTGATTTGTTTTGTTTGTTATGGTGAGATCTCCGGAACTATGCGTCTCCCAATTGCATTCTTGGTACAGTCATAAAGTTCTCTACGAGGAAGGGTGTATGAACTTTGTTTCATGGTGTTCGGCAACTCACTACAAAAAAGATATTGAATTTTGAAGGTTTTATGATTTAAAAAATTAGAAAATTACTTTTATTTTGGTTGTGGCAATAACTCAAGGCACACTAGTGTACATTAATTGAATGTTTTGGAATTAAGTATCTACTTGTTTTCAAGATATTTTTGGGCATAGTTTGGAATAGGCGCTTAGTAATGGATATGTCTACTTTAGGTGGCAGTCATGAATTTGGAAAATCAACTTGAGAAAAGGTTTGTCACAATTGTGACCCTACTTTATGTCTAAACAAGTTAGTGCCTAAAAGCATTTCTTGAGCAAATGCTCACAATAAAGTACATTTTCTAAATGAATAGGCAATTTTATTAAAGTGGCAAAAATTCCGCAACTTTGGTAGTTTTTACAATTCAGACCGGGCAGTCTAAAATGTACAACTATCCTAGATTTCTAAAATCATTATGTTTCCTAGATGTCTAAATCTACAAGAGGCATAGATGTTAATTTCACAATTCAAACCGTATGGTATGAAATCTATCCATTTCCTAGATTTACAAAATCTATATAAGACTAAGATTTCTAAAATCTATAACAATATTAGATGTCACTTTCACAGTTCAAATCGGGCGGTCTAAAAATGGCACACGGAATACCACCATTTTAACGAAATTCCCCATATGAATAATATATACTTGTTCTTGAAAAAATGATTTTAGAACATCTACCAAAAAATATTGATCCTTCATAATTTTTGCTTATATAATCCATTTGATGCATTTTTTGGCGCAATGAAGTCTCCTATCATTTTCAAATTACAAAGTATGCAAATTTCAAAAGTCTTATAATAATGAGAAATTGTTTATTGTAGAGAAAATTGGTGTATTTAGGTGTGCTTATTGTAACACCATCCAAGATTTTAGGGACCTAAAGAATTTTTAAGAATTTATAGACTTGATGAGATGCTAGTTTTGGTAAGAATTTTTGACCGAAAATGTTGTTCAATTTCAAATGTGGAGAAGAGGCATTACTAATTACAATTCTACAACCTTATCTTTCATACACCTATGTAGGATTATTTGGTAAATATAAATAGGTGAGATATTTAATTGAATTAATTCCTTGCATAATTTTGAAGTCTTAAAATTCATGTATCAACTTTGCTAACACTAAGTGTGAATAGGCCATTACACAACTAATTAAGGTTTTGTGTACAAATTTTTGATAAATTGATTAGGAGAGATGTAGTTATTAGTTAGTTTTATTAAAAGCACATATGAGGATGTTAGTCAATTTGTTATTGTATTTGTAGTGATTTTAAAGGATTAGCCACCATTGCCACAACCAATGGTCAATGTCAACAAAAAGTGTTTTTGAAAATAGACAACCAAATTTTTGGGATTTTTTTTTTTTTTTTTAGATTGTATAGAAAAAATTAATCTTATCATTTTAATTTGTTTCTAATAAATTACATATCTCATCTCCAATTCAAATATTGGCAGTAGAGAATGTTGACTCTAAATATTGAATATGGGATATCAAATATATAGAGGTGTTATAAATTAATAAAATAATCTAAAATTTATATTAAAAATGGCTATAAAAAACTATAGCTGTAGCAAATTTTATTATTGAAAAAACATTAAAGAATCATAAAAATTTAAAAGTATAGAAAATTATTATAAAATATTTTTAAAATTATACTTTTATTGTTGAGTTTTTTTTTTAAATTAATATATTGAAAAGAATATTTTAAAATGACAATTGAAAAATAAATGAACTTTGAGACATTTGTGCCCATTTAGACAACTAAACCCATATGCTCGGGCTACTTAGGCATCCACAAGTTTTTTAGCAACTCTACAATAATTTGCATATAGATGTATTATCTATACTATTATTATAGTTTAAATAAAGTACGAGTGTCCATAAAAAGTTCTTTTTAGTGGTGATCCCTTGTTTTGAAGTAATCTACTTATAAAACGAAAACTATAAATTTTCTTAACAATATTAGAAGAAACCAAATCTAGCCTCTAAGTTCTTTCATAACATTCCAAACATAAAGGCTAGAGTGTCTATGGTATAATAATAGTGTCATTCCACCTACAATGCAATGAAAGACTAGAAGAAACTTTGTCATAATTGTCTCTTGATAATGTAGAACGATTCTACCTCTAGTGCCCTAGAATACTACAAGAAGCTTTGTTATAGGTGTCTCTTAATAATGTAGCACAATTCTACCTATAATTCCTTGAAATACTAGGACAAACTTTATCATTGGTGTCCCCTAGCAACCTAAAAGGAAGTGATAAAGTTATACAATGCATGGATCATGTTGTAGATAGAAAAGGTTAGGTAAATTGCGAACTCATGCATTTACAAAGACTTCAAATTAAGGGAGGCCAAAGATCCCTACTTGTGTATTTCAAGAATGATATATATTATATATATAAAACAAAATTTCAAAATCAATAGCCCATAAGCATTTGATGTATTCCTACGAAGTAAAGAAATTATTTTTAAGCAATTTATAAAACTATTTTTGAATTTTTGTTTGCACATATTTCAATGATAGAAATTTTCAACAATTTTTTCAACAAACTTGACAATGTTTTTAACAATTTTGTGTTGTTCTTGAATTATATCACACTTTGCTATAATTCATTCTATAGGAATCAATTAGTTTAGAAAGGTAGAATGTACTCCTTTTATTATTCAATACAAATACTTATAGAAAGTCAAAGAAAATACACTATATGAAAACTAGAGTTGAACACAAAAGTTATCTTTATCTCAACAGAAGATTACAAGAATGTTTTGAAATAACAACCTAATTTGTAGTGATAGACAATTGATTGTGTATTCATTTGCCTTCTCTATTTTATAATGTACACAAATAGTACCAAATATGAGGGCATATTATGTGGCACATTTCTTGCAATCAGCTAGTACAATCATAAGCGTACCGATAGTGGTGTGAAGAATGGTGCAAAGTGTAAAAGAAATAGTGTTGGACAACCATAAAAACCTGCCAAGAAATGTCTTGTTCAAATGTTGGGCAAATTATTTTCCCTAATCACTTCCTTGATAAGTGAAATCTGTGTAATTAGTGATTACGGATTTTTCATTCATTGATCTCATATTTCATCAATTTCTCAAAGGGCATTTATGTTGAGTAATCTCCTTGTTGTTGGAAATTTAGACAAAAAAACAAGCATTCCTCATGAAGCTTCACCCTACTAGTCAACCTATTTTTTGTAAGAATTCCTTCTGCCTTGGTGATTGCCTTACACAAAAGGCTAAATATTTTGACTCTGTGGAGTCCCCCATTGATTTGGGGATTGAAGTGACTTCTGAACCGTCTCCAACAATGATTATAGGTACTGTGGTCATAGGTGCAAAACATGCATAATTGAACAGGGCATTGGTTCAGGGCCTTGGTTTAGGCACAGGACGGTTCTCCGCGTAAATCATTCATTCCGAGTCCTCATCCAGTCCAACTAGAAACCGTTCCCAGGGGATTGAGAGCGACGGAAACCACGGATGAAATGCCGGTTCCCTTCCAACCCTCTTCTCCCCCAGCCCAAACGCTTGTTAATGGTCTCTCCCCGCTCGCACGAGCTTGTGTTTTGCTTCATTTAGGAAATCCCCGATCGCTGCAATGCACTATTCCTCCCAATTCCGCCCCACGCCCCGCATCTCTGCTTCGAATTTCCGGTCACGGCGCCCTTCTCCGCATCCGAATTGGTGAAGTGAGCAGGATTTGAGGCTTCTGTTGGAGGACGCAGCTTTCTTTCGATCGTGTTTGGGAGCTTGGAGTCTTCTGATTGTGTGTTTTTGCTAGCGGTATTGAGGAGATTAGTTCTAGTGGAGCGCCATGGACGGGTGAGTGTGTTAGTACTTGCCTCCTCCTCTTATATTGAACAGCATTGGTCTGCATTGAGGGAGACCTCTCTCATTGAAACTGGATGATGATCTAATAGCAGTGATGTATTCTATCAAGGGAACGAGGTTATAGAATAACTATGTTAGGTTCAAGACTTCAAGGAGAGAAGAATCGGTGCAATAGCAGAAGTGCAGGCGTAGTGCAGTAGTCTGTATGGTTGTCGTAAGTACGCGTAGGGGATGGAGAGGGTAGTGTTTTGTTAGATGTGCTCGATGTTGCCCTTCCATTACCTCGATTTTCCCGCATAATTACTGCTTCTGAATTTATTCGATGTTGAGATTGCGATGATTGGAATACCGACACATTCTAGGTCTAACTTATAATATCCTAAATTCAGGAATACTGATTTGGAATTATTGCAACGGTATCGTCGAGATCGACGGGAGCTTCTCAACTTTCTTCTGGCCGCGAGTGTGATCAAGAAAGTAGTTATGCCCCCGGGAGCTGTTTCGTACGACGATATTGATCTAGATCAAATAAGCGTGGATTACATTCTCGAGTGTGCTCGTAAAAGTAAGCGGCATTGTGAATTTTGCTGTACATCATTCAAACTGGATGGATAACAGGATTTCATCCATGAGTTGCTTTCTCCTAGGTTTGCTCTCATCTTGATGCGAAGCTCTGCTTAATCTTCAGTCCATTTGTGTGACATAGATTTATTTAGTATTCAAAATAATTGTCTGATTTTTTTCCTTCTAATACTGTGAAGCATGCTGATTGTTCAGATTCTGCGTTAGACCTTTCTGAGGCTATTAAACGGTATCACGATGATCTTAATTTGCCACCTTCGGTTAGTCTATTTCTTCCTCTATATTTAAATTAAAGCCATTGTGCACCGTGCGCTTACTTCCGAAGATGTTCTGTTGCCTTTCCGTTTCATGCTCTTGGATCATCTTTCATATCCTTGAATGTCACCAAATTATTGTTGCAGCTTAAGTTTCAGCTAGATTACTGCTGCTGTCGGTTATATTTTGTCAGGTGCTCATACATTCATTGGTGCAAGGCTGATTTCATTCTCTGATGCTTCTCTTTCGTATTTGCAGTCAGGAACTAAATTGGGAGAGATTTACTATTTGGTCACAAATCCTGACTTATCTGGTCCTATTCCATCACGACCGCCCCCTCATAAGGGATCTCTTGATCCTGCCACACCTTTAGGTCTGACGTACAAGAAGAGCTTCTCTCTGCAATCCACTCCGTCAAAGCTTGTGGATAATGATGACGAGCTGGATGAAGATGAGGACGATGATGAACTTCCTCAAAAATCGAAGCGCGCCCTGAATGACATCAGTAATTTTGTATTAGATTTGCCCCCTTTTGCTACAGGTATCTTTGTCCGCGTTCCTACGAACCTGGTTACGAGGTCCCTTGTTGAATTGATTCTCTCACTAAACAACATGCTATCCGGGTGTTCATCGGTTCAATCATAATCATAGGTTTAATGCAACCACATGAGAATCTTGTTTTGGAGGTAATTTATGAATTGGTGGTGGCTTGAGAGAAGTTCTGCAAATGCTTCATACAGTTCCTCAGTTTTTCGTTAATTCATGTATTTTTATAAGAGTCGACATTTTATGTCACCAAGTTGTAGGACTCTGTGGCTTCAGATGAGGTGGATGCAACTCGTTGCAGATTATAATGCTTTAACATTGACATCGAACTTCCAATCCTTAAAATGCACGGCATATCTTCTTTGGACAATATATTCTATTTGACAGTTGCCGATGATTCTTTTAGATAGCTGGAGGTGATTTGATTTTGTATCGAGTTCCATTATCTCATTGAAGTTTATGTGGTAACTGCAGGGTTATCTGATGATGATTTGAGGGAAACGGCTTATGAGGTCTTACTTGTGTCCGTTGGTGCTGCTGGGTATTCCTTTCGTCCTCTTCTACATGAATTTCATTTTTGCAAATCTTGACGCAATTGCTTTGCATATGTTGTCTTGTTAGATTTGAAGAGGGCCAAATGAACCCAGCTTACTACAATTGATGGTTGGTCAGAACCTTAACACATGTATATTATATCAACAATATTGCCTTGCCTGTTTGCTATGCAGAGGTCTAATTTCACCAGCCAAAGAGAAAAAGGAGGAGAAGAAGTCGAAGCTGGTAAGAAAATTTACAAGAAACAAGACTGAAAAGTATGTACCAGCTCCCACACGAGCACCAGGACTTGCGGGGCTCATGGAAACTATGCGCACCCAAATGGAGGTTAGAATTGCCAACTTGTACCAACTTCTCTTCTTAATTCGTAGCTATGGTTTTTAATTTTAGCTTTGCTTTGCGCGTCCTTTAAAGCGTACACTCGGTGCATACAGATATGCTCCCCGGATCCCTTGTTTTCATTATGGTCACCTGCATTTTTTTACGGAGTTTCTTTCTGGTCTCATTGTCAATGCACTGATGTCCTCACTCCGTACCCGCAAATGGGATTTTCAACCTTCTGCTCTCTCTGAAGTTTTGATGTGCTCTTCTTTATGTTTTATCATCTGTTGATGATTTCTTATTAGATATCAATGTTGCCACTTATGAAGCTACCGGTTGTAGTTATTTATTTTTCAAGAGGAATCAGATTTTTGGACTTTGGGCGTTTCTTTCAATTAACGTAATTAACCGCATTGTGATCCAGATTTCAGGAGCTTCTGATCGACGCACAAGAGAGGCAATTCTACACGCATCTGCAGGAAGGGTTGGGAAAAGGATGGACACACTACTTGTTCCTCTGGAGCTCCTGAGTGCTGTACCTCACTCTGCTTTCCCTGATAAAATACAGTACATTCGTTGGTCGAAACGGCAGGTTAGTTCGCATTTTCTCTCCGTTGCATTGAGAGGAATAAGCTGAAGTTGCATGCTGAACTAGATTTGGGGAAAGTTTAATATCATAGTGAGTTCTTGTGAAGAACTACTTGCTGTTCAAGTTACGTAATGAAATTGGCATATCTGAATCAGGCCTGCGTATGATTATGTATTCCTTGTGAAAGAAGATATTAAAGCACATTTTTTGTGTACAGACGAGTCTGTTGTTGGAAGGCCTGCTGAATCACCCTTTTGTTGGGATTGAACCATCGGATCGCTCTGTGTTGGAATTGAGGGGCCTGATTACTAAACTGGAAGAAGCAGAGGTAATAGCTTGTCCCATGGTTCTGTATCTCTGCCTGGCAGTATTTATCCGAATGAAGCACTGATTCACTGATTTATTTTGTACCCGAGTTTCTAAAGCTATTCTTTAAACCGTTATTACTGATACCTGTAGCTTCCTGATGTGCTTTAAATATACCCTGGATATTTCACCATTTTGGAAGAGTGATCCTGTCAGCAAGTTCAGTTTTCACGTGGTTGCCTGTACAGACTCTACCATCACCGGCGGGTCCTGCTCAACACACTGAGAGCCTGAGAGGCATAAGGGGTGTGGCTATTGCGTTGGCAGAAAGAGCTGGGAGAGGGGACCATACTGGAGAAGTTTGCCATTGGGCAGATGGTTATCCTGTGAATGTTCGTATTTATGAGAAGCTTCTGATGAGTGTGTTCGATGTATTGGACGAAGGGCAACTTGTCGAGGTATGGTAACTTTCTGGTGGATTGCTTCTTCTCTGCTTCTCTGTGTTGTAACTAATTCACGTTCAATGTTCAAGGTGTTTACAGGGTCTCTTACTGTTTCCATAATTTATAATTTGGTTCTGGAGCTGGGAAACTTGACTGGAACGATACCGTTTCTTAGTTACTGACTGTGCAACTAGACATCGTTTTATTTCATATTTGCCTGGACAAATCCATGACAGGAAGCTGAAGAGATTCTGGAAATGCTGAAGTCTACCTGGCGGGTTCTGGGAATCACACAAACAATTCATGACACTTGTTATACATGGGTTCTTTTCCGTCAGGTAAATAGCCATGCAAATACGTATTGATTAGCTACTGTAGTTTTAGGTCATTTTCTAGATTCATAATCATTGTGCAAGTTTCTAATTTAGATGCAGAAAAATGAGAAGATTTTGCGTTTTGGGCCAATCATCTTCTGTCCTCCATATTATAACTTATTGCTGATTTATTTCTTGTTTTCAGCATGTCTTGACAGGTGAGCCAGCGTTGCTGCAACTTGCAGCACAACAAATGAAGAGGATTGCATCTGATAGCCAGCGCAGTACCCAAGAAAGGTTCTATGTGAAGGGACTGAGAGCTCTTGTGGAAGGGCCTGATGGACCTCATGAACTTTCGTACGTGCAGTCAGTGCTCATGCCAATTAAACAATGGGCTGACAAACAACTAGAAGACTACCATCTACATTTTGCAGATGTAAGAACTATGCCAAATTAATTTACACTTCGCTACTTTAGAATAGAGGATCATTCCGAAGCCTGTTGCGTCGTGGTGGAGTTCTCTGACTATGTCACCGCTTAAATTCTTGTTATTGCTTGAGCTTTCTAGCAGATTCAGGACGTTGGTGATGATTATTTTCCATAGTTCTAATCCTAATCTGTAATGACCTGAGTGTGTATAAATCAATTATAGTTTTGATGCCTAATATCTTTTGTGTTCATATTTCCTTGTGTACAGGCTCCTAGCAAAATGGAGGTTTTAGTAACGGTAGCGATGATTACTGGCCGGCTGATTGCTGATGAGAACGAGCACTCGGGGGTATGTACAAAATCAATAAGCATGGTTTGGTTCTCACATGTTTTGCGTTCATCTCTGAGCATTTTATGTGATCGCTTGGTGTTGCAACTTAGTGTACCATCTGACAGATGGCATCTTTTCCATTAATTACTGGCTTTTCTAGTAGTCCTTTTGAAAGTACTCATGGAAGCTCTGCTTAGAGATCCAGGAATATGGAATTGACGTTATGGTCGACTGTCTAATTCATGGTCACGAAGCCATTCTCTCGAACTCCTTATTGCCATTACCTATTTTTATGAATTGGAAGGATTTGAGATTCTTTTATTTCAAATGGTATGCACGCTTGTTATATGATATGAAGCATCTGAATAGAATGCTGATGCACTCAGGTGGCAAGAATGACATCTGCTGCAGAAATGGCGGCTGTTGCCAAGCAGGCTGAAGATTACATATTGTCATCTGTGAAATCGGCTTATAACAGGGTATGCCTGCACTGTTGCTTTGGAGGCTATGTTATTAGATAGGTTGTTTTCTGCTATTCTATTTCAAGTACACTGCAATTTTGAAACGTGTTCTCTAGAAATGTTGATTGCAAAAAAGGGAAGTTTCTTTGGTCACTGCCCTGAAGAACAACATTCACTGTCCATATGTTCTCCAGACCGACTAGAGAGTCAGTTAGCTCTTAACCCCCAAAAGTGAACTTATAGAAATTCCTAATAAATAATAGCGTCTTTCTAAAGCATTGAGGTTAATTCTTGAGCGATATTTTTATTTTCATCTTAAACAATCTAAATTAATCCCTTTTGTGCCCGAGGCCCTCCCAACTGAACTTCTTAGCTTCCCAACTATGGTTGTCCAAAGGCAGATGAGGATGAGACAGGAATGAAGTGAGCTCTCAGTGTTCACTCAGAAGTTCCGTAGTCCAGATGAACCTACACTCTGTCAGTAAACTCCTATGACTCAAAATTTTCGTTGGGTACTTCAGCGACTGACCTTAGAGCTGGCACAGTGTTTTTTTCAAACCTATCAATGATTCTGTTTGATTCTGAGATAATTAATACTGGATGAGCTGGTTGCATAAACACCCCTTTGTGGTTCCTTTTGCTATTGCAATTTTTTTTTTTTGTTTCTTCTTCCTTCAATAAGTTCCTTTAGCTCAGTGAAGTCGACGTTGCTTAAATTTTTCTGGACTTGCTATTTTGCAGATTGTGGAGGAAGTAGAACAAAATCAAGAGCACGACGAGAAGCATCCACTAGCTCAGCTTGCACATGAGGTTCAAAGATTGGCTAAGAAGGATGCCAATGTGTTTTCGCCTATTCTCTCTAAATGGCACCCTCAGGCCATCGCCATTAGTGCATGCTTATTGCATACACTTTACCAAAAAGAATTGGTAATGCTCTAATGAAGTCAATTTTCGAGCTTGGAGATTGTAATTGGTGGCAAATGCTCATGTAACTAATCTATTAAGTGGTTAATCTGCAGAAACCCTTTCTGGATGAGGTCTCACAACTTACAGACGATGTTTCGTCTGTCTTACCGGCAGCAGATAGCCTTGAACAATATTTGATGGAGCTTATTGCATCCGTTACTGACGATGAAGATGCCAGGCGTGTTTTCGAACAGCAGATGACACCATACCAGGTGAGAATTACGTTGCAAGGCATGATCTAAAATGCAACAGTGAGACTTTTGGACCTATATCTTATGCACTGCTTGGATTAAAGAATCTTACTCTTAAAATATTGATCTAGTATTCTTGCTGGAAATTATGTGAACTCCTTTCTATTGATGAATAATTGACGTTGAACGCTCTACTTGGCAGGTGGAAGTTGTTTCAGGAACAATAATAATGAGGTGGGTTAATACTCAACTCTCACAGTTGACAGAGTGGGTTGATCGATCAGCGCAGCAGGAAGTACGTCCCTTCACCTACTTGAGCGAGGTTTTGCTGCAATTCGTCCTCGAGTATGCTCTTGTTTTTTTTACTGTTCCAGTTGACAATTCTGAAAGCTTTCTGTACTTAAGGTTATATCCTTAAGTACTTGATTCTGTGTACTAGTCTGTAATAGACTACCGTGTTACCTATTTTTCTCGTCATGTGAATTTTGCCTGTATCCTCGGTCCACCTTTGCAGGTTTCTCTTCTAGTCTCACTAATTTTAGTGGGATGCAGAAATGGCAACCTCTTTCCGCTCAGCAACGACATGGAGGATCAATTGTGGAGGTCTTCAGAATTGTGGAGGAGGTGTGTGGTGTTCTAGTTTACTGTATATTGTTCTCTGAAGAATTTCAATCGACACCTTATTGTGACATGCATTCTTCGAAATTTTTTGATTCTACCTGTTTTTAAGTATTAGACGGTAATGGTAGAGTGGGGCTCTATTTAACGTGGAAATCAGTTGTTTATTTTTCACTGATTAGTACTAACTATTGATTGCACTTCTGGGCTTGAGCAGACTATAGATCAATTTTTCAAACTGAATCTTCCTATGAGATTACCTCAGTTGAAAGGCCTTATCAGTGGGTTTGATAACGCACTGCAACAGTACACCAACAGAGTAGTTGTTCAACTAGGTAACATTTCATTCCCGGTCTAGTTAGTGGATTGGCGGGCCCTCTTAAATCACAAATCCTATAGCAATTGGTAGTCCTTTCCTGCAGGCTAGAGATCTGCCTTGTCATATTTTAAATCATGTGAGACCTGAACTTAGTGAAAAAAATGGCTTAGGCCCAACTTTCATGTGCAAGTTTGCGGTCTATTAGAAAAGTGCGCAAATAGCACACGTTTTCGGGGAGCATCTCAGAAATTTCAAAATAAACCATAAGGTGCCGTGAAGAGTCCCGCACGTATAAAAATTCCTGTTGTTTTCGCTCCCCTATGTTGGACCTTTGTCACCAGAGTAAATTGAATATGGTTGCAGCATTCATTGTCCGTACGAGTTGTATGGCTAGATATCACATGCCTCTGTTGGTCTTTTATTAGTGAATTGTTTATTATTTTTGGTGTTCTACCAAATACCTTTTCTCATTTAAACCTGAAGCCTTATTTTATGGATAAACCCGTGATATGAGCTTTTGAAAGCTGACAGGGCTCAAGGTTTTTCTTGCATTAGATTGTTGGTAATGTCACTTTGCTCAGAGGTTCACATGTCATCATAATTCAAGTTGTGGTTTTCCCAGATTGGTACGTCCAACCCTTACTTGGAAATTCTCGGTTGTATTATCAGGCATGTGACCACATGGCCTCTGCTGTATACGTGTTTATTCAGGTGATACGAGAGATCTTGTTCCACCAGCTCCAAGCTTGACCCGCTACAAGAAAGAGGTTGCTTTGAAGTCTGTAAGCAACAAGAAAAAAGTTGCAGACCCCCGTCTGCCCGATGAGAGACGCTCTAGCGAGATCAATCTGCTGTCTACTACTTCCCTTTGTGTTCGTCTCAACACACTTCATGTAAGTTTTTTTGTTCTCCATATGTTTAACATCAAAGTGCCGCTCCAACTATCACCAAATAAACTCCTTAGTATTGCGCCTGAACTTTAGAAATTGATAGGTTTAGGACTCCAATTTAAATACGTAGTTTGTTATTTCAATTTTGTTATTTAAAGAACTCAGCTGTACCTGACAACTCTTGCACAGTAATACTCTAGTTTGCTGGCTTGGCTTCTGGAGCTCCACTTACTTTACGTTGAAAGTTGAATGTAAAATGCCATATAAGTGGTTACTGGATGCTATTAGAACTTACATGATGTACTTGATGGTGCAGTATATCTTAACCCATACCAACGTTCTTGAAGACAACATACGGGATCGCTGGGCTAAGAAAAGACCTCAAGATGACTTCTCTCGTGCTAATGGCTCTCATTCCAGTACGTAATTTGATTTCAGTCTCTTGTCGAAGCTCATATTCCATCTCACAACCCAGTTATGCATACGTGTTTTTTAATGTGCTGTTACGCACATTTGGATACTTGGCTTTGGAAAGTTAGTTTGGAATACCCTGTGCAGTAGTGATGTTGGATGGCTTTCATATCAACTGCGCTCAGGAAAATTGGTCAATGTCGGTTTTTATTTTCTGGCAATAGTCAAGATTGTCAAAAGAACTGCTCATCGTGCTAGAGCACAGATTGTTTGTCCTGTTTGTGTTTATATTTATTATTTTGGAGAAAATATTTTCAGCTAAATCTGAGTGATAGTAGTCTCTTAGATTTTAGATTTATGTCTTCGTTGTTTGTCATATGGTCATGATGAAAAACAAGTTTGCATGTTCAGAGCGCGGATCAGGAGACCCAGATCTGAGGAAAATGCGGGAGTCTGGGAACAAACCAATGGATGACCTTTCCATAGCATTTGAAGGATCAAGAAAGGCTGTTAATACTACAATCGATAAGATCTGTGAATTCACAGGTATTGATTTGAGTCTTTGTACTGCTATGAATAATTTTTAGAATGGGAGGTCACCACATCAGCATCTCGTGCACCTGAATCGTGAAATCTGACTAAAAGTGATTTTTTTCGTCGTAATTTTATTGAGTTATGCAATACTCAAAAAATATGGTCATTCTATTATGTCCGGCAACACTCACGTGGTCTTGTTACCCTGTCTTTTAGGAACCAAATTGATTTTTTGGGATATGAGGGAGACCTTTATTGATGGTTTGTACAAAATTTCTGTTTCCCAAGCACGTATGCAAATGGTGGTAGATGGTCTTGACCCTGTAAGTATCCTTCCTTCTGACTTATTTATTTGGTAAGTTAGAGTCCAGTTTTTAAGCATCATGATGTTCTCTATATTTTTGGTATTTGAGTCCAACACGACAAAATTGCTTAAGTCGTTAATCTTGTAACATGGCATACGGGTAATGTGCAGGTGCTTGGGGAGCTTTGTGAAGTGATTGTGGAGCCTCTTCGAGATCGTGTCGTACTTGGACTCTTGCAAGCTGCCTTGGTACGATTCTTCAATTATGTTGCTTTGAGTTTATTGTTCATGATTGCTTTTAGTCTTGTCCGCATGATTTCGGATTTGCTAATGCCTAATATGACTCTGATCATGCTCAGTCTGCATTGAAATCGTCGTTTGATCTTTTTTCAATTATCAACAGTGTACTGAGATCTAGCCTTCAGAAGTCTCAATTGTTGAGAGCATATTGCTCCAGCCGCTGGGTTTAAAAGATTTGTCTCTGATAACTTCAGGATGCTTTGCTTCGCGTGCTTCTGGATGGAGGACCAACCAGAGGTTTCTCTGCAAGCGACTCAACAATGTTGGAGGAAGACGTGAATGTGCTCAAAGTAGGTCTTATGAACTTATCCCTGTGTCCACTAGAACTTATTGCTGTAACGCCTGTTGGATTTTGTTCAGTACGTTTTTTGGTCATTTTCTCTTGACTGCTCACTCTCTCTTCAACTTTTCAGGATTTCTTTATAGCAGAAGGAGATGGGCTGCCAAAGGGTGTTGTGGAGAATGCAGCTGCCTCTGTTCAACAAATTCTCAATTTATACAGTCTCGATGTGAGTTTCTCAACTTTCTGCTATCCTGCGTATGCTTCTGATTCCCCCTTTTTTCCATCTCACCGCCTTGTTTCTAAAATTAGTAACGAATTGCGACAACCGTCTTTTTTCCTGCAGACCAACCAGGTGATTGAAACCTTCAAGCGATCAAGTGAGCAAATGGCAGCAGGGACAAACCAAACAAGAACAGGATCGACACGATTTGCGTCTGATGCAGATACCCTACTACGTGTTTTGTGTCATAGAATCGATCCAGTTGCTTCAAAATTCTTGAAGACAAAAATGAAGTTATCGTCCACTTGATCGCTCCAGGAACTTAGGCTGAGCTGTAGAACAGTCTTGTAGACGTATATGTTTATGTTTCTTTGCAGAGCATTACATGGTAATTTTACATTCATCCATAAGGAGTTGGAGCCTGTGATAGGATCCAAGCTTGCAAGTGTGCTGACCCCACCCACCGCTTGCATCAGCTTTTGTATAAATATATATTTATCTATTTGCTGTACGGTGCTGGCTGTAGATGTCTCCAAACGTGTTCATTCCTGAACATCGTTTTGGAGAGTGGGCTTTGCTTCACCCCGTTTTGTACTCTAACTACTCTGCATGGTCAGAAGGCCACCAATTCGAGAAAATTTCGCATTCTTGAGCTACCACCAACCTCAGTCCCTGGCAGGTTGATAGTTCATTGCAGCAGCATCTTCTTCCCTAAGTGCTGGTTGCCATTCGACCACAGCTTCAGTTGCGCACGTTTTGAACCTTAAACGAACCTCGTGGTTCTTGGAGATAGCAGACGCAGCGACAGTTATAGTGAAGTAACCGGGTTAGTTTATTCCTTGCCCAGTTCCTCTGATGTGCATGGCTTGGCTGAGGAGACCCCCGAATTGATATCCCACCCACTCATGCACAAGCTTTAGTCTCTCGAACTGTACTGCATATACGTATTTCAGAATATTCCAGAATCATTCCTATTTTCACGGGACTTGTACCAGGAAAGAATTTAAAACTCGGACAACCCTAGATGTAATGATCGTCGAAGGCATCTGGGTTGTAGCGAATCGGTAGAACCTTTCGAAGTAAGCTTAGGTTCCAACTTGACTTCTCATCCGTCCTCGCAACTCGATTGACAATGCTCTTCCAAGAATGCTGTAGATTGCTTCGTTTCCAGTCGCTGCGACTTTTTGAAATGTAGATCTTGTGCTCGAATCAAACGTTGCAACGCAGACAGTGAGTAGGATTGAGGCAGTGTAGCCGAGAAATTTACGCGGGCTGATATGAAGGAGCTATGGTCGAAATTGCAGCAGCTGCTTTCTCAATTGAAGATACGGCTTCGGGCATCGGTTCGTCGTCGGCTCGCTGTCGGTATGTGTCATTCAAAAACCCAGAACAATGGTGGGACGTCCTTAAGATGCCGCCGCGGCGAATTTGTAAACATAGTTTTAAGTCTTGTGGGGTTTTAGCTTGGTTGATCTGGATTAAACTGGTTCGCTGTCTTATTCCTCCTGAACAATTGTTCTGCTTGCTTGCTAGTTCTCATCGATGAAGTTCACAATGTTTGTGGTATGAATACTATTAGACATTATGGCGTTGAGTACGGGGCTACGCGCTGTTGCGATGCTCGATTATGTGCCATGTACTCCACCGATGTTACAACAACTATGCCAGCTTCTATTGCATCTATCTCAGGTTTGCCCGTCTCTTGAACTGCTCATGAGCTTTTGACTGGACTTTCACAACGCAAACCTGTGAGGTGTGCATTTCTAAGAGACTGTAATCTGTAATCGATTTCTAGGGTTTTAAGCATGTGTTTCACAACCTTTTAAAAGTTAGGGTTTGGGGCTTCGATCGTGTTTGATTCCTCATTTGATTGTGAACCTCGGATCATACTGCGCAGGAAGTGCATGAGGTAGCGGTCTTGCGGGTTTTGGATATGGAAGGCTGTGGATACTTAATTCACCCTTCTCATTTATTAGAATACATGCACCGAAGCCTGAATTCGCCGTACCAGCTCTTCTTTGTTGTCCTCGATGATGGCAGTCCCCGGGTACGTTCGTTATAAGTTAATTGTTTGTCAATTATGTAGTAGCTTTACATGAATGGCTTGATCGAACATTATCAATTTGATGGAAATTGAAGGGATATTTTAAGTTTGATCGTTCACAGAAAGCATGTCAATCGGAACACGAGGCAATTGTGAAGAACCTATCTGAGATTCAGCAACGAATCTCTTCCCTACTGGTTGAAAATGTGAAAAAAGGTTTTCTTACTGGTGCTGAACAATCCAATGGAGAGAATGCAACTACCGATGTATTAGCAGCAGGGAACCCGACAAGTGGTTCTGGAATTCTGTTGCCAACACTGAACGGGTATGTGATACCGATTGAGAATATCTCTATCCATTAGCCCTGTTTGCAGTTCAACCTAATCCTGTTTTTGTTCTACCTCATCTTGCAGTAACCCTGCAGTTGGGTTTATTTATGTTCTACAGATGGTTGCTTGGCTACCCAGTAGTGTACTTCTTTTTGGAAGAGAATGCTTCTCGAGCAGGGCGGTGTGTGGCTGGTGGTGCAGTACAGTTGCACCAAGTTCTTGTAAGCAGGTTTGTGCAATTTTTTTTCCTGTGCTCATAGTTTCACTTTTCAAACATCTCGTGTTTCTCTTTGATAGCTTTCTTTTAAAACTTCATGAAGTATAACGGATGGACTCAAATACTTGATGTCTCGTGGTGATGCAGCACACTCTTGAGTCCCTCAAACTTTCAGAATAATGCTGAGTTAACATATGACCAGGACGAGCTCTTAAGGTCAGAATTGGCGTTTGATTGCCTCCTCTTGTGCTCTACATGGCCTATTTGGTGTTGCTTTTAATTTTATGAGTCACAGAGCATGCGCCGACTATGGAATGTGCTGTGCAGTTTCACCGTGCCAAGTGACCTGAGCCCCTCAGGCTTGGGTGAGGATTGGGCACAGAAATTTCTCCATAAGGTTACTGAATCTGTTGAAAGAGCTTGCAACGTATGGAGTTCTGTTCGAATAGAAGTAACGACACGCAAGATGGAGTTTATTGTGCTGTAAGGACCATCCGCTGCGAGAAGACAACGTGGATTATTCCGTGGTCAATTGGGGATGCCGTATCCGGGGTAGGTTTAATTTGCAAGAAGATATCAGAACCTCTCTTTCGAGCTCATTTACCGACTGCTTTTAACCTTCATCCCAGTTGATGATTAAGGCTTGATAATTGAGGCTTGATGGTATTGATACCTGCGCTGCATGTGGTTGTCGGTACGGTTGAAATTTACATTTTTAAGCCACGAACGTCCTCTCTTGTATTCAAAATTTTGACCCTGAACGTATATCATGTCCCATCTTTCTTTTGTCTGATTTAGATCTTGGGACATGATCGCAGGCGGGGCTTGTTTTTCACTTTTTCAGAAAGCCCCGGGAAGGTGATCCCTTAAAATTTAGTGAAGCACTGTATTTCTTTAAAAAAACACTTTTCAATTGTATTCATGCACTTTTCATTCAAATTTGGTGACTTCATCCACATTTTAACCCCTAAATGCCCAAGGCACCCAAATCTGGTGTTTGCAAAACTTTGAAGTTAAAATAACCTAACCAAGTTGCTATTTTTAGTAGTTTATATTTTTCGGAAGTTCTTCTTTAAGTCTAGTTTTAGCATTAAAAATTCAATCTTGAAAATAAATGATAGTGATTTTTCTACTCAAGATTTTGTGCAAGGGTACCCATTGCAATCTTGACTTCCCGTAGTGTTGAGAGCTCTTGGGAATGAGCCTCAAATACACTAGATCTTGGAGAAAAAATCACATTCAAAATTCATTTAAAAAATTTATAGAGTAGATTTTAAGAAGCCATAAATTGATTGGGGTTATACATGTTAGGCCCTTTAACATCACATTTTTTTGGTCACCAACTTTTTAGATTTGACTTGTGAAAAGAGGATTGAAAGATTTGTGTAGTTTTAACACCCTCATGGTCAAACATTATAATCTTTCACTCCATAAGTGATATTGTTGTGTTTTCTTTTCCTATGAGATCTCTAACATGTCTAGTTTGAATTTGTACGGTTACAATTCAAAAAAAATTGATACAACTTATCAAAATGTTGGCATTTTGTTCAATTTAGAGTAAATTCCAAGCAACTCAAAACAGGCCTTGGGCATTTAGGGGTTAAATAGAAATGGAGATTTTAGTGAAAAAGACTATTTTTGTTTGGCAAAAAGTAGAGATTTATTTTTGAATTGGGGCAATTTGACCTATGATGCAAAAAAAAAGGTTTATCATAAGGTTTGATGAGGTCTTGAGTTCTTGTGTGGCGGCATTGGCAATCATAGTGGAGTTATATCATTGGCTATAATAATTTGGAATATGGTCAAATAAGGTAGAGATACCTATAATGGACATTCCCCTATAATGATACAATAGGGTGCCCTGTGATGGACAACAATTGGCTCTATATATAGTTAATTGAAAAAGATTCAATTTTCTCACACTTGATTAGGAAAACATTCTACAGTTAGTCATCTTATGTAAACCTATGAGATAAAGAGGGGTCAAAATATTAAAAAATCTATATTTATAGTAAATAAAATATTCATTCATGAAAAAAAAAAATCCTTTTTTTGCATTCTTCCTCATCTTTATTTTACAATTTGAGTTTAATTTCTCAACAAATTTTCCATATCTTATAAGCTAAAATGCTTAAGTTATTTGTTATAAATACCTCTAACCTTATCCTAGGTAGAAACTTGCCCTTAGTGTTTAGAGTATAGGCGTTCATATAGTCACAAAGCTTACATAGTATGAATTAGCCCTTAAAAGATATTACAAGTCCCATGGGCATTTTCAAAGTCAAAATCTGAATTTTCACATAATTCTAGATTTTAAATGTTCTTAAGCTTAACCTAAAAAATTTAGCTCCAATAATAATCTACTTTTTATTCCATTTTAATTTTTTTCAAAATGGTTAAAATTATAATTTTTGTGACACCTTAAAGATAGCATCTTGAAGGCTCAAATTACACTACATTTGAACTTTTCCTATCAAATATCTCTTGGTGTGAGTTCAAGGAGTACATCAATCACACTATGATGTTTGTCAATGTTATTTTTATTTTTTTCTTTAAAAAATTCTTTAAAAAATCATTAAAAAAATGTGTTTAAAGTTTTTATTATGAAAAATGAGATTAAATATCAAGTTTTTGAATGTGTGTTTTAATGTAGAAATCAAATGAAGTTTGGCCAAGCTTTGACATTAAATGTCCTTTAAGGGTTAAGAGTATTTTTTGGATGATCTACAATGGACATATATTTTGATGGAAATTCCGAAAGGCCTTCCATCTAAAAAGTGAATGTGACCTAGTCAAACTCAATAGTAGTGTTTAAATTATCCATTTTTTATACTTGATTTAAACTAGGAGAATAAAACCATTTTAGTTTCTATCCCTTTTTAAAATTTCAAATATTTAACCCCTACAGCTTTTGGGTGATTTTAAGCCCACAACTGCTTCAAAGTACTCAAATCCAAAGCAAAGCTCAAATCTTCATCTATATTTATTCATTAACAAATCCAACCATACTATCCTTTAGTTAATTTATTAGAGTACACCCTCCTAAAATTTCAAAATAAGAAAACCTTACCAATTGCAAGATCAAGCCACTTGAATTTGAAAAGGAAGCGTTTTCAATTCTTTCCAAATGGTTAGATTTCATCTTTCAAACTTTTTACACAAAAATGTATAGATCCTACAAGTTATTACTATTGAAAAAGGATAACGACTTACTTGGAGATTATCCTATTAGTATAATAAGTTCGTTCCAAGGGAGACGATCAAGTAGGAAATCAATGCTAATGGGACTTATTCCTAAAATAGGTAATATAATCCAAAAATAGAAGACAATGATCCAGTTTGAAAGAGTTAGCAATCACTCAAAGTACAACAACACTCCACACCAAATTTATACACAATTCACAATTTCCAATTAACACATTCAATTATCACAGCTCACCAAAAACACATACACATACACATATATACCACTCAATTTGGCTCAAAGTCATATCATATTAACCAAATTGGTGAATAAATCACCGTTAAACATTTTCTTAGATTCTCCGATTTGACACAAGCTCACTCCCAACTAGCTCCACGCTTAGTTGATATTTAGACTTCTAATTCATTCCATCAAACAATCTTCAATTTAATCTTACATTTTTTTCATCTCCCCATTAATACGCATCACTCCAACTTCCGCTACATAACATTCATATTGTTCTCACCAACTTATAACTTCCACTTCTCACATTCACATATCATCACACCAAAACTAACACACACTTGTCCAACCTTGGACACACATACAACAAAAAGAAACATAACACGGCTCAAACCGGCCGGGACTTGCACTGGCTCTCTCTCTCCAAGTGGGTGAAAATGAATCTGGAAAGAAGGATCTAATAGGGACCAGAACGGTAGTTGACAAACCGCCCAACTAGAAATACTAACCGCAAAAGAAAACCACCCAAATTGGACTTGACATCCTCAAAATTAGCCCTATAACTACAACTTGGTAAAATAACACTCAAAATCACCAAATTGAAACACAAATTCATAAAAAAGCCTATCAAAAATCCAAATAAGCACTCAAAAAGTTTTTAAAAAAACCCATCCAACTAATTTATCTACAATTACTCTCCATAATATATTGAAGACATAAGTTGGGAATACATTTTAAAATTTTTAAGCAAAAAATATTTCATATTCATGCATGACAAAAATAATAAGTAGAAAGAACTAAAGTACTAAAATACATCATTTAAAATACTAAATTTATTAAGAATTTAGTTATGAAAATGAAAAATGCCAATCCCCAGTGGTTATAAATGTTGTAATAAAAAATCTACATCCAATTCTTTTATTTCTTTTCTAAAATATTAAAAATTGAGTTAAATAAAGGATTTCAAAGTTTGTTGTAGAGTAGAGATTTCATAACTATTTGCAAACTAAAATTCCTCATAATTAATCAAAATGGAATGATTAAAAGCTTTATATATCTATATAAATCTAGAAAAATAATTTCAAATTTTTTATTTTTTTTAAAATGATTTTTGAAGAATTTTTTTGAGCTATCCAACCTAGCAATCCAACAATGAAAATTACATTTTATACAATAATCTTTTAATCATGTAGTCAAAACTTATGAAAATTGTTGCGTCTTAAAGCTATTCTTGGAGTACATGTTGTGTGAAAATTTCAAAGGAAAAAAAGTGTACTAGTATATTTCATTCATAGAGAGCTGTCCAAAATCATTAGCTATGTTGCCAAAAAAAGGCTTTTGATTCTTTGGAGGTTAATGAATTATTGTAGTTGCAAGATTTAATATTATAATTCAAATTTTTCAGGGTTTTTTTTTTTCATTTGTATTTTCAATTTAGAAAATGTAATTCAATTACTAAAGTTATTGTTTGTCATTTTAACCTTCTTTTTTGATAAAAATGTTTAAGATTATTTCAGTGTGTATTTTGGTTGATATGATTTTCTTGTACATGACATTGTAAAAAACATATAAAATTGAGCTTGGAAATAGTGTTTCACTATTACACCATGTGCTTAGCAGGGCTTTTTTTTTGGGCGAAATTTCACCAGACTGTTAGAAAACTAACCTATCTGGCTTCATCCCTTCCAAAACTGGCCTCTCTAGTGGTGCCAACAAGGGGGACCCAAGTCCAAAAAAAAAGCCCTGGTGCTTAGTGATAAACTCCCTTCCTAATTGCCATTCATTACTATGATAGTAAACTTGTACAACCTCTTTTCATTAGTGTTTTTTGGGGATTTGGTGATCATTTGCACCAAAGTAATGGGCCCTACACCACGCTTTGGGAACACAAATAAGTATTGAAAGGGTAGAAAATTGTCAGAAAACTTCGAAATTACTAAAAAATAAAATCTTTGATGAAATCATCAAATTATGGATATGTCATACGTGCTAATGTGATATTTTTTAACCAATATGTCAATGAATGTTAAAATTTGAAGCCCCACTATAACATCTAATATCGCCACTTTGTCACTTCATAAAAAATGAAAAAAAAACAACCAAAACCAACTGCCTCTCATTACCGGCATTCATTACCATGATCTCATTGGGCATGTCGCTTCGGTATTGAAGAAGCCCGAGTGGACAAGTGGAGGGACCATCATGAAGCTTACTGCCGGGATGGTGAACTGATGGCTTGGGACCGATTGATAGGAAACCTTGAACCCCCTTCATAATTGTCAGCCGTCAGTCTTTGAGATTACAACGAAGAGCTTGCTATCTGGAATTGATGACACTGCATGGCGATCGATTGAATTGCTGCTCGAAAGGCATTTGTGATTGCAATTGAGAGGGTAATTTGTTTTCTGCTTTAGTAAACTGGTTGTGAAGATGAAGCTCTCTACGTCCAGAAGCTGTACGCTTCGTAAATCGTTACCAGCTGCGCCAAAAGCACGGTATGTTTCCTTCTCAACAATACGTAGGCCGTTTGAGGAGTTTGTGTTTTTGCTTCGCTTGCATGGAGCGCATTGCAAACGCAAAAGGCAGTCGTAAATGCTTATAGCGATCGTCCTATTAGTTTGAATGGCCAAATCTGAAGAAAGTAGAACTTTTCCAGACACCCATCTGCCCTCCCCCTTCTGGAACCTCATCTCCATAATTTAGAACTCTGTGGACTTGCATGTCACGATCATGGCGCTTTGAAACACGCCAAATGTCGCTAATATGCTTGATTAGCAAAGGTATAGTCAGTAGCTTGTTGAGAAGTATACTCACGTTACAGCACGCAAGCAATTGACTACACCAAGCAACTGTTGCTAGTCATGTATGCCTAATGTATAAGAATATCATTCCTTCTTCAATCCTGCAGGAAGAAGAACAAAGGCCCAGTGAAGATCCCCCGACCGCCTCTCTTCATCAACAACCTTCAACGCAGAAGATACCACAACACTATATCGGTCCAAACCGACACCTGCGTCACCGTTGCAGACTTAAAACGTCTCATCACCGTCCAGCAAAACCTCTCCGTCCTCGCCTTGCTCTTCCGTGGCATCCCCTTGGACGACACCCGCCATCTTGCGTCTCTCCTCCCCGACCTCCGCATCGGCCCTGCCCGCTTTGCAGTTCACACCCGCGTCCGTCCTCGTGCCATCCCTGGCGGAGTAATCATCAACGTCCTCACCCTCCCCCGGAAAACTTTCCAAGCCTCTCTCCCCAGCTTGGACAGCACTCTCCTGGAGCTGAAAGAATCAATTCAAGGCTACGAAGGGATCTCGATTGAGCAAATTTCCTTGACGTATCAAGGAAAGCAGATCACCAACGAAGATCATTCTTCGTTGAGGATCTGCAACTTGGAGCCAGGTTGCACCGTGACTCTCGTGGGAAGACTACGTGGAGGCGGAATCGCAAGTTTGCCAGACATTCAACCTGTTCCGCAGTTTGTCGACATGGAGGAGACTTCGTTGCTGCAGAAGATTCGACTGGAGCCAAAGCGTGCGCCGTTATGGAGAGTCTCCGAGGAAGGGCTCAGCGTGGAAGGCGAGTGCTGGAACGACAACTGCGAGGCTCACCGTCAAATGGTGATTTGCAACTTGAAGTTTGCGGTGTACAATCTTCGGGATGTAGTGCATTGCCCTCTTTGTAATGTTGAAATTCGTGCTGTCACTTGTGGGTTTCGAAACTGTCTGTGGATGTTTGAGGGAAGGAAAATGGGAGCTGGGAGTGTAGATATGGCCAGTCAGTGGATGAAGGCTGGAGGGAACTACGAGAGGTTTGATGAAGGGGCGGAACGAGCGATTGCGGGATGGAGCAGTTTGATTATAACGGCCAAGAAGTTGCCAAGTCGGAGGAGCATGAAGGCCTTTCATGGGAGTGGGGATTGTCCCATTTGTCACGAAGAGTTTACTGGAGCATACTCGCAGTGTATCATCAAATGCAATCATGCGTTTCATCGGGAGTGTGTTATGACTTGGCAGATGCGAGGGAATTCGACATGCCCCATGTGCAGGGCTTCTATTGAGTGACAGATCTGGGACATGTCGAATTGGTAAATTTTACTACAAATTCTTCACTTCTCTGCAGCAAATCTTTTGTAAAGAGAAGGTTGAAAGCCCGTGCATATCAAGCCAAATTAAATAGGTCCCATGCTGCACATCAAGCAATATTTTCACCAGACTCTTTGTAGACTCTTAATTTCCGGTCTGTCCGTATGTTGTTTATATGATGTATTAATGTAAAGGCTTACTAAACCGGTGGCAGGTTTTTGTTCAAGAGCCCTTCTGAGTCTACTTGTCCATGACTGAGGGAAAGAACCTCGACTTTGTAAAATGAGAGCTGAACTCATGAACATTGTAAGCCACAAGTATGTGCTGTGTCATCGGCACAGTTTTGTTTTGTATTTTCTTCTTGCCTCTACTTTTTGTAGTTTCCTACTGATGATTGATCTTGGTCCTTGCTTTCCTTCGCTCGACATATCGATCGCCATTGTGTGTGCTGCTTGCTACTCATTCTCGGGCAGGCAGATTATCAAGCGTTTCTGCTTAGTTTCTATCGATCAATATTATTTTGCATTATTACTTCAATCTTAGACAATTGATTTCTTGTTTCAGATCTTTTGAATCTCTGTTAAAGCACAATTCTAGCTGAATGTCTGACCTCATTGATCGGAGGTTTCTAAAATTTATTTTCCTACCTTAATCCAGCGAGAAGTGATCTTTGAGCATTTGCGATTTAGGGTAAGTTTGTGATTTTTGTGCTTTCAGGTTGCTGTCACCTAAAATGGAAGATACCAGAATTTGAAAATGACAGGAATCTTAAGTTTGTGGTTTCAATTCTTGTGATTCTCATACATACAAGTAATGTTCACATCTTATTAAGCGTCCTTGTTTTGTACTGGCTTTTCTAATTTTTGTTTCTGTTTTGTTTCTAGTGGTATCAATATTTTTAGTTTTTCTTTTTTTGCGTTGGTTGCACCTGTTTATGTGCAAGGATCGTCACATGCTAGTGATGACAAGAGATTTAGATATGTACGTGATGACTTTGACTAGATGTCAGTAGAAATAGAATGAGAGAGCAGGTTGTGAGTTGGTGTTTGAATTGTGTGGTGTCTACTGTAAATTTTACTGTGCTGTACATATGACTGGTGACAGGCATGAAAATGGAAGACGCCTGCAGGCCATCAATTAATGATTCCTCTTCACGTGATCCATACTTTCATCTTCACGTGATCTATGCTTTCATCTTCTCGTGATTTTTTGAAGCTCGTGTTTTTTTTTCTGACCTGCAGAGCAAATATAGTGGCGTTTGGTGATTTTAGGACATGTTGATGTACCGTATTTACTGGAATCTCTCTTTGTTAAGACCTGAGATGAATGACTGTCTTTTGCCCACTTGAATTGTGACTTATTGAGGAGGCTCTGATCATGGAACTGCACAACTAATCTGATATTAAGCGTTCGAAGCTCTGCAGAGTTTCAACCCAGGTCCGAGACCCTTCGGCCATATGGCGGAAAAGTGAAGATTGATATACTTAGGGTTGTTCATTTTACAGTACGTATTCATCCACCCAATAATCTACAATGCATCGTGTTGAAGGTAGGAGGTTCTTCAATTTGAAATTTCACGAACATCCTAAGGAACCCTAAAAAGGATTGATGCCCGTTCCATCCGCTGCTGATATTCTCGCATGAAGGAGCTGCAGATGTGCAGGTACGGTAGACACCAGCCATGCCCAAGAGGCAGCAGCAACGTCGACTTCATTGCCATGCCATCACCTCCTAATGGCACTTGCTGCACAGGCAAAGCAGATTAGAATGAGACAGCCCGGGCTGCATTGCTTGGAACCAGGGCTTTTTTGGGGGGCCGAAATTTCGCCAGGCTGTCAGAAATCTGACCTATGTGGCTTCATCCCTCCAAAAACTGGCCTCTCCAGTGAAGCCAGCAAGGGGGACACAAGTCCTAAAAAAAGCCCTGCTTGGAACGTATAGTAGTACCACCCATAGTCGACCACTTAACCCCTAAAGGACCATTCGGACATCACATGGCTTCTACAACTACATTTGTAAGAAATTTGATATGTGAACCTCACTAACAGTCTGTAAGCAACAAAGAGACCCTAAGGTAGCCTACTCTAAAAGTGCCCATCTTCTTCAAACCGTTCCTATAATAAGCTCTAAAATGGAGATGAGGTGATCTTTAAATGGACCTCTTTAGCCATTGAGTGGATCGAAGACAAAGTGTTATTTATTGCAAGAGACAATCAATCTCCTTGGTTTCCCCACATTTCTTTACAAGTTGCAAGGGAATGGATTTTGAGAGACCTATGGTCACAAATAGGTGCCTACAACAGTAATCTTTGAAAATTCCTAACTTATTCTACAAATGTCTGAAAAAAATGAAACGACTTACGTTAGATGCCAATTCCACCATTCTTCCTATGAAAATTTACTGAAAATTGGTTTAAGGAGTTTAGCTTCCCGAAATAGGCAATCAGCTCTTAAATGGTCGCTTTAAGAGCGGACTACCTTAGATGATTTTCTATGTTGAATCCGTCGGTGCAATCTGATCAAGAAATGATTGAGTGTGCAAGGATTTGAGAATAAAAAAAGGCATTGAGGACCACTACTTTACATTCTCATATCTTTTTTTCTACACCTCAGAATGATTTGAAAAAAAAACAATACATCAATGTTATGATGATATGCATGTGTGGGAAAAAAAATCAAAATTTTGGGAGCAGTTTTGAGCATTCTAATTTCAACATTTTGATTTCAGCGTACATACAAAGTATTCCCTAACCCCAAACGTCTTTTCATTAATCTTGTCAATGGTGGCATTTTCTCAAAAATTGTGCAATTTTGTCAAATCTTTCTTTTAATAAGAAAGCTAAATAAATCTTGTTTCACCTCAACGGTGGCAATCATCAAAATTATTTCACACAAACGAGGAATTATGCTTGTTACAAGAGTTAGTCAAGAAAACAAGGACTATGCTCAAACACCCCCAGTCCTTTAGGAGCTAAGCAATTGCGCGCATGTTTTGGAGCAATAGAAGACAATGTAAATTTACCGCCCTATAGAAAGCTAGAAATGACGAGCATTGCCAAATTTTTGTGATTTTTTTCCTCAAATTCAAATTATTCTGAATTTTAGAAGCCAAAAGTTGGCCTCAACCCATGTCCACTATGTAGAGTCTTCAAGTTCCAATCATTCCATAACTACTTTCCCGCTCACTACTTCCTACTTTCTTGCTCACTACATCAGAACATATGTCATGACCTTATAGTCCCAACCTTGCAAAGGAGAAAAAATCACATTCTAAACTTTGGTTGGAAATAGTTGTATCCTATAACTAAACTTAGGTATGGATGCCTAGTTGGTAATGGGTGGTTCTACCATACTAGAGAGTGGACAGCTCATGACACATTCTGTCATGCAAGCGGGCTTGATTTGCAGCCGCTTCTGTGGTAGAATGTGCCATGAGCTGCCCGCTTTTTAGAGTTAAGATAGGGGGAGCATATTCGGCAAAATGTTAGAATTGGTAAAGCAAGCCTATTCTCCTGGCATAATTGGCAAGCTCAAAAACTAACCAATTATGTAGACTAATTGAGCTCAATATGAGCCGAATACACACACCCTATCTTAATGAAATGTGCTTGAACCACATAGCGACTACTGCAAATTGAGATGGAAATATTGTAGCCATGAGCATATGGGGTTGCCTTGACGTAACTCTCTTTAATAAATTGCCATGATGTTACTTGCAACTAAGCATCATAACATAACATTCTTGAAATTAGTTGCAAGAAATCATGGGATGGTTGATATGGAGCTATGAGAAAGAGGGAGAGAATAGTGAAAATGAAAAGATGGGTGAAAAATCAAATGAGTAGAAGAAGAGAGTGGAAAACTTATTATAGAATTAAAAAGTCATCTCTATGGGCCAAAAAGATATCATTACATGCAACAAGCAACTATGCTATCCGTAGAGCACCAGTTCACTTTTTCACTTGAAGATGTATACTCCAAGTAAAGGTTAGATTAAGTCATTTTTGTAAAAAAAGTATTACATGTCATCTTGTGAATGGTATGAGGTGACTTGTGGATCTTTGAGAATCTAACATGGAAATTCAATTTAGGCACCTAAGTGCCAAATTAGACCTTCACTTGCAAACTCAAATTCAAATTTTTGCACAAGTAATTACTTATTACAAAGTGTCTTCTCCTTAGCCTAGTAAGAGTTGATAATGATCATTATTTTACAAAAAGAATGGTGAATAGAACTCTACCTTTAACTAAGTGTAAGGATGTTGCAGGCCTAAAAGGTTCGATGGATGACTTCATTGTTGATTGTAAAAACACATAATGCATGTATTGGTCCAACAATCAAAGTATTTTGTTGACTACCTTGGTCATTGGAGGACGCATCCCTCCAAGGTTAAGAGTGTTACTATTAGAAGGTAGTATAGGAAGAAGATTAATATTGCTACTGATTTAGAATTGTTTTGGGGTTTTTGAGTACCCCGGCTATAATGCTCTTGAGCGTGCAAAAAGTCCTTTCAATGACTTCACCTATATAAGTCTATAGGATGGAGAAATTTGTTTCTTCATCCAATTTTGTTTTTTGAAAGTTGCATGATTATATTTTCAGAGAATAGTATTCCAAATTCCCTTATTATGGTATTATTAACTTTTCTAAAGAAGAAGATGCTTAATTCATGGGTTACCCTTGTAAGGTAGTGTGCTCTAAAAATGATCTAAAAATATTTTCGTCCACGAAAGCCTGTGAAAAAGGCGGACCAGCCCTTAAATGGTCGCTTTAAGAGCATACTACCTTATAATATTTTGGCTATTTCTTGCTATTTACGCTTGATGTGAATTTTAGCCATAAAATTATATTTTCTGAATTGATTTCAGCTAATAAAATGAAGCTTATCACGTTTAGTTCCTACTCCAATTGAAAATTTTGAAAAAATTCATAAATTTCTATATTTTATAACAATGTGAACTTTGGGCCTATAACCATAGACATAAGTTTGTTGATTTTTTAGTTTTAGGGTGATGTGGTAACTTTGGTTTATATTGTAATATTATACACTATAATATACATCTATGGTGAAAATTTCAGATTTTTCAAATGTGTTTTTTATGGCGGAGCCATATTTCATATGAATTTTCTTCATTTTTTTCCTTCAAAAATTCACAATAATTTCATATTTTCCCAAAACAATTTGAAAATTTTATGGCAATTTGTAGTAGACCTATGATTTCAACTATGTAAAATAAAATATAAAAAATTTAATTTGTATCCAGTTGCAAAATGGCAGCAAACGAAGTGATGGACAGGGAGGCTCGATCATGGGCCTGTCCTTCCAGTTCAGTTAGGTCTGGGCCATGGAACTGAAAAGGAGAAGAGCCGTGCTTGTGGATGACGAATAATGAATGGTCCAGTTTCAGCAAGGAATGATGAGCTCAGCTTGAGGATGGGATCCCAGGTCTGATTCGGCACTGAGATCAAGGGTTCCACGTCAGAATTTTCAAGGGTCCACGTCACCTCACACCAATCACAAGATGACATGTGGCATTTATTTGTTAATTTACGAAAATGACTTAATTCATGTCGAATTTGACCTTCACATAGAATAGTTTTCAAGAGTTTTCAAACATTCTTCTCTTCTTATAAGGTAAAGTAAAATACTCCATTACGGGCATAATGACCAATGTAGTATGATACTACTATCCCAAAAGTGTGGGAATAAACTTCAGTGGTAGACAAGCAATAAGAAACCACGTTACAATTGAAAAAATAATTTTTTTAACTTCATGTGATTTCTTTTAAATTTATAGAAGTGTGTTGCCTTGAGCATCCCATTCCATCCCGTAGACATGTTTGTCACCATCATAAATTAAAAAAATAGCTATTGTAGGGCTTCTACCAACTCATGTCCCTCATTTAACACATGTCTAATTTTGTCCATAATGACCAACCCCAATACCAACTACTAATTTATATTGCTAGAATGAATTGATTTGCATTGATTTGAGGCTACCTTAGGGTGAATTGATGACAATGTGTAATTAAGGCTTAGATTTTGTCTATTGTAGACACTTGATATCCTCATTTTGTGCAATCAACTCCCTGAAGTAAGCAACTAATCCCTTCATTTGTATTTTTTGTTTTTCAATGCAAACAATCTAGAGTTGGACTTTCCCTAGATGTTTAAAATGGGAGTTTGGATTGGAATGGGATTAGTTTACCTTACTTCCTTGAAGAGAGAGAAATAACTCCAATCACTCAAAGTACTTAGCGTGCATGAAGAAATTGTTTGCTTAGGGTCTCACATTGGACTCTAAAAAGTTGAGCCAAGTGACACCTAGACTACATACCTTCATATCAAGGGAGAACCTATACTAATTAAGTTTAATTTGAAAAGGGACATGAAGTAGTTGTGAATTGGGTAGTCCTCTAGAGTTGTAGAAGGAGTGTATAGTCATGGTAGAAGAAGCATTAAGAGTAATATTTGTTTTAGGACAACTTGCGTATATTGGAAAGTATTTGATTGCATTAAATGATTTTCAACCCTTGTAGAAGGTTGCGAGTTTTCCAAGGTTCCTAGCCCCCGGAACTATGTCGCAGCAGTTGTCTGATGTGGCACAGAGATTGCCACGTCATATTTATTATTATTTTTTTAAATTAAAAATAAAATTCATCTTTTTCATTTCATTTTAAAACTGAACTTTTTTTCTTTTTAAAAAAAAAAAAATTCTAATAGCGACGTTCTTTAATTGCCGGGGGAACAACGCCGAGAACGGGCCTGAAACGGCCCTACCAGACCTCCAAATCTCATCTAATGTTTTATAACTTTTGTTTGTATGGTAGTATAAAGGTGGCATATTTAATGGCTATGTTGGAAATGTAAAAAGATTGTGTATTTTATAATCCAAATGGAGATTTCAAGATGTTGATGAAGTAATTGTATGGATGATATATGGGTCACGCCACAAAAACCTACAATAATATCCACTAGTGGTTGTGTATTCCAACCTAAATTTTTGTGCTACAAAGTCCGGAGAGAATTTGTCATTCTAATATATAAATTCAAAAAATGAACATAGCATTACAATTGGGTTCACAAGTCCAAAATGGCTCTAATCCAATTATAACCCCTTACCCACGACCCTACCTAATCTGATGAATATTGTATGTATGCTTGGGGGGTGCACTTAGTTCTACTACAACAAACCACGTGCGAACAAGTGGTTTCTAATAAACTATAATTTCAACCTAAAATTTTGAGCATTGTTTAATAATGATTGTAGGTTTCTATTGCCAAAATTTTCAACTCAAATAAAATATGAAATGATTTCAAGAAGAGGTTGAAAATGAACTAAAATGGCATGTTTTTCAACTCAAATAATTATAGAGAACACATTTAAGTGACCATTGAATCAATATTCAACTCAAAATGAGCTTTCAATAGAGTGTTATTTTTAGGAATTTTTTGTTCATTTTTTAGACAATTTTTTCTTATATAATATAGGGATGTGAAAGTTATTTTTCAATTCAATAGTGTATCTTTTTACTTCAAAAATTTGTAACTAATTATTATTAACAAATAAAAATATCAATAATTTAAAACATAAACTTTCAAAGTAGGAAAATCTATTCCTATTTTTTTTTCTTAATTTAAAATTCAAAAAGTATATAAGGGGTCCAAAATTTTGTTCACATGTAGTTTCTAATGGACACTCTAAGTGAACTCCCCAAATATGTATGTTTGCATTATGACAGCATAGTATAGAATTGGGGTACGATGGTGAGGATGTTCAATGTCTTTTGGAATATTTCAGCAAGTTAAGGTTGTAGGATGGATAAAAAAAATTCATCCAAATTTTGGGGAGGGAGTTGCTTGAATGCATTTTCAGCGAACAGTACTGGATATTCTTTGACTATTATATTGTTGATTTTTCAAAAGAAGATGTTGAATCCACAAGTCACCCTTGTAGTGTATTTTAGCCACATTTTGCTCAATACTCATGGTGTGAATTTTAGCCATTAAATTTATACTTTTTGAATTTGTACCCAATTAATGAAATGAATTTTTTCAAGTGCAAGTTTTTCTTCTATTGGAAAATTATTTCAGTTTTCAAAATTTAATATTTTATTGCAATTTGAACTTTGAGCCTATAACTATGGTTTATTGACTTTTTAGTTTTAGGAGGATACGACAACTTTGGTTCATTATGTAATGTTATACACTATATTATACACTTGTGATGAATTTTTTGGCATATTTTGTATTTCATATGAATTTTTTAAATTTTCTTTTAAAGAATTGATAGTAATTTAAGATTTTTACAAAAAAATTGAAATTTTCGACTTTTAGAAGACATGTGATTTCATCTCCAAAAATGAATATAAAATATTTCATTAGTGTATAGTTATTTCATTAGTGCAAAGTGTTAGCAAATAAAAAGAAAGATTATGAAGATTGGATCTATGGACATGGTACCGTTCTTTCAAGGTTGAAAGGGTTGTAATTGATTTGAAAAGTGATGATTTTTTTAATCCAAGGAACACATTTATGTAATTTGTACACGTAGTAAAAGTTTAATTAACATATGCACATTAATCAAGAAGAATAGTTTCCTTTAGACACAACAATGGAAAGTTATACATTTTTACTTTGACCACCTTTCATTTGTCTTTATTTTTTCAAAAATAAATTGACTTGAAATACATGTATAATATTCCTTGATTGTGGCTATGGTGTAAAATATTTTGCAATGAACAAAGACTCTACACTAGGTCATCTTTTCTTATTTAGTGATGGGTGTCATTCTAGTCCATGCAAAAAATCAAATAGGCCCATGTTTTAAGATAGACGAAAATGATTCAATTCATTGCTTGTGATTATTTTAAAGTTGTGTTAATTACACCTTTTAGTTAATGGCTATATGGATCAGAGAATTAATTTTCATATCAATACTTGAAAGCAGTGTTGGTGTTTTCTTAAAGATGATGTGAATGTTGTTCAAATATAAAAAATGACATCTACATATTCATAGCTTTCAAGAATTTAAGATTCTCAAATTTCAACAATCTTCAATTAAAGGTGAAGTACTTTGAATAATAAAAGTGTAAAAAAAAAGAAATATTATATTTAAGGGTCAGTCTATATAACAATAATATTGAATTCCAAACTTAAATCCTACATCCTATGATTTATACATGTTTTGTAGCAAAAGTAGATCAAATAGTCAAATACAATTCTTTTGGATTCTTGAATAACAACACAAATCCAAAATCAATTTATAAAAAAGATTTTGTTTGTTATTTTCCTTCTGCATTTTTTGTGCTTAAATCCTTGAAAGCTATGAATATACAAAGATCATCAAACCTATATTGGAAAGATGAATTGAATTTGAATTTGAATTTGAATTTTTTCAAATATAATACTATATAATAGATTTTTGTCACCTAAATTTTAATATTAGAAAGTTTTTGTAAGGAGATAAACATTTAAGAAAAATTCAATATGTGATTTTATTCTTTGAATATCAATCAAATTTAAAAATTAATAAATAAAATAATCCTTAGGAATTATTTAATCTTATATTGGACATTATAAGGCATCTTGTGGTTGAAGGCAAAGGACATATATTAACCTTGATATTGTACTTGTTGTTTAGACTCCACAAAAAATATTTAACAATAAAGATGTTGGAATTTGTAGAATGTTATCTTTTCTTTTCTTTTAATTTATATGGAAAAAATAAAATGTTCTATTTTAAAGCATATGTTGACTCACATTTGCCAACTTTAATTAATTATTTGATAGGAGATGTCAATCTTGACCACCAAATATAGTAGTATGTTGATTGGCCATATTTTCATTCAATTTTGACCTACAAAGTGGATGATATGGAATTTTGAAATATTTTTCACATTGACAATTACTAAAATAAAAAATAAAAAATAAAAAATGGAGAAATTTTCAAAGACTTTGTTTTGATGGATGTCAATGTTTGTAGTAAAGTCAGAAAAAAAAAACCCTGCATATTTGAAACTTTATAAAGATTAGAGTCTTTTAATGAGAATTAATCAATTATAAAGCATTAAAAGAAAAGGAAATTTAGCTTATAAGAGTATATATGTAGTATATGAGAGATGGTGAGAAAGAGAAGAACAACCCTTTTGGAGGGCACACTGGGGCTATATTGCACCATTTTGAAAATAAATCTCTACTTTTTGCCTAATAAAAGTAGTCTTCTTTTGCCAAAACAAATTCTTTTTTATTTATTGAAATGAAGATGAGGTTGCCAAATTAAGATGAAAAAGTGCATGAATATAATTTTAAAAATTTGGGTCCAAAAGATGGATGAATGTAGAAATTTAAAGTGATTGCCATCCTGGCACTTTTGCAAAAAGTAATAAAAAAAAGCCATAATGAAGAATGTTTAGAGTACTTTAGGATATTGAAATCAAAGATTTTTTTAACCTAAAAATACAAAAATTACAAAAACTTCAAGAGTAGTATACAAAAGTTCTTTATAAAAATTCAATATTATTTTTGTTGGCATTATAAAAGTTTTCACAAACTCTTAGGCACAAACTTCACCAAACCATTGATTTTTCTCATTGAATATTACAATAATAATAACAAAAGACAATGAAATATTCCATTTAGTCTTTTTAATCCTATCTTAAACCTTATGCTTGATTTTGTCATGAAATGTTCTTAAAATTTTAAAAATGGACAAGAAAAGATTCTTTAGAAAATTGTCAATTTTTTTAAATAATAAAAATAAATAATTGATTCTATCTTTTCTTTCTTGTTCAAATCAAATCAATAGGCTTGACTTTGAGCTTGACTTATGTCATTGCAAAATGTATAAGCGTCAATTAGTCAAAGCTTTTCATATACATAGCACAAAATAGTCATAAGTAAACAACTAAAATAAACACAAAATTAAAAAAATTATTATTATTATTATTTTAATAGATTATATTTTCTATTTGGAAAGCTTTGATTTGTTCCATTTGAATAAGTGATGAAAATGCTATGGAGCATCTTGTTTTGCCCACAATCATAGCACTTTCAAAAAAATAAATAATGTATTGGATTTATTTCTTAACTCAATTTTCACATTTAAAAAAAATAAGGCCCACGAGGCTAACTTTTGATTTTTAAAGCAATCTCACTATTGGGATGAGTGTTTTTCAAATTCCATCTTAGAGCTATTAGTGACTTCATTTTTCCTCTATTTTGTATCTATTTCTACTTAATAATTATTAAAGAATAAAAATCATGATAATTTTTTTGAATTTTCATTTCTTGACCTTCAACTCAATTGTTTATGATCAAAAATTTAGATTCAAAGTTTGTAGTACAAAATTTATAAAGTTAAGAGGATTCAAAGTCGTATAAGCTAATTTGCCAAGGTGCAAGAAAAACATTTTTTCTTTACTTTGCACGCAAATATCTTACAATCTACAAATTCTATGTAGTCAAAGTTTTTGAAATTTTTTCTACACATTCTCATACCAATTTATTGCAAGATCCTATGGTTAAATCTGTGAAAACATACTATTTTACTAGAAATGATAGTTTTAAATAGTTTTTGAAGAAAAAATGCCTTAGAACTTCAAATTAAAATCAATTTGGTATACCATTCAATCTTTAGTGAAGATTTTTTTGATAATACTTTATAATATATATATAAAATTTGAAGAGATCTAGAAATATTGTAGAAATATTAGGAGGCTTGTCTAATGACAGACATTCAACAAATTGTTAATTTAAAATGTAGATCAAGAAGATTGAAAAAAAATTCTCCATATAAGTGTTCAATTGGGTTCATTATTCTCAAGAATGAGAATAATAAGGTAGAATACATTTTAAAGATTTTTTTTAAGTTATCAAAAAACTTTAGTGCTTAAAAATTTAACAAATAATTTTTTAAAGATAACTAAAACAAATTTTATCAGTTTAAAAAAACCTTAAACCAAATAAAAAAGGAAGTTGGAAATTGAAAGTTGAATATTTGATGATTTGATACACTATAAATGTATAAATTTAGTTGTAAACTTTAATAACTTCCGAAGACAAACCTCACTTATTGTTGAATATATTAATAAAAAATGAAAGCATTTTAATTTTTTAAATAATAAACAAACAATTACAAGAAGACTCACAAATGATATATTGGTCTCGTGTATTGTTTTTATAGTTTAAACAAATCATGTGTTCAGTGGTTACAATGGCTAGGGTGAAGCCTATTGTAGAGGGCTTCCTACAATGGGAGGTTCAATGCAAGAAGCTTCATCTTGCATGATGAAAACACTTTATTGGTTATAACAATGGGAATTGCAAATCTGCTATCAGGCTAGCTATTTTATATATAGCTTTAATAATTTGTGGGGCTGTTGCACTAGAATTTAGCCCATGGACCATTCATCTTTAGATGTAAATTAAATAAAGTGTGATTTAACTTCACAAGGTTCCCTTGATACAACTTTATTAAATCTTAAATTTGAGGAATTTGAAGGCTATGAGGTATTCTAAATTTGAATGGATGCTAAACTTGGCTATTTTTTGGGTTATGTATAGCATTAGAAGGACACGACCCAATTGTGATTTTACGTATAGTTACCTTGGAAAATAGGTTGCAAACAAGAAACGAAGGCTGAAGAGAGCCGGGCAGATTTCCCACACCCCACGAAACCCTAGTCCATTTTTACCGGTCCGACTTATCTACCGCCCACGCAACCCCAGCGACCCACTACTCCCCCATGTTTTATAGTAACCGTACGTCCATAACGTTGTGCCTTCGTCTTCTTGCTTCCTAGCCACGGCCATGGCCATCTCCCCGCCATAGCCATCCGTCTCTTCACTTTCTTCCTAGTCCTTGTCCCAGGATATGCTTGTCTCCATGTTTCTCTTGTTCTCCTTCACGACTTAGTCCTAGTTTTTTCTATTTCTTCGGGGACATTTTCCTTTGCGCTTGCGCTATGGAATTCATACGGTAGTTCGGCTGGGGTTTGTTAGACATTGAGGTGCGCCTTCTGTTGAGCGGCGCTGTTGTGCGTAGTTTTAGGTTTTGATGGAGGATTTTGTAGAAAGATCCGCCTGCCACAGATTTAGGAGCAATTTTATGCTTGATTTTTGTGTTCGGAATGTCTGAGTATTGGAGGAAACCCTCAACTTAGAAGAGACGCGATTCTTCCCCTCGACTATTGGTCATCCGTACTGGTGTTTGTACATGAGGCTCTTTGCCGTGTGACCGAGGGTGATAATTCTGTAGGGGTGGCTCGGTTTCTTGAAGCGTTTCTGAGTCTCTTGGTGTGTCGAGGGTTTGAGTCATTTTTTCCCCTCTTACGGCGTCAGTTGTTGGAATAAATTGGAAACAACGTATTCCTCTTCGCGCGTTCTAGGTTTTGGATTTTACAATTATGTGCCGTTGTTTATTTTGCTTTCACTTGAAATACTTGATTGATTTGCTTTGAAAAGCTTTATTTTTCGGAAATTGTTACTTCTCTTCGGGGATAGAAAGCGCTACTATTGTGATGATGTTTACCACGGCGTAATAGATCTCCTTATCCGTAATACGGTGGCGACGTGACGGAAGAGATTTCAAGCATGTCGTTACTCGCGATGGACACGTCAAGTTTGTTCGACCCCTTCGAGTTTCCTCCCGAAATAGACATGGAGCCTCCGAAACCGCAGCCGAAGTTTCGGGAGAAGTTGGAAATAAAGACGTCGAGGCATCATGATCATAATCCGAAGGTATGTTACATGGTTCCTTTCGATTGGGAATTGTAGGTTGTAGTTTGTAATGTCTCTTTTGCTTCTTTTCTTTCTTTAGGAAACCAGACGTCGTGCTTATGATGATCCTTATCTCTGGAACCAGTTTTCGGGACCTGAGATTACTTAATAGATTTTCCATATTACAGTAGTTGTGGTCAAGAACGATTATTTATCAATATCATCAGCAATTATTTACTAATGCTTTAGGATGTGTGTAATATCAAGGCTGAATATTTTAGGATATGGTTAGATGCCTCCTTAAAACTAGTATCATGCTGGAAGTTGATTCTAGACTTCTAGTATTACTGTACCTCGAATTTTGTGGTGAACATCACCCTATACGCTTTCAATCCTAATGATGTGGAGGGTGCATTTTCGTGTATCGCACGTCAGTCTAATAACGAACAAACTGCTATCCAGTGGATGGATGAATTTTTCCATACCAAACTCAGCTTGCACGATGTAGGTGTTAGGAATACTTAAGTAATCACCTTGTTTGCAATTTTCGCAGGATACGATGGTTGCGAGGGAGTCCGATTTCAAAAGCCGAGACTTTGTGGATATTAAGATACGTCAACATGATGCGCAGTCTAAGGTAAGTTAGTTTTCTGTGTTAGGGATTTGTACGTACGTTCGATGTGTTCTGTTTCCGTATGTCGTATTTTAAATTGTCATCATATTAGAATATTCTGATGCTTTCTTAATCATTGCATTTTTACTACAAATCATTCAAAAACAAGTGTAACAGTCCTGGTTGTATTAATTTGCAATTTTACAATCAAAGGTGGCTGGTCAGTTATTTTATTATTTTTCTCATAGCTTGTTGTATTTATTGCATATCAGGTCCACGTGATTGAGACGCCTTCTCCCACCACTGCTCCGGGGACTTCGGACGTGCAGACCGCTCGTCAGAAGCTCCGGGATTCGTTGACTTCTGCTCTAGATATGGTTGTCAGCAAGCAGTTAGTAAAAAGTGTGTTAGGAGTCGGTGAAGATGCAGAGGTGGATGGTAAAGACGAACCCGAAGCTGGACAGAATCCATCAACATTGGAAGTGTCGCAGCCTTCTAGTTTGTCACAGGTAAGGTTGCGAGTAGCCTGTTTTTTCCTGCCTATCGAGTTTGTTTTACTTGAGGAGATGCATCAACGTAGTTGTTCAGACCTCATTAGAGCCTTGAAAGCGTCTTTTTGTCCTTTTTTTTGTAATGAAGGTATGTCTTGTATCATAATTCATGTTTGGTCTTGTGGATTTGGTCTTTCTGCGTCTTTGATTTTAATTTGTTTATTTGTATCGAGAGTTGAACTTGACACGTTCTTACGTGGATGCAAATTTGTGTGGATCTGTAACAGGAACATGAAAGCCCAAAGGATGGGCATGTTGTTGATTCCCTCGTGGTCGATCTAGGCACCTTAGAATCTGAGACCATGAATATAGATTCGATGGGTGGAGAACTATCAGTCCCGGAACTTGTCGCCAGCGTTGGTGATTATAGATTGAACTTCGATCAAGGTGAATACGGCGACGGAGCAGATGTGGCGGAGTCACCTCTCAAGAAGTTGAAGACAGACTTTGCCCAGTATGATTATGTTCACAGAAAGCTAGAGATTGAGGAAAAGGAGGGCAGAATAGCAGTAGAGGATGTAAAAGGAGGTCTTCATATTGTGGACCAAGCAAGAAAGCTTGCTACTGATATTGAAGCTGAATTGTTTAAGCTCTGTGGGTCCAAGAAGACGTACAACCAAAAAGCTCGTTCTCTTCTCTTTAATCTGAAAGACAAAAGTAATCCAGAGCTTCGGGCACGAGTATTTTCTGGGGAAATTCCTCCCGCAGATTTATGTCGTATGACTGGTGAACAGCTAGCATCTAAGGAGCTCTCAGACTGGCGTAACGCCAAAGAACAAGCCCTTGATAAAATGCTTGTCCTCACTGATGCTGACACAGTGTCTGGAAAGGTTGTCAAAAAGACGCACAAAGGAGAGTTCGTTGTGGATGTTCAGAACGAGAGTACCGTGGATATCGTTCCTGTCGTTACTCGATCAGTATTTCCTGTTAACAAAGTAGAGGAGAAGGCTGAGCCGGAGGTTTCTGTTCAAATAGGAGTTCAGGTCAACGACTCACCGAACAAGTCTAAGTATGGCAGCTCCCCTTCATTGAAACGAAGTAGGTCGGATGAGAGTGACCGTGTAGGAGTGTCTTTATCACATTCGAGCCCGATTGTGGAGGAGCCAAACACCGCGGAAACGACTCAACTAGAGTTACCTGAAACAGAGACTGTCTTGCCTACCATTATGTCACTCGATGAGTATATGGAAGCTCAAGAAGAGGATGCGGGAGCTCAAGAGGATGTATTTGAAGATGCACCGATTGAGCCAAGAGGTTCTACGACACCCAATCTTGGGTTGGAAGTTCAGGAGGTCCCTGATAAAATTGACCCACTAAGTACCACTCCCAAGGCCGTCAAGGAAGAAACTGTTAGCAAGCGTGACGAGAGCCCAAAAGTTAAACATGTGGAGGCGCCGCCAGTGGTTCACAAGCAACCGAGCGAAACTCGAAAGAACGATAAGAACGACAAAACCGGAGTGGCCTGGACTGGTCAAATACAACTAAGTGGTAACCGGCAGTCTCCGTTGGTTGTCAAGCACCGAAGGTATGTGTTTTCCGACCGACAATGTTCGTTCACCGTCTCAGGCTGAGCAATGAAGGGACTTGGTAGATGCTCAAGTGCCTGATTTGGCCTACCACCAAGCTAAGTGTGTTATGTTCTAGCGATGAAGTATTTCTTGTGTCCCTCAATTGATTTTTGCCGTTTCTCAGCTTTTATTCCGTCTTGATTATGATTTCGAGAGCATGACTGAATTTGTTGTTGTGTCTTCTGAAGGAATTTATAGGTTTTAAGTAGTTTTCTTTTCAGTGGTTCAGTGTGTTGATCTTTTGACGTTAAGTCAAAAACTTGCGTTTCTAGCGAGAGCGATTTGTATGTCTCAGTGCATTCGCAGATGGAGTACGACTACTGACACTTGCTGTGTTCTATATGTAATGTTGATGCCCAACTTGTGATCTGTCATGCAGTGGCGAGGTCGTTGACTTGAAGAATTGGCCAAAATCACTTGAGTTAAAAGGAAGGGTGAGATTAGCGCACTTGGACAAGTTTCTTCAGGAATTGCAGCAGTCTCGGTCTCGCGCAGTCACGGTACAGCCTCAAGCTTTTGTGACGTCCTTAATCTTTAAGTCCTGCTCATGCCGAACATTTTGGACAAGTGTTGAGCTATGCTTTTGTACTCAAATCTTTTGTGAATACCAGATCTTTTTTGGTATATACCCTTCTCACGATGCTCTTGCCATGTTTGTAATGCAGTATGCAGATTGTTTTGTCCCTTCCATATGTGTCACCAGTATAGTCACCGGGATAGATTCTCGTTGTTAGTGAATTAAAGCTTTTTTGTGAAAAGATCGTTTTAATTATGGTATGGTCTGGTTTGTTAAAACGTTGGAATTAAAAATACCTAACTACCATGTGTCATCCACAGTCGCTTCTGTTGGCACTGAATTGAAACTTGTATGTCCGAGCCAGACAAATCCAAACCTTTGTAATTGATCAGGGAGAATGTGTTTTCATGCATTAGATTGTTCGGGATGTAGTTTGGATGCACTGCATTGACCTCCCTGCCATCTGCCAGTTCGTCACAAAAAGCTTAGCTAAGCGTGAACGGTGAACGGTGTGATGGTGCCATCTATGTCGGTCTGAACTACACACGAGATTCACAACTATATGTTTTCTGCTAGTTACCAATGGTATTAGATACGTTTGCTTTCTATTGTAGTGATGTTATATAGCCACACTTAACTCAAGATAATGGCTAATGAACTAAGTACTAATCATTCTATTGCAAATTCAAGCATGAAGGTAATATTTTAGCTCATAAGCACACACTCGAAACTGGTAGTCAGTATTCAACGGAAGTTATTAGTACGTAAGTAAGGTGGCTGCTCTCGACTCTAGCGTTTCTCTTGAATTTTAGATTGTGTGATCGTATAATATGGACGTGTTGAGGTGTAAAGAGCCTGGGCCTACAGAAGGTGCTGACGCAATAACTTTGCTGACTTCCGAGTTTTGGGATATGGCAAGAATCTGTTAATCATTCTAAGATTAGAATCAAAGGATGCTGTCAGGGTGAATGGACGACTCTGCATCGTGGAGACGGCCAATCTCAATAACTCATGGGAGTAAACGTTTTGGGCTGTATGTGCATTACATCTACCAGTAGTTGCAAATTGGGCAATATTATCTCACCATTCGTGAAATCTTTCTGTGAGGAGTTCGCAGATTAGACATGAAATATGCTCGCTACAAGTGAGTATATTTTATGCGTTGTGTTGCGCTGGACCGACATGATCCGTTTTTGAAAACTTGGCACTCTCTGCAGTGAAGACCACAATTGCAGATATTGCCAACTCAAGTTCTATAATAAGTGGAGGAGTGGCCTGGTTGGCTTGTAGGAAGCCTGCTTGGTGCAGGCTATTGCAAATTTTCCGCGGCTATTACACGATCCCTTGTTAGGATTGCAAAACTTGCTATATGCCAGAGATGTTTTTGATAGACTCAAACAAGTACAGAATTTATGAATTGACACGCAAATCGAAAACATAGCTCAAGTGACATGTCTCACGTGTAAACAGATTCTATTTGTTTACAAATATGGCATAGTTGCTACGTATACGCACTAGAAATCGAGTAGTCTTTCGAGCATGTTCTTTAGGAGACGACTTCGAACCGGGTAGTTTTATGTGACGTTTGTGTCCGGTTGTCTTATTCAGTGGTCATGTAGGTGATTGTGTTAAGTGTTGCAGAATTTTCATACACTCTCTTGCTCCTCCCTCGTACTCTGCGTTTATCTTTTGTTTTCATCTGATACCTCATAACATCGGTTGAGAGACAATTTCAGCATGAGTTTTTTTTGCATGAAATGGAAATCTCTCTTGATTCTAACCTCTTCTCAAACGAACACGGGTGGGGTGGTCTTTGAGTGCTCCAGATGGAGTCTTGAGTTCGTGAGTCCGATGCAAACTCTTAGCTGTACGCTTTTGTGATAATGCTCTGCACTTAAAATATTTCTCTCCCTGACGAGTGGTCGATAGGTTGCTTTCGTAGCATTCTTCCTTCGTTTCTCATGGTCATGACTGACCTTAATCTATTGTTTTCATCCTTGCAGGTGGTTTCTCTTCTTGTGCAAGATGGGCTCGCAGATCAGGCATCTGCGCATGTGAAGGAGGTTAGTCATCTACTTCTAGTCATCAGATCTTCTCGGTATTACATGCATATGCTTTGCAAGAGATCCGCTCTTCAAAGTTGTAGAATCCGGTATGTATGGAAACGTATTCTGGAAAATATTGCAGAAAGTTTGCCCCACGACCTCTGGGATCTTACGCTCCTCCTGCACAACATTAACTAGTTGTTTTGACGATGTAAGGATTTAGCTGCCATGTTTGTTAAGGATTTATTTTAAAGATATAAATTAGTTGACTGGGTTTGCTGGGCTATGGCGCTCCTGAGATTCTCTAACAGGGATGTTTTGTTAGATGCCCTCGATAGAAAGGCGTGAGATGTGAAAGGCGTGAGATTTCAAAAGGAAGGTCATGTCTTAATTGTCAGAAATGCTGAGCCTTTGGTTACTAGCATAACTCTTGCCATTTAATTTCCATGGAAACTGAAATTCTGAGATTGTTATCTGCATTTTGAAATTTAGGTTTTGAATACGCGACTTGATTTACAAAGCACCAAAATTGGAAATACTAGTTTCCAATTTTGATGGATCAACGAATTATAGTTTATCATCGTTTTTTAATTCTTATTTTAACGTGGACTGTCCATATTTGTGATGGCAACTTCTGTTGGGTATGCTATAAAGGCTAACTGGCAGGCCTAGTCTGATGCGTTGGTTTTTGTAAAAATTGACAGGTTGCAACTCAGTATCAAATGGGAGATAGAGTGGGTTTTGTGGAGCCTCGGTCGGGGTATGAGCTGTACTTGCTACCACCTGGCAGTGGCACCACCAAACTCCTGAGTGAGCACGGACACCAGGAGATCTCACCAGAAGCAGTCGGCAAGGACGTAGTGTTAGTGGGTGTTATTGTGTGGCGTAGAAGCCGCTTATCATCTTCTTCTACTAGGCAGCCTGACCGTAACAATAATGTAAAGAGACATGCGGTTACATCATCAACTCACCATCATGAGTCCAAGAGTAGTCGGGGGGCTGGGGTTGGTCCATCGAAAGATCAACCAAGCAGTGACCAACAACCTAGATCATCGAGGCCGCGAGGCATCAGTACTACTGCATCTACTGTAAGCTCCGCTTCTGCTGCTGCCGCTGCTGGTGCATCATCAATCCCTCACCTTAAATTCCCAGTTGAGTCCTCCCCCACGAAAGAGCCCTCCCCTTCTAGTAAGAACTGGCCGTCCTCTTCTCCTTCTACAACAACCTCTAATGCACATGTGCTGAAATCTCACCATATCCTCCCCGCCCCGTCTGATGCTACAGCTGATATGCCTCCGGGCTTCTCTGTCCGGCCAACCGCTCAACCTTCTTCTGCTGCTGCTGCATCTAGACAGCACCTAGATCCTAGATCAGCCCCATCTTTACCCCCCGCAGACGGTCCTCCCGGGTTCTGGCCCCGGCCGGCACCAGCAGCCCAGCAATCCCTCTCGGAAGAAGATGATGACCTCCCTGAATTCGATTTTAGTGTGCATAGCGTAGCTGTTGCAGCGGGGTCCCCCCCTGGACAGTTCAATCCAGTGGGATCGCCCCCTATTTCTCATATCTCCCAATTTCCATCTCGTCAGAGTCCTTCCCGAGTAATAGTACCACCACTTGAGCAGGGTAATAACACTGTTCCACCTGCTGACTTTAACTCCGGGTATCCACCTAGACCTCCTGGTCCCCCTCCCCCTCCACAGGACCCTGCTGCTTCTGCTTTTCTTTCCCGACCTAATTACTACCCTGCAGTAGCAGCTGCTCCCATGTCTCAGGAGGGCGATCAGTTTAGGCCTTTGCAACAGGAGCCTCTGAGAGTAGGAGGTGGGCAACAAGCAATGCTGGGGGCAATGCCACAACAGCAACAGTATGGGGGGTCTATGCCAGTGGGGGCTGCACCTCCTTTGAGGAATGATTTGCCAGAGTGGCGTCCTTCAGCTCAGTTCCAACTCCGGCCTCCTCTGTATGAGGGGGCTGCGGCACCCCCTCCACACCTCCATTTTGACCCGGCAGCGACTGTGGGTGGTGCTCCACCCCCTCTATTGCCTGTGCAACAACAGGATATGTCTTGGGCCCCTCCTCAACACCATCAACAACACCAGCAGCAAGCCCCACCCACGATTTTGCCGCCGCCGCCACCTCCACCTCCTCAATGGCAACCTCAACCTCAACCTCAACCTCAGGAGCAGCCGCGCAGTCATTTCCAACCTCAATGGCAGCAGCATTCTAATCACTTCCAACAGCAAGCTCCTCAACAACAACAGCATATGGCTCCTCCTGTTAGGCCTGTGGATCCGAGAGGTGGTCCTTTTAATACTTGGGAGGCCACAGCGGCTCCTCCCCCCTGGGATGCGGCTGGAACTCGAAATGCAAACAACAGCAACAACAATGAGCACCATAGAGATAATAGAACTAGTGGTGACCACCGCATGAAGGATTCTCGTTCTAATGACCAGCTCTCATGGCATGACAACAGAGACAACCACAGAAATGCCAATGGTGGGAGGTCTGATTTTCGGCGAAGGTAGCCTTAATTATAATTGATTGAAAGTGAAAAGCTCTAGTAGCACCCGTCCATTTTAGTTTTTTGCAATGCGTGAGGAGGAACATGAATATATCAAATTGTCCCACTGATAACTTGGTGGGAGTTGAATTTTCAAAGATATCATACGTAATGATATCTGGACGCCAGCAGTTGATGGCACATGAGCTCTCATCTTTGTATGTAAAAGACTTGTGGTTGATTTCTTCTGTTGGCAGAGAATTTTGGGACGACCAGAGCTGCATTGGAGCCTTGTGATAGTCAGAACTAGCACTTCTGAGTTTTTGGAAATTTGGATTTTGGATGCACATTAACATGAATTGTTGTATCTTCAGTGACCATGTATTACATGGCCTTTCAAGTAATCAACAGGACTGTCATGTTGTGCAAAATTGATGTGTGGTATTTGCATTCTCATCCTTGAGCAATGCCATTGGTTTATGGAGAATACTGACATTAGTTTCTGAGGATTAGAATGGAGTAAGAGTCACCCAAGTCTAAGCTTAGATCAACTGCTGGCATCGGATCTGCTGTGAAGACTGATATAGTCAATTTTACATGTGACTATGTGACTTGTTTGTTTGATAACAAATGTGGCTGATACTCAGAATCAATTTTTTCACTAAACTACACTGATTTGTCCCAGTGCGTGTTACAAAATAAACCTACAGCAAATTAAATTTACAAGGGAGGAATATTTTTACTTATGATGTTTCTAATGACTTTTCAACATAAATTTTACTAGTACAAAATTGTTCCTCCTTATGAAAAAATTATAATGGCATATACTTTTATTTCATAATACAAACTAATAGGAAAAATCAGTGCATTGAAACATTTCAGCTGTTGGATGGATGTGGCTGTGACATACAATAATTGTAAGCCATGCTATTAGTACCACAACTTAGTTGAGCCCATTTTATTACATTGATTTGTCCTAAAGTAGGAGGTGCATAATCTGTCCATTTAAGAGCATACTGGCTTAGGATCTTTTCTATTCATCAAATCATTTTCTAACAATTTTTTAGTGAAAGAAGAGACAAAGACACATCTATGACAATTTGATTTGTAAATTTTAGACCTAAATTTGAATTAGATACGATTTTGTAAGCTTACAAGAGTAGGATGCTATTGAAGGCCATAGGTGCTACCATTAAATGTCAAAAAGTTGTCCACTGATGGTGCATATGGTGTCTCAAAATGAAGGCATACAAACCTTAAATTGGAACAACAAGGCTTATGTAATTGCCTAGGATGGCACAAAATGTCCCACTACTCATAACTCCACATTTTATGCACTGAAATTTTGTCTATTTCCAAATCAAATTCACTTCCCAACCACTCATAAAATTGTACAATAGTAATTCCAAAATGGTATCAATTCATCACATGTCAATTATTCTTTCTTAAAGTAACACTTCATAGTTTAATTATGGGGCATGCATAAAATTAGCACCTTCTACCTTATTAGTTTGTCTTATTAACAAGGGGAGGAAATTAAAGTCAACTAAAATTTTTAAGTTTGTGGAAATTGATCAAATTCATTCATGTTTTTGCTTACACTAATTTAATAGTTTTAGAACTAAAATGTGACTTTGATAAACTAGTGTCACATGCACCAATAGGACAAATCATTGTATTGTTGATCATGCAATACTATGGAAGGGTTCAAATAGTATGACTCACCTTAATCCCTAAAGTCTCAAAGTCCCTACAAGGGACTTTTGGGATTTTGGGTAGGCTTGTGTGACATAATTTTTTGAATTTTTTTTTGAAGATAGTAAATTAGATTAGCTTTATAGGAATATAATTTTGATTTCAATCGGCACCCATGAGCAAAAGTTATGCCACCGAAGTCCAAAAAGTAGCTTGAAGGGCAACCCAAAAAAAATCACAAAAAATTGAATTTTTTATTTTTTTAATTTTTTTCCTCAAATATTACATTTTTGTCTACATCTAAAGCTTTGAATCATTCTATTTGGACTAATGATGAAAAAGTTATGGACAATCTTATTTTTTGGGCAATCTAAGTGTCTTTTTGAAACAAAATTATTTTCTTCACTTTAAATGCAAATATCTAGCAATCAACGTTGTCAAAGTTTTTGAAAATTCTTCCATGCATTCTTACACTAGTCTAGTTTAGGATTCTATGATTAGATATTAAAATTAATTAATTAATTAATTTTGCTCTTTGCAATAAATATGACAGTTTTGAGTGATCTTTGATGAAAAAAGGGCCTTGGGACTTTAGGGGTTAAATAATATACACATTTCTTTTCTTGAAATTTTGATATCTATGTTGGTCAATTTCTTAGTATAATTGTAGTTGTTTCCAGTTAGATTTTACCTGAATGTGAGATTGAAGAAGGTACCGGCCATTTGCAACTCACAAAACAGCAAGAAAGCACTATTTAGGAATTCTAATTATACCAGTGTTCAAGGGTATGTTGAAAAGTAAGTGTTATAAACAGTAGTGCGGGTCAGCAAAACATATTTCTAAAAACAATTGGAATTGTTTTTCTCATAGAAAAAAAAATTGTGGAGAAAAAACTAATTTTTTAATTTTTTTAGCAGCCCTTGAAATACATTTGCCAACTTTAATTAATTATTTGACAAGGATTGTTGACCTTGACCACCAATTACAGTAGCAATTTATCAGTTTAGTTTTTTCTTTCATCCGTTATATCCTTCTACACAATTTTTTTTTTAAAGGATGAAAATTGAATTTTTTTTTGTTGAAAACTTATCCTAGATTGTCAACTAAATTCTTTGTCCTCAACAAAATTCTCTAATATTCAATTTTTCAAGCTGCAAAATACCCGCTTTCATTCTTAAAAACATTCATAGTTGAAACTTCACCTTTGGGTAGGATTGGGAATAGTTCATTAGATTACTTTGAACTTTACAGTCTTTAATATGCTAAAAATTAATGTGCTAAAATAATAGGATGTAGAAATTGCAAGTTAGGATTAAGCACGTGAGCAGTCGTTCGAAATTTTTAGAAAAATTCTTTTGTTACCTATCGGTTGCGCTCAATTTTTTTGAAATTATCCTAACTTACTTTGCATGCAATGAGCAGTTTGGTGTGATAAACAATCTTCAAGACGAAGCTACTTAAAGGCCTTCACTCTACAACAATAACCACTTACCTTTATTTCTTGCGCTCCTGATCACGGTCTGCTTCTGATCACTACTTGTTGTACCACTCTCTATGTTATGCCCACAACTTTTGATCAAGGCTTCAAATCACAAATGACTTTTGGGAGTTGGAATTTGACTTCATCTTTTCATTTTTTTAGTTGGATAAATTTTGAAAAAAAATTGTTTGTTAATTATTTGTAAATGAGGTCTACAATAATATAGACTTCTATAATAAATTGATTACATAATAGAAACCAATAAAAAAAATTATTATAAAGGTGATTGCAAAAGATTTGTATTATTTTGCATCATGTTTTGAATGAATGTGTTCTTCAGCAAAACTTTAAAAACAAAGATAGGCCATGTAGCCAACATTTTATATTAAAGGGGAATATGATCATATTAAATCTATTTTGATGTTTTTAATATATTTTATAAATAACTTGGTAATAAATGTTGATTTTTGTCACATTTATGGTTTTAAAAATTGAGGTAATATTGATTACATATCCTCAAAAATTTGAAGCTCAAAAATTCTTCTGACATACTTGCAACTATTGTAAAAACAATTCTAAAAACAACAATTCTACGTTCTATAGAAGTTGTCAAATTTAGCTCTCTTCAACATATATTTTTTCATATAGAAAAAGTTGGTAATTATCCATAAAGTTTTTATAAATGGCCAAATTTAGTATTACATTTTCTGAATCATTTTTTATGTTTTATAAATTAAAATGTCAAAGTACCTATTTTGTATTCTTTAGATATTTCCTACTAAAAAAACTATTCTATGCTTGATATTTCTATATATGGTACAATCTTTTCAAAGGTTAGATCTTGTTTATGTTTTGTTTATTTGTTAATTTAAGTTTTCAAGGACTTTAGAAAAAATCAAGATCAATAAAATTTAAGTTAAAAAAATGTTGAATTCTCTTGGAAATTATTATGAGAAGGAGTCATAAAATAAATTAATTAATGTTGTACATGTAACACTATTAGAAAATGGGACACATACAAATCTTAGAATAATACTTCTTAATGTTCCTTTCATCAAGGCACCAAACTCTTGAAAAAAAAATTAAAATGATTATTAATTTTCAAAAATATTGTTGAACCACTTTTTTCACTTTTATTAATTATTCAATACAAAATGTCAACCCTGATAGCCAGGTATGGTAAAATATAACAAACAACTATTTCTTGCAATTACTCATGAGTGATTATACAAAGTTCAATTACACTATATCTTTAGTACTCTATACTTTCAATGTAAGGATTCAATTGGTCAAAGATGGTGGGGTGCATTTCATTGATTATTAAATACACTTCCTTTACGAGGTCAAAGAAAAGAGCTTATAATGAAATAAAACTAGGATTGGAATGAACCTTCAATGGTCTACACCCCCAAATTTTGGATGCAATATATTTTTTTGTATTTGATATAAAAGGTTCATAAATTGAACTTTACATTAGCAACAACTTTGTTCTTGTGGTGAGCCAAATCCAATAACATTTTCAATTTGGATCATTCTTGCACCTTCTACATGTGTGAAAAGCTCCAAAATAGTAACATTTTCAACTTATATGCCATAGGGAAGGAGTATGTTCGACACATGTCATCTAAATAATTAATTAAAGTCTAAAAGGATAGTCTAGAAAAAAATAATCTTTGTAGTGAATTTTTTTAAATAGTTGTAAGAAGTTGTTTCTTAAGAAAATCAAATTCAATCACATCTACAATGTGGCAAAAGAGGCAAAAATGGTGGTCCTCCAAAAATCGCCCCCCTGCACCGTAGATTTGAAGGTGGGGAAATTAATTGAAATCGTCCTATTTTTTGTAGGTTTCATCACAACTGCCGTGGTGGAAGGTGGCTAGGGTTTGTCTTCCTCCAACGCCCCTGATTCTTCTTCCTCTAACACCCCCAATTAGCGGAAGGCGGCAAGGACGATTCTTCTTCCTCATGTTTCTTCTCGGAGGTAGAGCTCTATCACCGCATGGTTGTTCTTCCTTCGGGACTGATAAACTTGAGCACATCAAGTTGGAGACAGGTTTACAAAGGAAAAGCCTACTTGAAAACCTTAAGCACAAGGTTTGTTTTGGTGCATAGGAGGGTTGTTCTAAGAGCCTACTTTCTTTTTGTAAGTTTTTTTTCTAATGCGCAAGGTCCATCTCGGATAAATCCTTAGATGGCTTCTTCACCTTGGTCCAATCTAGTAGTGAAGGACGGTTTGAATTTGCTTTCCAAATTTGCTTTCCAATGTCAAGTTGTCAAAATTGTGTTACATGAAATTAATTATCTGTCTACTTTAACTTTGTGAAAGGAAGCTTGGGTAGTAGACTGTATTGCTAATGAGCACGCTCTTCGTCCTTGATTCATTGGAGCTCTGGCACAACATTGTTGTTTCTTCCCGCTCAAGCTCCAACAAGGCTTTGGAGGCACGTCTACAAAGTGTTGCTTGGCGGGTTTCGATAAGCTTTCTAAATTCTGATCTTTTATTTGAGAGTTTGCCTGTTTGTAAGTTTTTTGAACACCATTTTGATGTAAGCTTTGTGATTCAGGTGTAATAGTCTGAGGTTTATGGAGGCGACCGTGGCAAAATAAGATCATTGTTGAGATTTCACTCAGACTTAGACTTTGTATTGCCTGAAACATGTTATGTGTTCTTTGTTTTAGGTTAGAATTCTAGTTTGCTTGTATAGACCATTCCCATGTGGAATGATGATACATTTATTAGTATTGCAACTGAATGCATATTTTGTTTATGTTGGTGATTTACAAAGAGTGCATTGCTTGAAACATGTCACAAGAAACTAGTAGGTGTACAAATTTTTGTTGGAGTTGCTGGTTCTCAATACTTTGTAAGTGTTTTTTGATATTCACTTCACCATTTCTTTATGTTCAACAATGTGCTGATCTTTGTTTTCAACAGGGTTTGAAGATGCCACCTTTATCTCAAATCTTGAAAAGAACAGCCCAAGAATCAACAGGAAATCAAAACACTAGGTTCTTACTACTACAACAATGAAAACTCTTGTTGCCCCAAATGTAACTGAGACATTTATTTTTCCAAATGTAGCTTAAACATCTATTGAGAAGTCAAAAAATACCCAAGGGAAAATGGCCGCCAAAAAAAATTCCTTGAAAAACCCTTCATTGTCCAAAACTCATACTCAAGCTCCTCCATAGCCCAAAAAGTTGGATGTGAGTGTCACCATTTCCGGGGGAAGTGATGACATTTCCATTGACCTACTGGAGAAGGTGGAAGAATTTCTCCAGAAGGAGTGCATCTCTGGACTTTATTCAATTGAACGAGGTGGAGCTCTAAGCAAATTGCACTTGCAAATGGTATGTCGAATTTTAGCTACTTCAGTTGCCATAGTTAGCAAATGAATCAAAGTTTACCTTGGATGGAATGATGTAAAGAAGGCCCCAGTGAAACACCACATTCTCACCAAAACACTTTGTAATATTGGACTCTATACTTTTATTGGAATGTTAGAATATTGTGTCAAAGACAAAGATGAAGAGCATTTTTCAATGTGTGTACAAAAAGTCACAACTGAACAAATCAAAGGAGTTGAAAAGTACATCAAACATGGTACTCCGTTTGCGGAAAACATAATTTTTCTGACTCATACTAACCTCATCGAGAGGATTGCCACATATTGCAAATATAAGTTGAAAAAACAATTGGGCAGTATTCTTCCAGGCACTATGTTGCCAATGTTGTGTTCATGACAATATATTCTTTTTACTTTGTGGGTTCTATATGTCCACCAAGGTGGGATGGAATACAACAGGATAGCGACACTTTGGAAGTACATGATGAATCCAAACACCGTTGATATGGATGATGTCACTCAAATATTCTTTGAGCATAGAAATCCTCGTTCCCGCCTTGCTAATTTAGATTGGCAACGATCCACATCGAACTTGGGTGAGGCACAAGAAGGTGCTGAGCACAATTATACAATTCCAAATAATGCTCTAATACTCCTATTTTTTTAGTGTGAAAATTTTGAAGTTCTTTCATTAAAGATGGAATTTTAGTTACACAAGTATTTGTTCTTGTTAACATGATTTGTGATTGTTGTCGCAAAAGATGTTCCAAACAAATCACAACATTGGAACAATATTATCGTCATTAATGGCATGCAAGATGCAGGTATCTCTAATGTAGATTTGCATGAAAGCACTCCTTGACAAAGGTCTTTGAACGTCATCTGCGCCCATGTACATACCGGTTGTTTGGGGGGACCGTGACTGAGAGAACGATCTGCTACTGTAATTGTTAGTACTGCATTCAGGTCACATATTTCTTTAATTTTTGAACACGGCTTTCTTCCATTGAGGTCACATACTTCTTTACTTTTTGAACATGAATTTCTTGGAATTCATTTTTACACTTTTTTCCCATAAACACTTTTCCATGAATTTCTTTGGAGTTTTTATAATCTGAAAATTATACATTTTGTACATAAGTGCCTTGAGAATCCCTTTGAAAAGATTAACAACAAATGGGGTATTGCCACATGTACCCCCTTTGAAAAACATGTGAAAATCATGTGAAAGTATCAATTTGTCACAATGGTCAAAAGAGGCAAATAGTGAAGGACATTTGGCATTGAATATTAGTTGTGAACCATCACATTTTGCATTACTTCATAACCATGAACAATTAATTATTTGTTAATGTAATTAAAATGATCTTAATCCCACTTTCAATGTTAATAAACCATTATTTGAATGTGACTCTGTAGAGTGAGATGAAATGGTTTCTTTGTCAGTAGTAGTAAATTGGTACAAATCATGTGGCTTTATTTCCCACCATCTTGCATGACTTTGACAATTTCAACTCTTTTATTTATTTTTATTTGAAATGACATGATAGGGCATAAATTTTGATATTTTTAGTATCTTTGGCATTGTTCGACATTAATTTTTCTGCATTTCATCCATTGCATCCAATCTTTTTTATTTTTTCAGTTAAATTATTTGGAATTATTTTCTATCAAACTTGCTCTTTTCCTTGAGCATAGTGAGGATATCATTATATTTTATATGGCTTTCAAATGTAAGTTTCTAATTGTTGAATTATCAATCCAATGGTATATGTCTTATTATATTTTACTACATATATCATATTATGGGATTAAAATATGATTTCATATATTAAGATGGTTCCCTTCATAGTTCATACCTTTGACGAATAAGGAATAATTATTTCTTATAGATAAGTCTCTAAGCTAAGCTCTAGAAGTCATATCATAGTTTTATATTTTCCATCTTGTATCTTTATTTTCATGTCCAAAATGTATATACTTGAAAATTTAATGAAATATTTGTTACCTTGTAGGATGATTATATACCTACTTATAAATTCAAATCTTTAATCACATCAATCATTGGAGGTACACCATTGTAAGAGAATATAGAATTCAAAAAGATAAATTCAATTGACCTCTTGTTATATTTTGTATTTCACTTGTAAGAAATGAGAACCCGTGATATTTCAAAAGTGAGAGACTTCAAATTCTTATTATCAATCCATTCAAGAATTGAAGTTGTAGAACAAGAGATACAAAGGTTGAAAGATGGATATATGCACTAGACTCAAATTTGATCTCTAATAAATGATTCTACAATGTATGGTGTTTTTTCAATTAAGAAGCAAGTATCAATTCGCTAAAAGGATAATATGTAATTAAAGGCATCTCAAACCTAACAAGATGTGGAGAATTAATCATTTGAATTGTGAATTTTTAAAATAGAAACAAGAAAATTATTATAGTTATTTAAAAATATATAATTCTTTCATGCAATGTATATTAACAATGTATGACAAATTTACTTTACAAGAAACCACAAAATTTTGCTTCCACATATAGCATGTTGTTTGACATTGAATATATTGAAATGTTCGGAGGTGGATTCTACCTTGCATTCTCCATAGCGGTACTATTCTATGAGCATGCAAGCATGAGCATTTGAGCGTTGAGCTCAAAATTTTGAAAAAGCATTAGAAAATTCAATATTATTTCTAAAAGAAGATTATATCTAAAACATTTGGTCAAATTTTATTATTTTTAATAAATTTTGGTATCTATTACCGTGGGTCTATTATTGTGGACCTATTATCGTGGATCTATTGCCGTGGTTATATAGAATTTGGATGAAAATTCTAATTTTTAATATTGTCTAAAAAAATTAGAAACTGTATACACTACAAAGATGAAGAACTCAATTGATGTGAAAGACAAATGGAAATAGAAATAAGGTTGTATAGAATATTCCATCAAAGTACAATATTTGTTCCCAAAAGAAATTAATGCTTTTGATGCTAAATGTATAATCTCTAGCTCTATTGTCTAGGTTTGAGTTTTTTGAGATTAGGGTTCAATTCAGTATGCTTGTTCTACCTAGATGTTTGTTTGTTTGATCACGTGAATATGGATGTGTAGAGCTCTTGGGGCCAATGGGAGAAGCTTTATAGACCTGAGTTTGAATTTTTATACAAGCTTTGGATTGACAAAGTTTATTTTAGAAAGGAGTGAGATTGTTACACCAATTTTTTTATACACCAAATGCTTGGGTTCACTGGGATTCATTTGAAATGGAAAGCACTTTGTCACACTAAATTTTATTTTTGCCAATGGAGGGAACCAAAACTTTAGTCTTAATCTACTGGTCAATGGACTTGTTTTAGGAAAATTTTGTTGATAAGGATTATTTTTATATGTAATGAACTTTGTTACATTGAATTTTATTTTGGTTGATCACTATCTTGTAGCAGTGTGGGTCTTCTCAAGGTTGAAAGAAGGGTACCCGCACTTCTATCTTAGTGTATTGATAATCAAATTTATTAAGATTTTGGAAGAGAATATTTGGTTGATAAAAAAAAAATTGTAAAAAATGAACTTAATTACATCAAATTGTTGATTAGTTGATCATTATCCTCTTGTGGGACCTTCCACGGGGATCCAACTTTTTTGTCTTGATTTAATGGTTGTTTAGTTGATCACTCCTCTTTTGTTGTTTGGGACCTCTCAAGGCCAAGGGGAGGATTGAATACTTGTTGTCTTTATATGCTACTTGTTGAACTTTGCTAGATTTTAAGGAAAAAAAATTGGTAATTAGGATTGTTTTGAAATGGAATGAGCTTGTTCCATTGAAGATTTAGATTTTTGTGATCTCTCCCCTCTTATTGCTTGGGACCTCTCAGGGTCAAGGGAAGAATTGATTGAGCACTTGCCATCTTGATGTGCTATTGTTGGACTTTGCTAAGTTTTAAGAAGAAAAATAATGATAATCGGGATTTGTTTGAAATTAAATGAAGTTGTTCTATTGAGATTTAGATTTTATGATCACTCTCTTCTTGTTTCTTAGGACTTCTCAATGCCAAGGGGAGCCTCCTAACAACGGATTAAATTATTATTATTATTGTTTTGGTGGTTAGGGTTTGCTGCAAACAAACTATGCCAAGTGCCCCCTTTATTGGTGATGAGACAAATTTTCCATACAATTAGTAAGTGCAATTTTACATGGCCAAGTGAAAAAATGATTGATTACATCTTTTTAGCTCTTTCATTCAACTCTTGAGGACCTATTCGTGTATATGAGATTTTTTTATATAAAATTTGACTTAAAGCTTGGGTTCAATTTGATTGTGCTTGTACAAAGGTCAACTTTTTTTTAATCACATGCTAAATTGTTGAAGGGAATTCTTGGCGCCAATGGGATCTTCCAACCACATAGCCAATGATCAAGAAAAAATAAAATTTGTACTCTACTTCTTTCATTTAGCTCTCAATTGTAGCATTTGGTGTTTTTTTATCATAAGGCTTGAGATCCAAGTACCTTGTGGTGCTGATGGAAGCTAGAGTCCCATGTTCCAATGATTTCAAAATTAATTAATTTTTTTATTGTGATGTCACTTCAGTTTTAACTCAATATCACTTATTAGTAGAATTAGATTTTTTTTTTACCAACTAACTTGAGATTCAGGGAACTTGAAAGCAATAAAGCCAATATTTCTTTTTTCTAAACTTCATATGTGTATTGTGATTTACTTGCTATAGCTTAAAATTTCTTCTCTATATTATAGTGCGCACAATCTAATATGCTATACTCCCATTTATTGACAAAATAAAAAAATTAGTTCAATACTTCAACCCTAATTCTCTAGTATTCTAATGTCTATAGGCATAGGTCTTCACTCTAAAAAATTATGCTCACAAAATAGCAACCATGATCTTGCAATTTGTGGTCAAATTTCTTGAATTTCTTCCACACAATTTTATTCTAGTTAAGTGCAAGATCCTATGGTTAGACCTGCCAAAATTTAATGAATAAATTTAAAAGTTCACACTTTGCAATAGAAATGGCAGTTTTGAGTGATTCTTGAAGAAAAAAAAGGCCTTGGTCCTTTAAGGATTAATATAAAATCATCTATAGTACTACAATATCTAAAATGCACGAACCTAGAGAATGAGTGCTAAAACATGTATATCCAAAACTAATCTTGATACCAACAATCAATCCTCAATTGATACTATGGTAGGACCATATAGCTCTTGGGCTCTAAAAGTGTCTTCTAAAGTAGAGGTACACTTTGCTTTCTCATTGCACCAACAACCTAGTGTTAAGGTTCAACAAACTTACAAACTATTTATTGTGCCACTCAAAGAATTTTTCATAATATAGAGTACAATTGATATCTTTATCTTGCATAATTAACATTCAATTCTTATGCAATCCCAATCAAGTATACCAGATTTTAGTTTCAAAAAAGAAAAATCCCATTTTGGGTTAATTTTTTCATTTAAATTTCATGGTTTTATATGATGATTCATTGAAAACATAAGTGGTGAATTCGTTTGCATAGATATATAGGAAACATCCATATGCACATCCCTCTATAGAGATTTCAATGTTTGGAGGTGACAGTGCCCTAATTTTAAAAAATAGATATCAATTTGTTGTAATTAGATTTTGGCAAGGTAATTTTACCACCATGTTCAAATGCACAAAATTAGTTACAATGCAAGGGTCAAAATAGCAAAATCTAGTCAAAATATAAAGATATCTATTTTACAAAATTAAATCATATGACACCGCACATTGAACTCTTTCTAGATTATATATTTGTTACTAAAACCCTAAAGAACTTTCTGTCCCCTCGGGGACAATTTGGGTCCGAGTAGGTTCCTATGACCTCATTTTTTAGTGAAATTTTTTGAATTTTTTTGAAGATGTGCAGTTTTGCAAGAGCTTTGTGGATATATAATTTTTATTTCAATCAATGCCCAAGAGAAAAATTTATAGCACAATAAGCCAAAAACAGAGGTCAGCGAGCAACACAAAAAAATCACAAAAAGTCAAAAATAAATAAATTAAAATTCTTTCTAAAATTGAATATTTTGTCTATATTTGAAGCTTTGATTCATTCTATTTGGACTAGTAATGAAAAAGTTATGGACAATCTTAGTTTTGGGGGCAATCTAAGCATCTTTTTGAAAAAATAACTTATAGAAATCCCTTTTTAATGCAATTTTTACAATTTTCCAAAAAAATTGTTAGGCAAGGTTCCATTTTCTTGCTAGAACAATCTCACTATTGGAATTGTTGTATTTCAATTCCATCTTAGAGCTATTAACGATTTAGTTTTTCCTTCAATCTTGAACCTACTTCTACTTATCAATTTTTTAATGAGTAAAAGTTAAGTGTTTTTTTCTTAGATTTTCAACTCGAGTATATAATATAAAAGCTTAAAAATTCAAAATTGATAGTACAAAAAATTTAAGTCAAGAAGATTCAAAGCCAAAAAATCTAGTCAAACAAGGTGCAAAGAAACTTGTTTTCTTCACTTTGGATGCAAATATCTTGCAATTTATGTGGTCAAAGTTTCTGAAATTTCTTGTATACATTTTTATACTAGTCTAATATAAGATTCCATGGTTAGATATGCAAAAATAAAAACAATTTTTAAAGATTTTTTCTTTATGCAATAGAAGTGGCAATTTTGAGTGTGTTTTTTATTGAAAAAAAACCTTGGTCCTTTAGGGGTTAATGGGGTGTTTTTTTTAATGTGAAAGATGTGCATATGGATGTTTCCTATTACAAATCTATGCAATTGAATCAAAAAAATTCCAAGGCTTCTATACCATGCAAAAAAGTTTTGAATGGCAGAATAATCAGTTATAATTTTATCATCGGACCTTACTATATGTTTCAAGAGGTGAGCACTTTTAGTGACCATTGTGTTTCAACTTCAAAAACTCACAATTAATTCCACAAAGCTCCCCAAAACATGAAACGACTTGGGTTATGGTAGAACCATACATTGTAGACCAGGGACCCATTCCCATTCAACCTGTAGGATGTACTATTTCCAACTAAGGTTGCAACAAATTTTCAACCTAAGCTTTGAATTTGTTTTTCTCTCTTTTTCAAAGTTAAGACTAATCGAATCATGATACATGTTCCAAAGCAGTGAGCAAAAAATAGTTCTTGAATGATCGGCATTGGAAGACTCTACATGTCAGAGATAGGTTTGGACCAGCTGACGGCTTTCAAAATTCATAGTAATTTCAATTCGAGGTATAAAATTACAGAAAAAATGAAATCCCCTTGATTTCTATCTTCCTACATGGCAGAAAATTTACATGACTTATACTGCTCCAAAACATACACAGATCGCTTAACCCCTGAAAGACCGTTGTCCCTTTGGGAGACAAATAGGATTTCGGGCAAGTACCTACGGGCTGAATTTTTGTTGTGATTTTTTGAAACTTTTTTCAAAAATAGAAAAATTGATAAGCTTTGTGGGAATATAATTTTTTCACAATCAGTGCCCGGAAACAATAGTTATGACCAAATAAGCTCAAAACAGGGGATGGGGGGCAGCCTGGGCAGCAAAAAAAATATTAAATTAAATTAAATTTTCTCATATAATATATTTTGGTCTATTTGGAAAGCTTTGATTCATTTCATTTGGATTTGCTATGAGAAAGTTATGGACATTCTTGTTTTTCGGGCAGTTAGAGCATCTTCTTGAAAAAGATAACTTCTAGGATTATTTCTGAATGCAATTTCTCAAATTCTTCAATTTTGTTTTTTTCATGGTTTAGTTTACTTGCTTGAACAATCTCAGCATTGGAATTAATGCATTTTAATTCCATCTAAAATATATGAATATTTTAGATTTTCCTTCTATCTTGTACCTACTTCTACTTAACAATTTTCCTAAGAATGATAATTAAGTTTCTCTTAACTTTTCTTTTTTTCCTAAACTCTCAACTCAATTCTCTACTGTAAAGATTTAAAGCTCAAAATGTTGTAGTGCAAAAATTTTAAGTTAAAAATGTTTGAAGTCAAAAAATCTAGTCCCGCAATGTGCTGAAAAACTTGTTTTTTTTTCACTTTAAATGCAGACATATCTTGCAATATATGCGGTCAAAAATTCTAAAACAAATTCCACACATTCTTATACTAGTTAGATTTATTCTTTGCTATAGAAATGGCTATTTTGAGTGTTTTTTGGGCAGAAAAAAGGCCTTGGGCCTTTTGGGGGTTAAGTGGTCGACGATAGGTGGTTCTACTATAAATGCCAATTCCATTCTCCTTTCAAGAAAAATCCACTGAATTTTTTGTTTTTTTCAAGAAGTCTAACCTACCCCCAAATTCATTTTCAGCTCTTGCGTGTGCACTTTATGGACCTCCCTACCTCACATGTAAGGTAAACCAGCCCATTACGGTCAGATGACCCATAGTGAACATCTTATGACCCCATGATGGTTTTTCAGACCACAATCAATATCTAACCTGACACTTACGGAGTGATTAGTGACCTCATTAGGAACATCCAATTTTTTCAGTGTAAATCATTGTAGGAAGTGATTTTTCATGGCATTCCACATTAGAAATTATTGTGACCGCTTTAGGTGATTATGATGAGTATATTGGATACACTTTTTGTTGTTGGTTATGGGGCAGCCTGTAGACCGTGTTGGGAAGATACACTTCAAAAATACATAACTAATTCATACTTTGTCTGAAAAATAAAATTTCAACTGCTCTCACTATTTCTCACACTTATCTTTGAGTGAGAAAAAAAATTGAAAATTTTCAGCAATGGCACGAGGGCAGACTCGAAATTCTGACCACAATGAGCTGGTTTACCTTACCATTGACAAAACCGAATCACATCCGTTCCATGACCTTGACTTTCCCGTACTATTTTTTTTTTATCACACCCATCCGTTTCCTGTTGATTTCAGGTGTACCAACCTTTCCCCATTGAATGATGCATCCCTTTCTACATGGCATTCAGTGCCACCACCACCGACATATGATCCAACCGGCTTTCCCCCCGGGGCCACATGATCTGGGGGGTGCCGATTACGTTACGGTATGCATTTTCTGCACCATGACATGCACTAAGGTAGGCACCCCCCAATTGGCACCTGACCTTAAAGCGCCATCTACAGGTTGTGTACATTTCCAAAATCAGTTATGTACCTATTTGGATGGAGCACTTTCAGAAACAAACTTTGACCCTTAATAACTTTTGCATACGGTGTCCAAATGCCACGTTCTCTGATGCGTTGGAAACTCCTTTCACTTGCCAACAAGAATATATGAAAATTTGACCAGTGTAATAGTAGTAACTAGTCTCAATAGCAAAAAGTGGAGGTTTTGGGTGTACCCACCTCACCTTACCAAAATGAACTGAATCCTGGATCTTAACTCCCCCTCCCTCCCACCCAGAGTCCCAGCTCAGTTTGCCAGTCCAGTTGGCCTGTTGGCTCGATGAGCTATTAATAATTACTGCGGCAGTTGTTGTAACTGTTGTGCAGTCATCTGTCCGGAGAGTCCGGACCTCCTGAGCCAATGATACCTCGTTCAGCTCACACTTATAATTGCTCTTAAATTGCTCCCTGTCTGCCATCCCCCAAATTGCCGCCAATGCGCATGTGCTCCAGCCGCTCCACATGGTTGCCCTCCACACTAACCACTTGGTCCAGCCAACTGGTGAGTGTAAGTTTACTGCCCGCAGGTGGCCCCTCCACGGCGCCATGAGTTAATTGGTAGAAACACATGTACCGGATCATTTAAGTGATTTTTGCGACACATGTTGAGTATGTATGGAGGGGATGCATGTTTTTTCTCTGTAAAAAGATAGGAAATATGGGGATTGCATTTTTTTTTATAATTTAATTTTTAAAATTGAAATTATTGTATTTTTTGAGAGCCAAAAAAGTAATCTGAGCCTGTAGCCAAAGTTTAGAGTCTTCCAATTCTAGTCATTCAAGAACTTCAGTACTTCCTACTTTCTTGCTTACTACTTTGGGACATGTGTCATCACCTTATTAGTTCCAACCTTGAGAAGGAAAAAACAAAACTACATTCCAAGCTTCGGGTGGAAATCTGTTCCAACCTTAGGTTGGAAATAGTTGCATGCTATAGGTCGAGTGTGAGACCCTGGTTGGATAAAGGTGTTTTTACCTTAATGACAAAAGTTAACAAAACGGTGAAACAACTTCTTGGTATCTACTACCGAGTATCATACCTATGTTACATGGAATAGTGAAATTAGGTTTGAAATTTGACAATATATAAATATTTATTGTTACTGTACAAGGATGCAATAATTTTCAACCCAGAACCATGTGTGTGGTGGCATAGGGTGGTGCACCAATATACAACCCGGTTCATAGAGTTGCATGCGCTCCCATGTGGATTGGTGGTGAGTCATGAGGTAACTTTTTTGTCTAATTAAGGCAACTTAATTGTCTAGGCAACCTAATTTCACCCCTTCAAAAAATTATAAATTATAATTTATTAAATTCACATATTGTAATGACCATTTTTCACAAGATTTAAAATAATAATAATCAGCAAATACCGATCACTCTACTTCAAGACATCACCACTCAAGGTTGGGATGCACAACTACTAATAGTGATTAGAACTAGAGCAAGTCGCACTACCCATATTCCATCTTCCAATTCTGAGATGAATTCAAAATTTCAAAAACAGACATCAAAAACACATTATGCAACATCAATTGAATATTGCCATTAAATAGACCATATACATTTTTCTTCACAAATGGAATTAGAGAATAACCAACCTCTTCCCAACAATTTCTACACTTTATAAACACCTATTACCTAAACATTAACTCCATCACCAACATTTCAATCTACAAATTAGCACTTCTCTACATGTAGGTAGTCTAGAGTCTCCTTTTTACTAAAGGTATGTGAATCTTGATGTCATTCCTCATTTCTCTCAAGATCTAAGATGGCACCTTAGATGAACAAACTTTTAGTTTACACCAACCTTGATATAAGGTTGGGAATTATTTTTCTCTCTCTCTCTCAATTTCTCTCATAACATGCACGTTACTATAACAAGATATGTGATAATTGTCCAGTTGCACGTGTACACCTCGAAACATTTTCTCAAAATGAATGTATTGAAATTCAATTATGAGTGAGTGCTAACTCAATTGTAATTAATCCATGCAATTTGGTTTAAATAATAGATGTAAATTACAACGAACTTGTTTGCACTGAAATTCACTTTCATTTGAATTGGAATGACTTGAAATATCATTTCATGTTTAACATAAAATCAAAAATTTAAGAACATTCAAGCTTGAATTAATTTCTTGAATAGAAAATGATTCAATGCTAACCAACTTTCTTACTCCCATTGTCATATCAATCAATAGACCAACAAGGATAGAGACCTTATTTTGAAGCTCGTGATAATGGATTATTTGGGTGCTTTGGTTTTGTTCTCATGGTTTGCATGCTAAGCGTGGGGCTCCATGTGTGGTGATGTATTTTATTCTTTGTAGCAATGGACTAGCCAAGGTTGTCTTCTATGGATGCATATTATGCAAGTGCGCTTAGGTATGCATAGGTTGTGGTTGACCATGACATTTCCAAGGCTAACATAGTCCTTCCAGTAGGAACACTTTTTGCATTGCATTGTGTGCACTCACAACCTGCCAACTTACTTCTTCTATTTTAGAAATAAATAAACAAACCAACAATGCATCCAACTATAAAAAATGCAACGTCCAAGTATATTGTAAACATGCTTGCAAATCTAAAAGGTTTAATGAATTATTTTTATGTTAATTGTAGAAACAAAGAATGCACCTATTGGTTCAATAATCAATGTATTTGAGTGAGTACCTTAGTCATGGTTCTTGCATCCTTCCAAGGTCAATAATCTTGTGAAGTGGTGGTAAGGTGGGTATAAACCAAAATCACACCTTGCCTAAAACCACCATCACCACCGTCACTGCCTCTCCAAAATCAATGTATACATATGTTGAAGAAATCATTTTCAATCATCTGTCCCCCAAAAAACTTTGACCCTTCCTAACTTTTGCAAACAGTATTCAAATGTGGTGGTGTTTCATGCACTGCAACCTCCTTTCACTTGCCAATCAAGAAAACATGAAAATTTTAACAGCTTAATAATGGCAACAAGGCACAGTAGCAATTGAAAGTGGCGGTTTTGGGGGTACCCACCTTACCACATTTTGATACAACGTTCAAAGTACAAGTTCAAAGTACCTGCGGTTGTCTAGCATATGATAAATGATTGGCTGAGTCTGCCAGTTTACAAATGCAACAACCTTGATTTCTCTACAGTAAGTGACCTGAAACGAATGCGACACGTACTTCCCTATTGTAGACTAAAGTCTGCAGAATGATATGATAATTACGGCAGCGATACAATCAATTTTCGAAATCTCACGCTGGAATGAATGCTATGTATAATGAAACTGGGGCAAACTGAAACCTACAACAGAAGTATCGCCAGGCTTGTCCTCTAACTTACACGTGCCAAGAATCATACGGAAACCGAGAAATGGAAGCAATCAAGGATTACGTGCGTCTCCGAGCTATGGCGTCGAATTCGGGTTCACGAGTGTCGGCTCGATGGCGGTGACAACGAGACGGGGTACGCGTTGACACAATCCATCCAAGGATTCTCGCACTTCTTCCTGTCGACGTGATTACCCCTCAGCGATTTCCAGATGGCGCTGTTGCACTTAATCCCGGACCCCAGCGCAATCTGCCACACGAGGTCCCCCTTTCGCACTCTGTTCTTGGCTTCCATGTACGCGAGCACATACCAAATGGAGCTCGAACTCGTGTTGCCAAACCTGTGGAGCGACATCCTTGCAGGCTCCATGTGGTACCGTGACAGATTCAGATTCTTCTCGATGCCGTCCAGGACCGCCTTGCCCCCCGGGTGGATGCAGAAGTGATCGACGGCGGTCTGGAAGTCGGGAGTGTAGGGCTTCCGGTACTGGTGGAAGAGCTTGCCACTGATGAAATTCGTGGCGAATTTCAGCTTCTCCGAGAGAGGGAGGATCTTAGGGGCGAGAGTGGTGATGTTGGATTTGAGAGCTACACCTGCGGAGGCCATGAGCTCCTTGGAGAGAGAGACGCCGATGATGCCCGCGGGGTCTTGGAGATTCTTCACGCAGCCGAAGCTACTGGAGATGGCGCCGTGGTGAGTGCGCACAACGTGCTGCAGGCTGTACTTGGATCGGTGCTTGTCACCTGTATGGGTCAAGCACTCGCACATCAGCACGGATGCAGTAAATTGTGTTTCGTAAGAATTTCAAAGATTCAGTTCAAACAATCAGTAGGAATCTAAATTTTCGAAACCATATAACGAAACATCCCCATTCACCATACAAGTGAACTTTGAGCCTTTCCCGACAACAATCTGGAAACTTGCGCCATCTAAAATTTTGCGCATTTCTATTGTATTGAGGTAGAAATCCATTGCAGAAAACTACATGTCTAATTAATTAAGTGTATTCACAATTATAGAACATATCAAATCTCAACTGTATGGTCAATGGAGCCTCTAATGTGCGGTTAATGGAGCCTCTACCTTAGTATCAAGGATTGACACGACAATTTGCTAGAAAAAAGGTTCCATTGTTTGCTTGCTTTCCGATTATTTCAGATTTTTCGGCCAACTTTGTGGCGTTATGTGTTGCAGGTCTAAAAATTGAGGCTTCACAAACTAGGTAGATTGCTGGTGTCCTAGTCCAAGGCAAATCCCTATCAATCTTCAAACAATTGTGGACCCTTGCGATAAGTCCTTATAGAAGATTGTCCACGTACTTCGGTATTACAAAGCTTGCCTACGTACAAATGTCTATGAAATAAGGCATGTGCACCCAGAATTGAACAGAGTGGTAGAGTAAATTCCTTTTAGAAATGGTGATTCTGGGTGCGCAAACCTTACCCGGGGAGGAATTCAAAATACCAAAAAACAGAAATCCAATGTGGTATTCCCCTATTGTATGGATCAAACATACACGTAGTTTCAACAGAGGGAAACAAATCCTGGCATACATATGAGCTCCATCAATTCAGGGTTTGAAAGCTCAAATCTTTAAAAGAAAATTCATGCATGACCAGATACTCACTTCGTTTGTTGGAGAGCAGAACCGCCGAAGCGCCCCACCGGAAGATGCAGTTGCCAACCATCATGGATCGGTCATTCCCCGTATAAACCTGCATCCCACTGATCATCTCCGTGCTCAACACAATGGCATAAGTGTTCTTGTGCACTTTCAACAAGTCCTGCGCAAGACTAATCGCAATCACCCCCGCGCTGCACCCCATGCCGCCCAAGTTGTACGTCTCCACATTCTCCCGCATGCCGAAGTGGTTCACCACCATAGCTGACAACGATGGAATGGGACAGAACGTGCAGTTCACCACGAGAATACCAATCTCCTTCGCCTTCACGCCCGTCTTGCGCAGGAGCTCCTCCACGGGCGTGAACAGCGCGAGCTCTGCTTCCTTCATGGTGGTCCTGTGGGTGAAGTCCACGGGCTCAGCGTGCATGGACAACGGAATGTACGTCTCGGGACCCAAGCCTGAGCTGCTGAGAATCTTGCTCTGAAACTGTAAACTCTGCTCCGTGAAGAAGCCTGAGTCTGCTGCAAGCTGCAGGAAGCGCTCACTCGTCATCTTGCACTCATCTTCAGGTTTGAAGAGCGCGTAATCCACCAAATACGTCACGGGTGGGCAAAGGAACCAGAGCCAGGCTATGCATGTCACTGACACCAGAAACGCAACCATCGCCAACGAAGACGCTTGTTGCGTTGCGAGGAGTCGGTAGAGCTCAAGGCTTTGGGAAGTGGCGAACGAAGCAAGTAACGGCCCATGTTGCCAGAGAAAAGTGGCGCTCTGCGCAACGGCGAAGAGGGCAAGGAGCACCAGTTTCCGGTCCGTGAGATCCGTCAAAGGGGAGATCATGCCCTTGAAGCTTGCTAGCCGGGGACCAAGGGAGCTTACCCCCATTGTCAACATGGACTGACGAACTACCTCGATGGAGCCATCCACGGTGTCCAGCTTCACAGCTTTCACCACGCCGCCTGGTTTCGTTGCGTCCATGTCGCCGTTGGAACTCTTCACTCCCACGGCCAGGGCAAGTAAGTTCTAGTGGTTGCAATGCAGGGAAGTCCTTCGGCTCAGGCTTGCTTCGAGCTCGGTGACGTCAGAGTTTGCGATTGTGGATTGATCAATTGCAATGCAATAGATAGATCAAATGAACGACGCTGTACTCTACGACTCCTTGAGCTAGCTCTGAGTCTATATATTACAGTATTAGACTTGCGCGCGCTGGCATGGGAATTCCAGGTGGTGCCGCGTGAAAATATGAAGCAGTTCACACGGTGGGAGGCAAGGAAATTTGTTCGTGCATCCTGGAACTGGAGCGTGATTTATAGATGAGCGGCTAGCTTATGGGACCTCGTTCATGCAAATGGTCGTAATGATCACCAACGTACGTGATGCAAGTGTCGAGCTCGTACTGAAAGTGTACAACTGGAATTAATCACTCGATTGCTAGCTTGCTTAGCTCATTAATTAATTAGCTTGTTTCCGAAATATCGACGAGGTTGTAACGTAACGGCCATTAACAATTCAGATTCTGATAAGTTGGTTTCGCATCAAATATGATACCAGTGGAGCGAGCTGAAGGAGTGGCTGGAATTACAAAATCAAGGGCCATCATGTCTCCGCAAGTCTGTGAACCTAATCCCTGACAAAAAAACCATCCTGCCTGCTAGCTGGCTACACAGAACCAATCCTCAGGCGAGACAAATCGAGAGCTGTAATATATCTGTTCATTCTGTGTCGTCACATGTCAATGACTTGATCCTCAGCAGTGCAGACTTTGGAGTATTTTTTATAACTTTGCGGCGTTCACGCTTATATTATGATTGCACTCAACATGTGGAGCAATGAAGTTAGCCGTCAGAATCTATTGATTATCTTCACTGTTCGAATTCTAATGAATTTATGAATTTCAGCGTAAGATATGGAATTCTATTTCAGCTAGATAGCTCCTGTGGAATTCCATTCCCTTTGGCAACTGACACACACTTTTTGCAATCTACCTTATATGTTAGGGCATTTGCAATGCAGCCCTTGTATATGGCCCAATATCGATATAACTAACTTTTGAACAGTAAATAATTAGAACTTGAAAATTGTCTCATTGAAATCGCATCGGAAAAAACTTGGAGAAGGTTCAAGAAAATTCAAAATTAAACATTGGACAAGTACTTCAAAAGCAAGGTAAAAATCTGAAATTATAGAGGTCTTAGCAAATCACGGTTACCAAAGCAACATTTGGTCATTGACCCCCCACATTTGACCAAATTTAGAAGGTCAATGGCCAAATGTTGCTTTGGTATCCGTGATTTGCTAAGACCTCTATAATTTCAGATTTTTACTTTGCTTTTGAAGTACTTGTCCAATGTTTAATTTTGAATTTTCTTGAACCTTCACCAAGTTTTTTCAGATGCGCTTCCAATGAGACAATTTTCAAGTTCTAATTATTTACAGTTCAAAGTTAGTTATACCGATATCGGGCCATATACAGGGGCTGCATTGCGAAGGCCCTTATGCATCTTCGACTGCAGTCAGGACCATGTTCGTTTTTAAGCTTAATAAAATAATATCTCGCGGTGCCACCCTAGCGGGGGCTACTTGCATTGATCACTTGTCTTTAAATTCTGCTACAATTGCAAGCTAGCCTTTCATGATTAGTACTGATGTCCGGCACTGCAGAGCTCAGTGAAAATCGCTCGATCTCGGCAACTGGCCGCCCGGGGCGCAGTCAGCCTCGCCATCTCTGACTAGCTCCTTGAATGCGCTCACACCTGCTCTTCCTCCACTTCCGCGGCAGGTGTTCCACGGCAGTAGGTCATTAGTTTACTTGTCAGTACAATTCATGTCACTCTTTCTCTGAACATCTGTTTCGTTCCTGTTTTACACTTCAATTCAATTGCGTGATCATTGCATCTAACAATACTCACCGGAAACGACTACAATGGATCTCTTCCGTCCAGTGACTCCAGTCCTCTTGTTTAGTTGGCTGCTGTAGCGCTTTGAATTGAATGTGCAGTTGAATGACGCCAATTGTTATAATGGAACCTACACATATAATTGACAGGATTCCTGTAAAGTACGAACTTATACTTGCTTTCGACAGGCCATGCTTAATTTTAAAGTTCATGCGCTCATGATCGACTGGAGACAGATTTCTCACCTCAGGGCGCGAGGATTGGTCTGATCAATTCAATTCAAGTTGGTTTCGATCTAGCTAGGAGCGTGCTGGAGTGGAGCTGTTGTTGTCGAGCTAGCAAAAACTACGGATTTGGTGTCCACAATCATCGTTCTAGCTCGAGGCTGAAGCCACAGAATGTAGCATTATTGATATTCATAATTATTTTCTAGAGCTCACCAGTTCAGTTCGATTGCAGCTAATCAAATCGAACTGACGACTTCCGGTTTTTCATCTGCATGGAAACGTATGTCAACTCCCCATATTCAATTCTCAGGGAAGGTAGACTCCAAATTTAAGGTGATGGAAGGGGGAATCGTCGCATTAACGTACTCACATTGATGTTGTTCAAATGTCCCATGCTTTCTGATCGAGCTCGAATCCTAAACCCTAAACCCTAAACCCTAAAACCTGCATTGTCTGTCTTGAAATTTCAGTAGGAGTCATGCCGGAATTGGATCACATCACGAATTTCTTTGCCACAGTGAATGCTTTGTAGCGCTGAAGCAGAGTACGTGAGTTAAATTTCATTCAACGTGAGTTTGTGACTGAACAAGATTTCATTTCATTTTGTCGGCACAAATGACTTGAAGTGAAAGTCATCTCGACTGAAAATGGAACTGTAGTGAAGTACTAAACAAGGTAAGTAAGGTGTTAAATCTGCATGATTGAAGTCAATGATTTTCTAATATAATTTTTTGGGGACACAAATGAAAGATTAAGTGATTTGATTAAGTCACGTGGATTCAATATGAATAGTACTTCATTAATATGTAAACTACTAAATTAATTAATGCAGTGGGCCTGGAGATGAACCTTCCTAAACCATGACAAACAAACCGGTTCAGTCCATGCCATGAAATTAAGAAATTCCAATAAGGCAGACAAACAAAGAATGCAGTGCCAAGAAAGTCAAAAATTCCAATAGTGAAATGCAGACAACGTAAGGTAGGAGGCTCTGAAAGCGAGCGGGCATTTAGAACTGCCCATATATACTCGCCTGAAATGGATATAAGGTGGTCTTTAATGGACCTTCTGTAGTCATTGAATGGATCAGTAAAAAAAATTATTATTTATTGCAAGAGTCAATCATTCTCTTTGTTTACCCATTTCTCTCTAGAAACTGCATGTGAACGGTTTATGGACGACCTAGGGTCATAAATAGGGACCTACGATTCATCACGTTTGAAAATTCATAAGTAATTCAAAAATGCTTCAAAAAATACGAAACAACTTGTGTTACAATTAAAATCCATTTTTCTTTGTCTGAAAAATGAGCTAAAAATATTCCCATCCAAGAAACCACATGAAAAAGGCAGACCAGCCCTTAAATGCTCGCTTTCAGAGCCTCCTACCTTAACTTCTCACAATGATATCATTTAGGGTATGTTTGCACTTGGTGTTAGGGATGATGTTTGCAATGTGAATCTGGTCCGAAAGTAGGTCCAAGGTAAACTTGCCTATGATAGGTAAAATGAGTGTTTTGCCCTATTACAATTGGCAGAAAAAGGTAGAAGTTTCTAAAGCAATCACTAACAACTCCAACATCATCCAAGGCATTGGTTTTGGCCACTAACCAACCTAATGAAATCCTAATTTCATCTATTAGAAAAAGTATGTTATGGGTTGATATAAGACTATAATGGGTCATTTCCAAGGTGCATATCATAGGTGGTTTGCTTGTTATAGGCAATTTTATTTTAAATGCATGATTCTAAACGTGTCCTATGAAGTGGACCATGCTGGGTGAATTTTATATTCTGTTTAAAAAAAAAACTATTTTGTTGAGTTCATGTTACAATCTTCCCCCCTCCCCCAGCTAATTTGAGACCTTTGAATACAAATATGAATTCAAAATTTGCAAATTTTATTATGTATGGCAAATAAAAAAATTCTTGTGTTTTTTCCCATGAATAACTTCACCCTATGTGATCTATTTCATAGAATGGATTTAGTGTCTTGTGGTCTAAATTCATTCCTAAAAAACTTAATAACACTTTAAGACACTTAGTAATTCTTTAATACCAAGTGAGAATAGTAGGCTTGTTTTGGAGGTAATATTTTCTACATGTGTACTTTCTACACATGCCTTGGCTTGCACTTTGCGGTCACTGGAATTGGTCATTGGAAAATAGGCCTTTATCAACTACAAAATTGCCTTGGCTTGCACTTTGCGGTCACTGGAATTGGTCATTGGAAAATAGGCCTTTATCAACCACAAAATTGGGGGCAATTTGGTGTGCATTAGTGGTCCTAGAGGCACACAGAAAGTATATATGTTCAATGGATTTCTTTAGGGTTTTCTAGAGCAAAATTGTTAGAGAGAAAGTTCAAAATATTGATGGAATAATTGGCAATAAATCTCTTTTCTGTCCAAAATAAATGAAATAGAAGAAACTTGGATCCACACTAGAGGTGCGAGAGACCTCCATTTCTAAGCATTTTAATATAAGGTACTGGGAATATTACTACTACCATCTAATTATAGAACTATATCTAGTAGTCATGGTTGGCAAAAAATATGTCGTGCACAAACATATCATGCCAACATGAGAGATAGTGTGCCATAAGTCAATAATGAACCTTGTAAATGGCTATCAAACTAACTACACCAAGGTTCAATAGCTCCTGACCAACGGTGGACATTGTGGTCATAGAAAAAATGCTATGTGGTTGCAATGTATATCATGATTGCGATAAATCCTTCATGTAATGAAAAAAATGCAATAACATCCTTTCATTATAACCACTAAAATAAGCAACATCCATAGCAAAAATATAAAATAAACACCTATAATATACGAGTACACGAGATGTGGAAAGTGGTTTTACAACCACCTCTTTACTTTCCCCCTTTGTCAATGTCAAAGTCTCTTTCACACTAACAAACTTAGTGATCTTGTGCAGAAAATCAACGAGAACCTAATGGAAATCCTACAAAGATGAAGATGATTGTCCACACCTCTACATACATTTGAGACAAACCAACCAATCCACTCGAATTTCTTGCAACAATGGACTCAAACAATCAATGTGCCATCAAGTGGAACAAATTTCGCACAAAATCATAGTGGTAGAGTGTTTGGCGCTTCCACACAATACACTTTTTAGTCTAGCTGAAATACGTGAACCGCTAGAATCAATTTCTTCATCATTATGAGGAAAATGACACGGCACGTAATTACGCATGTGATCTTTTCAAGTCTTACCATCACGATGTTGCATTGTATATACATACACTATGTAAAAATAATTAATCATTGTTAAACTAGAGGGTTTTTTGGAGAGTCTAAAGATCCACATGACCACATAGATAAGATTCTACCTTTTTTACTTCTATTAGACAACCACTAGGCATTAGTTCTTTTATTTTTTTAGTTGAAAGCATTTTAAACTTTATTTGTAGATTTGAAGTTGTTAAATGGGAAGGTGAAGTTTGTTTTATCTTTTCTTTTGAATTTAAAAAAGGATTTGAAGGTCACCTATTTGCCATGTAGGAAATAAGGATAGAGTTATGGGGAGAAAAAGGTGGCCAATGGATGAATTGTGGCCCATGTGGCATTATAGAGGCCAAAATTCATTTGCTTAGGTGGAGAGGATGGAAGATGAGGTGGAAGATAAGGTGGAGGGTCTTTTTCTTCCTCCTCATATCTGCTTAAAGAAAACCGAGACTTTGGAGAGAAATAACAGATTGTACAAGAAAGTTTTTGTAATGAAATTTCGTGAGCTTGTTCATTTTGTTTTGAGGTTTTCATAAACCTATCACTCGCTCAATTTGAAGTTTTTTTGTGGAAGTTATGCTTGATGAAGTGAGAGGGCAGAATTTTTGAGGGCTCATAACTTTTGGGTGAGAAGTTTTTTGTCTTTTAAATTTTATGAGAGTATGTGTTTAGATGTTAGCTTTTAAAAAATATATCAGTCTCTTAGTTTGGAGTTAAGATGCAAACGTTATAGGCTTAGAGGCGAAATAATGAGAGGTTGCTTTTGATTTGAAGAAAGAGAACTTTGACCGGCTGTAAAAGTCGAACAATATTTTATTTTGTATTGAAATTTAAAGTTTGTGTAGATTATTGTGTTAGCTTTTTATAAAGATATCACACAATCAGTTTGGAGTTTATATGTGAGAGTTATGGGCTTGGAAGAAGAGTAGTGATGAGCTGCCTTTGAATTGAAGAGAGTAAACTTTGACCAATTATAAAAGTCAGACAATATGATATTTTGATTTGAATTTTTGAGGGTTTGTAGATATTGTTGTTAGCTTTCCAGAAAGATGTTTTATTCTTAATTTGAAGTCCTAGAACGGCTTTGGCATTCATATTAGTGGTGGGACTTTCTTAAAAGGGAACTTATGCGGTTTATAAGCAACACCACCTACTTTATACAAAGTTGTGATATTTTATTGGGAGTTTATGGTAGATTATGGAGATTTTATAAACATGCACATATATATTACTAAACCACGGGGACTTAAAAATTTTCCAGCCAAGTCTTGTTGCAACTAGAAGCCCAGTGCTTTCCCAAGGCAAGGCCTCTCTACGCGACAACGATCTTCCAAAAGTAACACTATCGACTTGAACACCTCACGCACTTGTAGAATAATTTGTCATGTAGTCATGTCAAAAGTGGTTGGTATTGTTTAGTGCAAGTAAATATAGTCACTAGACAGAGGATGTCGCGCATGAGGCCTATAGCCCCCTTCTCGTATCATGGCATAACGTAGAGTGTCTCTATGATGTGCAATAAAAGGTTCTTCAAAGCCATTGACATCACCTTCTTGTACAAATCCACACACTGCTCATATACACGTGCTCACGTGTCTAGATCATCCATAATATCCAATATCATGTTTTCATCTTGTTTGATAGCCATATATAAAACCAAATGGTGTCCAAACAATAAATAATAGGGTGAAAATGAAGTTAGAAAAGCTTACTTACTGAACCAATAGTTAATTGCTATATACAGTAGCTGTAAGTCCCAATCTTCATAATGCCCCTTCTTCAAGCTATACTAAAAGTCCCCTTTTGATAGTTTGCAGCACACTCTCCACCAATCCATTTGCTTCGGGTGATTTCTTGAAATAGTATAGTGATCAATCTTCGCTTATTTACATAAGACTTGAAATTCACCAAAAAATTTACGTCCTTGGTTTGTCAACACCTCTGTTGGAACTCCAAAGCAACTCTAAACACAGTCCAAAAATAAATAAGTTGTCCATTCATTGAACTTATCAGTCAATGCAAGCAACTCAATCTACTTGAAAAAATGTTTGATCATCACCAATACATACTTGTTATGTTGTGGTGTCACCAACAATGGTCCTACAGAATCTAAACTCCACCTACAATCCAATTGTGTGATTAACAATAGTTGTAATTGAGGCATTGGGTATTAAATTGTGCCGCACTCTATCACATACCGAGAATTTGGTCATCAATTGTTGGACTTACATTTGTATACCTCGTCACTAATAGTAAATCTGTATTAAGTTGTGAGTTCTTCGCACTTCAAAATGTCCCAAGTCCTTGTGTCTATGTATTATTAGCTTCACTCTCTTATGAGGCGCTGATACCACCTTTTTATTGCCATCCGGACACATTCAAAGCAAATGAGCCCTTTCCCATATAAACCACTTGGCTTGTTGTAGAATCCAATATCTCTCTTTGACGAACACAATAGCCATCAAATCACCATGCTTCAAGTATTTCATTCCTTCCACATCTTCAAAAATATCCTTAGTGTCTCCAGACTCTTCACCTCCATCCGCATCTATTGTAGCTACAATAGCTTCCTCGGTAGTATCTCCAATCATTGCCAATAAACTCAAGTACGTGGCAAAATGCCAGCTTGGTAATAAATCTTCTCCCTCCTCCACGTGCCATCAAACCCTTATAGAATCCATTTGGCTTAGACTTGAATTGTGGCTCAAGTTGTCAGCATCCATATTCACCAAATTGGTGTGATGTACAACTATAAAATTTTACTCCATTAACATTAGAGTTCATCGTGCAAGCTTCTATGTGAGCTTGTTGGACTCCATTAGCCACTTCAACGATTGATGGTCTATCACCAATAGAAATTTGTTGCCATATAAATAACAACAAAAATGAGCAATAGCCCAAATTGATACTAAATATTCTATATTATATGAGCTATACTATGCCTTTGTGTTGTTGTTGGAACAACTAGCATAAACTACAACAAACTCTTTGCCATTGTTGTCCATTTGAGTCAACACCGCTCCAATCCCTAGTGAGTTTCAATATTAGAGCCAAAGCTAATCATTCTTTCAATTGCTTGTAGGTAACCTTTTGTTCATCTCCCCATATTTAAGGTTGATCATTCCTTATCAACATGGTCAATTGCTTCACGATGGCACTAAACGTCTTTACAAATTTTTTATAGTAATTACACAAATCCCAAAATGCTCGCAATCTACTCACATCCTTCGGCCTTAGAATAAAAATCATCACCTCCACTTTAGGGCCACTTCACACTACGCACAAGGTCAAGAGTCCGTCGATTTCTACCAATCAAATTGCAAGAATCCATGAATTCCTGAAATTTCGGCCTCTCAACCCTTCACACTAGAGGGCACAGTCGAGAGCCTGTTGCCCTCTAAACTGACATTTATGGCAGAAAATTAATTACATGTTGACGGACTCTCGACCATAGTTTGGGTTGAGCAAAAATGGAGACGCAAACTATGATCGAGAGTCCATCGAATTTTTTTCCTACAAAATCAGATTTGTTCTCTCTTTTCACACACTTTGTTATCACACACTTTGTTTTTGTTATTTGTTATTTGTTTTTGCCAGAACATTGCGTCTAGCTTATGACAAAGCATAAATTCCTGAAATGCTATTGAACTTCTATATAAACCTAAATAGAAGGTTCTTATTCATTTTTTTTATAGCTTAATACAAGCAAAATAGGACTGAATTTGTGACAATGAACGTCAATTAAATCACAGTAAGAACTGATTAAACTCCCACAAATCCCACCCATGATTGCACTAAAAAGATTTCTGAAAATCTTAGGTGTTTATAAGATCAATAATACAAAAAACTAGTGAGCCACCATTTTTCTACTGCGGCCTAACTTCTTTATGTAGCAGGCATAGCAACGGCTATAACAAAGCAAAGTACTACTTAACAAACACCCATACACAATCTAAATTGTAAATGGTTAGTAATTGTGACATTACATGATAATGCTAACTGGCGCTTTAGATGTCAGTAACTCAACAGCTATATCCAATTACTGCTAAATTTTTTTGTGCATCAAGCAAGTTATGCAGCACTTAATACTACACTCGAATAGAAGCCTCTCACCCCTACAATACTGGAAACAAACCACAGCCGTGTCAATTTCGACTTGATTAGCCTCAGACAGGTAGAAAAATATCCTACATAGCAAAAGGCTTTACTAGCGATAGTTTTTTACACTACAGCTCAATCTGTGCGAACTACCTAGGCTGCATACTAGGCTATTCAAGACAATTTTGAGCTGTTGCTGTGATATTGGGATTAGTGTGAAGATGGCTTCATCAAGTGCACAACGTCCGACTTACAATCAAGTTGACAAAGAGGAGAGTTGCTGAGCTAATGTTGCGTTTTACATTGTTTAAAATTTTTCTCTCCTAGTGAAGGCAATAACAAGCGTAATGGGCTGTAGACACCTGCTGTTCCTCACTAACACTCCAACTCATTGTTTTGTTGTGGGATGGGCACATGTGAGGTCCATTACCTCTAGGAGCAATTTTTCAACAAAGCTTCAAGAATTTCCACACCCATACTCTCATGCGTATTGTTTTTTGCTTCTTTTTTGAGTTTTGAAAACTATCACAGCATGTATAGAGAATTATAGAAAAGTTTAGGGACAAAATTCTACAACTCATGACCTTGAGTATGAATTTTTCAAATTTGATTTGATTATGAACAACAACAACAAAATATAATGCAAGTTTGATTATGGACTGTCTTGAGTAAAGAGGTATTTGAGCCTATTCCATTAGTGTTATGATAAAAAAAGTATCTAGTAGGGATCAGATCGATGCCCAATACGGGATGTTCTAGAGAAGTTTGTTATTTGTTATTTGTCGCCATTGGGGTTTGAAACCTAGTCTCCACCATTACAACGAGGAGTCTTTGCATTCAATGAACCTAGTTCCCTTAATCTACTTCCCTTCAATGACCAATGCCACCCTTCTAGTCCATTTATACCCTTCATATTCCTTGTTTGATGGTAAGAGCATGTGCTGTGATTTGTTTTCCAAGACCATTTTGGACTCCTTTCTCATGTTTTTTTATCTTTTGCTTGAAAAAATTGACACATGGGTGAGGTTTGGACTTTGGGCTTGGCCTTTGGAGGCTTCGCACTATGGCCATCCAAGTTGAGAGGCCGTGCCCAAACTATGTTCAAGAGTCCAACGAAATGGGCTCTTTAATGGGCATTTTTTTGGACTCTCACCCAAAGTTTGGGCACGGTCTCTCGACTTGGTCGGCCATAATGTGAAGCAGCCCTTACTAGCTACCACTCCAAGACTCTTGGAAACTCATGTGGCCCAAGTACTCTACTTAGTTATAATAAAACTTATATTTATTTAGATGTAGTTTTGACTATAAAGCCTTGGTCCAACAAACATGTTGAAGAAGGATAATGACCTATTTGGAAATTATCCTATTAGTATAATAAGTTTGTTCCAAGGGAGACGGTCAAGTAGGAAATCAATGCTAATGGGACTATTTCCTAAAATAGGAAATACAATCCCAAAATAGAAGACTACGATCCAATTTGGAAAATTAATAACCACTCAATCTACAACGACATTGCATATATAACACTCTAAATTCCTTCTTTCTCACACACAATCCAAACTCTCATACAAATCAATTTGGACTTCATACAAAACTCACAAATTGACTTAGAGCTCAATCAACCATACAATTTCCATCACATACAACAAGACCAACTTGATATGAATTTCTTTCATATTACTCCGAGTTGGTGAATAAATCACCGTTAACACATATAAGTCTTTTTCACCACAATTGAATCCTATCAACTTCCTCTTACTCCACTTTCATCAAAATCTCAAAATAATCTCCATCTTCATTAAGCTCTCATATTCTTCCATCCTCCATATCACTCCAACTTGGACTGAATTACTTCACTTCTACTCACATCAACATAACTCGGCACACCAATTTGCTCACTCAAATATCCCACTTGGACACTTGACACAAGCAAAGACATAACACACAAAACAAACAAATACGCAGCACACCCGGCTGGGACTCGCAGTGGACACTCTTCAACACTAGGTGCATTCCAATTTGGGAGAGACCACCCAATAGGGATCCAAAACGGTAGTTGACAAACCGCTCAACTAGAAATACTAACCGCAAAGGAAAACCATCCAAATTGGACTTGACATCCTCAAAATAAGTCTCATAACTACATTCCAACTTGGTAAAATAACACTCAAAATCACCAAATTGAAACACAAACACACCAACGAAATACAAATTACACACAAAAACTTCAAAAATACCTACATAAAGGTAAACAATTATGTCCAAACACTCTATCTACAAAACACCTCCATCAAATGAGCTTTAATATGTTTAAAAAAATATTAATGCTGTAGAAAACAATGGCATCAATATAGCATTTCACAAATTCCAAGCTAGAAATTATGCAATCCGTATTTCTTTGAAATTTTGTTAGTACATTTTTCAAACCAAATAGAAGAAACCTTCATTGATATAGGTGGCCCTTTCCATCCTCATCAAGTTTTTAGAATGCTGTCTCCTCCTTATTACTTTCTTGAATACCAAATTGATGATAACCCGATTGGAGATCCATAATACTAAATAGGGTCAAAATTCTCTTCTGGTATTGGCATTGCATAATGGTCAAACTTTGTGAATTTACTAATTCTACGATAGTCTCTACACATTTTTTTCTCAGTCCAATTTCCATAGACATCTTTCTTAGATGGCATAACTGTTGTTGATGCATATTTAGAATCCAATGAAGCCCGGGGAGGTCACTTAGAGTGTCCACTAGAACCCACGTGCGATCAAAACTTTGGACCCCCTATTTACTTTTTGAATTTTAAATAAATAAATAAATAAAAATATGAATAGATTTTCCTACTTTGAAAGTTTATATTTTGAATTATTGATATTTTTATTTGTTAATGATAATTATTTACAAATTTTTGAAGTAAAAAGATACACTATAGAATTGAAAAATAACTTTCACACCCCTATATTATATAAGAAAAAATTGTCTAAAAAATGAACAAAAAATTCCTAAAAATAACTCTCTATTGAAAGCTCATTTTGAGTTGAATATTGATTCAATGGTCATCTAAATGTGTTCTCTATAATTTTTTGAGTTGAAAAACATGCCATTTTAGTTCATTTTCAACCTCTTCTAGAAATCATTTCATATTTTATTTGAGTTTGAAATTTTGGCAATAGAAACCTATAGTCATTATTAAACAATGCTCAAAATTTTAGGTTGAAACTATAGTTTATTAGAAACCATTTGTCCACACGTGGTTTGTTGTAGTAAAACTAAGTAACCTCCCCGAGCAATGAAGTTGACTCCACCAATTTCGCCTTCAATAACTTGAGTAATAATTCCTTGGCTTGGACTTGAATCATCTTGTATTCTACCTTGCTATACTTGTACGGCTTGCGATAAATTGATGCACCATCCATTAGGTTAATATGTACCTCTTGCCCTTTTAATATTCCTAAATCCTTGAGACTAAAGGCAAAACAATCCATGTACACTTTGAGGAACTCTTGCTTCATCCTTCACGCCTATCAAGTTGCCAAGTTCTTTGGTCACCACCTCTTTTTTTATCTTTTTTTGAAGCAGTTTTTTATACTTTTGGTTGTTATTGCACACCACTTGAAGTAGAGTCCTTTTGCTCTACTCTAGCCATGCCATATTTCTCCTCAATTTGGCTCAATGTCATAGTTCTTTAGTTTGACCTCTCTATGTGTTCTTCAAAGAATAATTTTTCTATGTGCTCCTCCAATTTGATTTTGTGATTGGCCATTTCTTCTCAACTAGGCCAACTTGTTATTGGAATCATGAAAAATGGATTATCCTTCTATAATTCCCATGGGTGAGATGTAAAGGCCTCTTCACCCCCAACCACCAAGTCTAGACCTCTGAAACTTGATGGTTTTATGGCCTTTCACATATCATAAAAATCCAAGTGACTCGCTAGCGTTGAAGCTATGCCTTTTGCTTAGCTACTACAAATGAAACCGTCCAAGAAAAGACAATTTAAATCTATGGTTTGGCCAATAAGATATTGTCTTTGAAACTCTGTGATGCCGGAAACCTTGGTATTTCTCGTAAGGAGTCCTATAATTTATTCTCACACATTGACATTGGACTCAACCATTTCCTCAGTGTGAGAATCCTATCATAAACCCAATCCATTGTCCTTAAATGTGTAGAACCTTGAAAACTTACCAAGGTGGGCAAAGCCCTTTGTGACTCACTCTTGCGGTTAACTATTGTCAACAATGCTTGGTCACCGTAATACATATGCCTTGGTCAATGGTAAGGATCCAAAATATCCTTCTCGTAAACATTGGGTCATTGAATACACCCAACCGATGCATGTACTAACTCTGGCAGTGCCATATTGGTCCACCAAAGCTATGATCTATGAGCTCGTGCATGTTTTCAATAATATATCCCGGTAGACACGGTTGAGAAGTCTAAATAGAATGCATCACTTGCAATATATTATAAAACCAAAAAAGACAATTGCCCTTCAATCCATTCTGCTTATTTTCCATAGACATTCTTTGATATGACAATCTTGCAATAATTAAATCCATGGGCCCCAACCATACAATATTATTATTTGAAACCAAAAAAATGTCACTCGTTAATGTAAAAAATAAGGTTTTGATAGCATTGATGCTCAATAATGATGGAAAGGCTAATCACAACCGTCAGGCATGATGCTTGGCTATTTGTCGTGCCATGTTGTCATTGTCCACATAAATGTAGCGCCATATCTTCACGCCTACTTGCAACACTACAACCAATCCAACGCTAGTACCACCCAAGAATTTCAAAAGTGTAATACCTTCATTTGGTGGCTTCCAATAGATTGTCGAAGTGTCTAAAAGTGGGCCGGCATCTTCTACACCTCCATCTCCCTCTTCACTTATAGCAACAAGACTTGTTGTTATGCCTGGCTTCTAGATCACCATCTCTACAGCATGCTCTTTCATGCTATTTCCACCTCTACTTGATATAATATTTGGCACCAAGTTTCCAAAATCTCAACATCATCATCTTCTTTGATGTTGTCAGGTAGAGAGGCCTTGCCTTGGAAAAATGTGAAGCTTCTTGCTGCAACTAGAGTTGACTTGGAAAATAAAGGATCTTGTGATCAAATGAAGTTATGCACATGCTCATATAACCCCCATAATGTACCATAAAGTGAAAATAATATATCACATGTTTGTATAAAGGTAGTAGAAATTGTATATAAATCGCATAAATTCCCTTCTAATAAGTACTTGCCACTAATGTAAGTGTTACAACCGCTTCAAGACTCCAAATTGAGAGCATGATATCTCCTTAGAAATTTAACATCAATATCTATAAACTTTCTAAATTTCAACTCAAAAATGATATATTACGACTTTTATAGTCGATCAAAATTCACTCTCTCCAATTCAAAGGCAACTCATCACTATTCTTCTTTCAAGTCCATAACTCACATATCAATTTCAAACTAATTGTGTGATACTTTTATAGAAAGTTAGAATAATAATCTACACACATTCCAAATTTCAACCCCAAAGATGATACCTTCCAAATTTTAGAGCCGGTCAAAGTTGTCTCTTTTCAAATCAAAGGCAGCCCCTCACTACTTCACCTTTAAGATTATAACTTTTGCATTGTAGCTCCAAACTAAAAAAATAATATCTCTTTAGAAAGTTAACAGCAAAATACATACTCCTTGGGGGGTGCACTTAGTTCTACTACAACAAACTATGTGCGAACAAGTGGTTTCTAATAAACTATAATTTCAATCTAAAATTTTGACCATTGTTTAATAATAACTATAGGTTTCTATTGCCAAAATTTTCAACTCAAATAAAATATGAAATGATTTCTAGAAGAGGTTGAAAATGAACTAAAATGGCATGTTTTTCAATTCAAATAATTATAGAGAATACATTTAGATGACCATTGAATCAATATTCAACTCAAAATGAGCTTTTAATAGAAATTTTTTTTGTTCATTTTTTTGTTCATTTTTTAGACAATTTTTTCGTATATAATATAAGGGTGTGAAAGTTATTTTTCAGTTCTATAGTGTATCTTTTTACTTCAAAAATTTGTAACTAATTATTATTAACAAATAAAAAAAAATATCAAATATTCAGAACATAATCTTTCAAAGTAAGAAAATCTATTATTATTATTATTTAAAATTTAAAATTTAAAATTCAAAAAGTATATAGGGGGTCCAAAGTTTTGTTCGCATGTGGGGTTCTAATGGATACTCTAAATGACCCCCACCCACCCCGCACCCCTGAGCTCTTAATGTATAACTTCAATGATTGATTTGACTTTGTAGGGGTGTAATCATTCTATGAGGGTATAATTGTTTTTTTAATATAACAACTATCAAACAGCCAACGTGCCTTTGGAAAAAAAATTGCAAGTTTGGGTTGATTTCTATGATCTTTATCTAGTAATAATTTATTTTTCATTTAATATATTGCATTGATTATTGCAAAAATTTAAATCCTTTATATTTGGATTAGTCATGTAAAAATTATGAAGAAAATTGCTTTGCAACTAATCAAAGCAATTTAAAAAAAAATAACATACATGCTTTGCTTTTGAATTCAAGTTTCACAATTTTTTAAAACAAGGTTTTTAAAGTTTAATTCTTTTGCTAGAACAATTCCATCATTAAGTTTTGATTCCATCTTAAAACTATTAACCCCTAAAGGACCAAGATGTGTTTTTTGGCAATATAGAAATTTTTGGGCAGGTATGAGTGGCCAGAGATTTCCATATTTTTGGCCCAAATTTTAATAGAAGGTGTGGACAAGGAATATCTTTCATGTGCACTAAATTTCAAGACATTTGGAAATATGAATCAAAAGTTATGGCCTAATATGCTACATGTGGTTTGTTTCTCAAATTGGGCAGTCTGGACAGATCTGAATAAATCACTTTTTTCAAAATAAAAATTTGAAACTGATTTTTTAGATTAATATATGCACATAAAGCTTTGAATCATTCCATTTTGATCAATAAGTCAAAAGTTGTGAGATGTTTTAGTTTGCAGGCAATTATGGATTCTCTACTCTAAATAAACTTTTAAATCCTTTATTTTACTCAATTTTCAATATTTTGAAAAAAAACAAAAACATAGGATGTATATTGTTTATTACAACATTGCAACCATTGGGATTGGGATTTTTCATTTCCATAAATAAATTGTTAACAATTTTGTGTTTTGAATCATTATCTACATCTTTCTACTTATTATTTTTTTCCTATATGTTGTACAACCCCAAATGATTTGAAAATTTTCAAGCATGTAACCAGCTTGCTCTAAAAAACGAGTCCATAGAAGCACCACCATTTTGGAAAAAATTTCATACATATGTGACCGTGTGAAGTGCAGCTGCCCGATTTTTCGCAGGCACCAAAAAATGATTTTTGTCACTTCAAACGCTAATATCTTGCAATCTATACGGTGGAAATTTCTGAATTTTTTTTCCATATCTTCTTAATCTATATTAATACAAGATGTACGTTTACATGTGTCCCAAAATGATATTTTTTCAAAATTTTGATACTTGTACTAAAAATGACAGTTTTTGAGCATTTTTGGTGATAATATAGTCAAGGAGCTTTAGGGATTAACAATTTCATTTTTGCATCATTGTTGTACTTTGTACATCAACTTTACAACTTTTAAAATAATTGGAATTTTGTCCTAAACTTGTATCACAAAATATACAACATAAATTTCTCTTAATTTTAAACAAAATGAAAAGATTTAAGTTAAATTGATTCAAAGTTAGATGACCAAATATGACAATTGAAGGTGCAAATAAAATGTTTATTTTAAAATTAAATGCTATTATTTTTCAATCTACAAAGCCAAAGTTTTTTATTTTCATTTAGACATTTTCTTACTAATCTAGTGCAAAATTAAAAAACTGAACATGAAAAAAAGGTTTGTTTATTATTAGTAGTATTATTGTTATTATTATTTATACCTTTTGCATTAAAAAAGACACTCTCTAAAGTGGATTTTAGCAAAGGAGACTTATAGGTATTTAGGAACTAAATTTTCAAATGCTCACATTTTTAGGACATGAAAGTAATGGACATTTTAACATTTGACAATATGGAAAAATAAGGGAAGCCAATTAAAAATATACTTGTATTATTTCTTGTCTTCCTTTGCCTAGCTTGAATGTTTTCTAAACACAACTTTGGAAGTAATGATCCAATGTAGCTAAAAATAATAGTAATTTTATATATGACCATTTGAAACTTAACCCCTAAAGGACCAAACACCGTTTTTTGACAACATAGCAATTTTGGGCAGCTCACTATGACCAGAAATTTTTATTTTTTTCTTTGAAATTTTAACACAAAATGTGCTCCAGGAGTAGCTTGAAGGCCCAAAAAATTTCATAACTTTTGACTAAGTGGGTAAAAAGTTATTGCATGATTTGTCATTTTCATTGGTCGGTGGGCAGCTCGGGCAGCTGATAAAACTTATTTTAAAATCAAGTTTTTTTTAAATATAAATTTGAAACTATTTCTTTAGATTTATACATACGTGGGAAGCTTTAGATCATTCCATTTTGATTAATGAGATGAAAGTTATGAGGAATTTTAGTTTGAGGGTAGTTATGGAATATCTGCTCTAATATAAACTTTGAAGTCCTTTATTTAACTCAATTTTCAATATTTTTGAAAAAAATTAAAACATTGGGTGTAGATCGTTTATTAAAATATTACAACTATTGGGATTTGCATTTTTAAATTGCATATTTAAATTCTTAGCAATTTAGTGATTTGAACATTCTCTACTTCTTTCTACTTACTATTTTTTTCTTATATCTTTTACAATTCCAAATGATTTGAAAATTTTCAAGCATGTATCCAACTTGCCTTGAATAATGAATCCAAAGAGTAACCACCATTTTGTACATTTTTTCATACAAATGTGACCTTGTGAAGTGCAGCTGCCCGGATTTTCGCAGGGACAAAAAAAGGATTTTTGTCAATTCAAATGTTATTATCTTGCAATTCACACGGTGAAAATTTCTGAAAATTTTCCCAAAACTTCTCAAACTAGTTTAATACAAGATCCTACAATTATATTTTTTTATTTTTTTTTAAATTCAAAAATTTGGTACTTGTATTAGAAATACTCCCTCCGTCCCAAAATGATCTTCCTGTTAGACAAAATGTTCCGGATTAAGACTAAAAATAAAAATTTTAAAGCCTGTTTTGCACTACATATGGAGTTTGGTGCACTGCTATTGTCCTTGAAACTTTGAGTTTTGAAGCCCTTTTTAAAGTGTAGTTTTGGATTATTGAAAAGTGAAATTTTCTGGGTATTTTCAAGGAGCACCAGTGGTTATTTAATTATTGAGTGTGAGGTTGTCATTTTGTAGGTAGTTAGTATAAGTCAAAGACCATATGTGGACCTATATTTTGCCTCCCCAAACCTTCATCTCCTTCAATTAGATAATATTCAAAGAGTTGCAAAAAATAAAAACAGAAAGTGTTGATTGACCCCTTCAACCATTTTATTTGTCTTTTGATTAGTGATTGCATAGATGGAGGGGAACTATTGCTTGAAATTATTTTGTTAGTCCTAGAGAACAACTAAAAATTAAATTTGACCAATTTGCAGCTCACAAAGTACAACAGGAAGATCATTTTGGGACAAAAAATGAAGGCCAACAGGAAGAACATTTTGGGACAGAGGGAGTAGCAGTTTTGGTGAAAACATAGTCTGACCTTTAGGGGTTAACTCAATTTTATCATTATTTTTTTAAATAAGTTCCAAATGGTATGTTCAGATTTGGAAATATGTCACACTTATAATTTCATGTATCAAGAATTCTATTGGGTTTCCTGTCTACAAAATTTGAAGATGAACTTTAGAATATATCATTTTCTAATAGACTTGGAGCTATTGTACAAAGGAATTCTAAATAAAATAAAATCTATGTTGTTTTAACCCCTCAAGGACCAAGTGTCTATTCAACGTATACAAGAAATCTTGGATAGGTTTCTACAAAGTCATTTTCAGTCGGATGTTCATGAAATTTGAACATAATGTGTATATATGTACCTCCATGAAAAACTAATTTTTTTTCCAATCGGGTGCCTGAAACAAAAAGTTATGTTGCCCTGAATTTTTCGGGCAGCTTGGACAATTTGGGAATCTTTGGAGAACCTTTTGCAATAAAGATCATTAAGTTCTACAATTTGGCATGTGTGTAACTAATAAAATATGGCATACAATTATCCCCCAAAAAACAAATTTTATTTCTTAAATCATATTCTAAGAGGAGTCAAATTTTGTTAGCTAAGTTGGGGTAGTTTCAAAAAAAAACATTTTCTTCTAACTTCAAGTCCTATTATCTTGCAATTAGTGAAGTCAGAATTCTTGAATTTTTTTCCACATATTCCAAATGTTTGTCTCTAATTTTTCACCATTTGGATTTCAAATAAAACATTTTCTCATTGCACAAAAAAAAGACTAGTGTATTGCCATTTCATTCAACCTCTTTGCATTGCAAGATGATTTAGAATAATTTAGACTCCGTATTTTCTTCTAAATTTTTTTTGTGAGTGAATTTAATATCATATACTTATGAATGTCAAAAATCTCATGTTCGTGTAGAACAATAATTTTACTCCAAATGAGACTGAAGTCTGCTGACCATGTTTCACACCATTGAAAAAAAAAAAAAATTCTCACTTCAAATGCTATAATCTTTCAATCCGCGTGGTAAAAAGGTCTGAATTTTTTTTGACACTTTGGTAAAATACTTTACTTTAGTTTTGTATGGTTGAAGTTCCAAAAAAAAGTTTTGTTTTTCTTTTTTGAATAGCATACCAAGAAGTCACAGTTTTTGGAATGTCTCCCTAGAAGAAAAAAACCCGGTCCTTTAGGGATTAACTCCTAAAAGACCAAGGCATTTTTTTTTGCCAAAAAACACTCAAAATTGCCATTTTTATTGCAAAGAGTAAAATAATTGAATTTTGTTTGCACATTGTATTGTAGGATCTTACACCTAACTAGTATGAAAATGTGTAAAGGAAATTTCAAAAAAATTTGATCACATAGATTGCAAGATATCTATGTTTAAAGTGAATAAAACAAGTTTTTTTTGGACATTGTGGGACTAGGTTATTTAACTTTGAACCTTCTTAACTTAAATTTTTTGCACTGTAGAGTTTTCAGGTTTAAGTACTTATGGTGATGAATTGAGTTGAGGGTCTAGGAAAAAAAATAATTCGCAAAAACTTAATTTTAATTCTTAAGATATTATTAAGTAGAAGTAGATATGAGATAGAAGAATTTTTTTAATTATTAATATCTCTAATATGGAATTAAAATGCACTAATTTCAATAGTGAGATTTTTCTAGCAAGCAAATTAAGTTGTGAAGAATTTATTTATTTATAATTATAAAAATTGCTTTCAAAAATGAATTCTACAAGGTATTTTCTCAAGAAGATGTTTAGAGTTGCCCAATAAACAAGATTGTTTATAACTTTCACATTGCTTATCGAAATGAATTGAATCCAATCTTTCTAGGTAGACAAAAAATTTATCTATGAGAAAAAAAAATTTGAATTTTATAACTCAAATTTTTGAATTTTTATTGTTGACTAATTTCCCATGTTTTAAACTTATTTGGACATAATTTTTGTTCCCAAACACCAATTGAAAAAAAAAATTATATTCCTATGAAGATAATTAGGTTTTCTATGTTCAAAAAAGATTTCAAAAAATCATGATAAAAATTGAGACCGTAGGTACCTGCTGAAAGTCCAATTTGTCCCTTAAAGGGACAATGGCCCTTTAGAAGTGACCCACTAAAAGGCCATTGTTCCAAAATGGGCTTTGAGGATTTTGGGTAGGTTCCTTTAATGTTAGTTTCATTAGATGTTTTTTGGGGGGGTCTAGAGAGCCTTTTGGGGCCTATTCTTGACGTTGTTCCTCTAGCAGTAAAAGAACAGCCGCTGTCAGAATTTATTTATTTTTTAAATGAAAAAAAAAAAGTTTAAATGAAAAAGAGGAGATGAACCAAAAATAAAATTCAAAAAAAATAAAATTATATGACGTGGCAGTCCCTCTGCCACGTTATGTAGTTGTTGCGGCGCTATTCCAAACAATTTCAGAATCTGGGAACCCTGGGGAACTCGCAGCCCTCCACAAGGACTGAAAAACATGTAATATTACTAGGATTATTTGAATTTTTTGTGAAGGTGTGGAAATGTACTAGCATTCTAGAAATATAATTTTTTTTTCAATTGATACTTACAAACAAAAATTATGCCCTTATAAGCACATTCTACTCAAGCCCAACCAGCCAAAAAAAATTATAAAAATTCAAAATTAATTATTTAATAATTATATAGAATATATTTATATATACTTTGGAAGCTTTGATTAATTCCATTTGGCTCAGCGATGTGAAAGTTATGAAGAATATTGTTTTGCAAGCAATTAAAGCATCTTTCTAATACAATAAATAACACATAAGACTTGTTTATGAGCTCAATTTTCACAACTTTTCGAAAAGAAAAGCTGCATTGGTTTTAGATTTCTTGCTACAACAATATCACTGTTACAATCGACATGTTTCAACTCCATTTTAGACCTATCAACGATTTCACTTTTCTTTCTATTTACTATCTACTTCTACCTAACAATTTTCCAAGGGATGAAAGTTAATGTTTTATCTTATGATTTTTTTCCTAGATTCTCAACTAAATTCTCTACCATAAAAAATTTAACCACAAAATTCTATAGGTAAGAAGTTTTTTAAGTTAAGTCGATTCAAAGTCTAAAAATCTAATATAATAAGGTATGAAAATAATTCATTGTTTCACTTTGAACATTGATATTTTACAATCTACTTGGTCAAAGTTTCTCAAATTTTTTTCAACACATTTTCATACAAATCTAATGCAAGATCCTTTGATTTGATTACCTTTCTCCCTTTTTTTTTGGTTTCATTCTAGCTCTTTGAACTAGAAATGAGAGTCGGTCTTAGAGGTTTTTTTTGTGAAATATAGTCAAGAAACTTTAGGAGTTAACCCATGAGCGCCCAATGCATATTTACTAAAATCTAAACCCTTGTGAATTCAATCCAATCGAACTATCACCTAACAAGAGATCCAAATAAACTAATTGTACCGATTGGTAGTAGAAACAAGCCCTAAGCTCAAGGGAAAAGGAAACGTCCTTTGACCGTACTATTGAAAAGATTACAATAACTAAACAAGGATATCTCTAAAATTTGGAGAGACCAGATCCTGTCGCTAGGACGCTCAAGAGTTAAAGTATTCAAATTAATTGTCCTTCTACGTGCATTTTCTAGCATGGAAAAATATATTTTGATGATTCTCTTGGTATAAGTATTACAATCTTTATTTGAGTTGCACAGTTGGTTGACTTTCAGTTCATGCTTTAATTATATATAAAAATTTAACAAATTTAAATCATTATAAAAGAAATAATCAAGGGAGCATCAATTATGAAGGAAATCGATAATCCTTTTCACACTTGGCACACCATAGAATCATGGTTGCACCTACGGCTTCTTGCTTGGCTTCTTGTGACATGTTAGTGGTGTACATTTCAGAACTTAAATGTACACCACCGTTACAATTTTGCCCATAATAGGCTTGCTCCCATTTAGTCTGTAATGGGGTCTTTTACCTTACATAAGTTTGAGAAAACAAAATGTTGGATGAGAGAACAAAGGATGTGATATTAGAAAAGATGATATTAATATATAAAATAGGGCAACAAGGAATATTTGATACTATGTGGATGGAGTCCAGCAAGTAGTATAATCATGGGACCAACTTCCACTCCTATTGATTTTGAGACGAAAAAGGATGTGATATTAGAGAAAATGATCTATATAAAATATCGGCAAAGAATATTGTATTTGATATTCTATGGATGGAGTCCAGCTGGTAGGGTAGTATGCTATAAAAGCACCCATCCTTTTCAAATGGACCTTATATTTAGGTATAAAATGAACTTCAAGTAGTCCTAAAATGGATATGTGACAAACTTTTAATGGATTGAAGATAAAGTAGGAACAACTTGAAGTGTGTTAAAGATCGCTTTAAAGTTTAAATGTGGATGGTTAAAGTGATAGGTGGGCATTTATGTATTTAAATAAGAAGTTAACATGTTAACTACTTTATTTGGAGAATGCAAAATCTGAAATTGATTGGATTTAAGTGTGGTCGCTTTAAGGACCCTTGCTTGTTACTTATTGCAAATCCTTATACATATTCTTCATTTCCTCATCTCCCTTTATAGGCCGCATGTGTGCTGATTTTGCCAGACCTACTGTCATAAATAGGTGCCTAGAACCAAAACCTTTGAAAAATCATAACTAAATCAATATTTCTTGGAAAATTATGAAACCACTTGTGTTAGATGCCGCATCCATTCATCTTTCTTTGTAAAATAAGTAAAAAATCTTACGGTCTACAGAAGCCTATGAAAAAGGTGTAACCGCCCGTAATTGATCCCTTTTAGAGCATCCTACCTTAGCTGGTGAAGGTACGTCGCTGGTGCACATACCCTCCAACTGTGTCTCGGATAAATTAGAGAAAACAAAATGTATTGATTCAGTGGATTTACAGATGGCATGTGAATCTTGTGCAGGTGTGCAGCAGCACAAGCAGTGTCCTCCGTTTTTGTTTGGTACATTTTTCCCTTGTACACTGGGCAAAGTCTGATATGCATATATATAAGGTAACTATGCCTGTCACAGGCCAACTTTGGACCAGCCTAATGCAGGCCCAGAAATTCATGAGCAGAGTACCTATGTCTTGTCAAATGTACAGTACTTCACAAAAAAAAAAGTTGACCTAAATTAGGCTGGTGCAGAATTCTGCCCGTGTCATAGGCTGAGTTACCTTAACTTACTCATCCCCAAAGCCTGGCATTCCAATGCCATCAAATTGAATATAGGAATGTCCATTCATAATGCATACACTTGTCATTCAGAAGACTGACAATCCAGTCCCACAGAGTTTTAATATTCGAATATTGTGGATTCAAAATGCATGGTATCCATTTTCATCACAACTGACAGCTGGCAGACAGGGCCGTAGAGAGAATTTAATTATATTGGAACGTCCAAGGCTGGGGACTTCCAAATGGGCCTCTGACCACACCCAAAAGTGGCCCAAAAGTGGCATTTCCACTACATGTATGTATGTATAGGACCGACAGTTGGGGTCCAATAATCTCACTAATTTTTGTTCCCAGGAAAATTCAACAAAAAAACTGTGAACTTCAGGATGCTCTGGCATATTGTACATATATGTATGTATTTATGCATGTATGTATGTATGTATAGGACCGACAATTGGGATCCAACAATCTCACTGATTTTTGTTTCCGTATAAATTCAACAAAAAGTCTGTGAACTTCAAAAAGGTCTAGCATATTCAAGAATGGATAGATTTTTGAATCTCAAATTGTGTTCGGAATTGTAGTGAAGAGCACTTGAGGATCATAACAAATATTTATGCATGTGAAATTCAAAATCATACAACAATTTGGATCTTTTCTATAAGCTATCTAGGGTAGGAGGTCCATAAAGCACCCATTTAAGAGCTGAAACTGAATTTTGAGGAGCTTGAAACTTCTAGAAATGTTTTCCAATAATTTTCTTGAAAGAAAAAAGGAATTGGTATCTAACCCAAGTTGTTTCATATTTATTAGAGCTTTGTAGAATTGGTTATGAATTTTTGAAGTTGAAATGGCATGGGGCTCTAAAATGGCCCACCTCTTCAAATATACATTGTTTGTAAATTATTGGTACACATTAGAGGAGAATTGGGGTCTCATCATGCCTAGTATTTTTTGTCAAAAAATTAATTGTATGGTTTGTATAATAGACGAAATTACATTTTGAGGATCATTGGTAGATGATTTCATCAAGGCAATGGGCCAATGGGATGTTTGAGGTATCAGTCAAGGTGGCAATAAGATACTCGTGCCGCACCTATGTAGTAGTAGTCTCGTGTCCTTGTCCGTAACTTACCACTTCAAGCAATGAGGATCACAAATAGAATAGTAAATTTTGCCCACTATTGTTTTATTAAGCATTCGTTGGTACCAACTGACTTTGGGTTCTTGTGTAGACAAGGTTTCTAACTTAAGTGTTTAGAAGGCACTCTGTTCAACAATTGTACTTGTAATATACAATCTAGTTGACAAGCATGTTTAGGGGAGAGGAAATTTACCAAGGTCAACTTGGAGATGCTTAGAAGTAGATGGTGTACACACCATTAGAATTGTCTTCCACCAAGTGGTTTGGATCATGACAATTGCCACAACAAGTGCTAACATTTAGGATTGTAAATGTTGCCACAAGGTGTGGCGGAATTTAGATTTGGTTGCGAGTTAGCACTTCAAGATGTTACAAACAAGAAAAAAGGTAGTTCCTACATGACATCTTCCATTTGTAGCTCTTCATAGCTATATGTTATGAACAAAAAAAGGGTAGTTTCTGCACGCCATAGTTCAAGCTTGTTGATAACAAACTTAAATTTACCCCCCCTTGAACTGGAAATCTTCAATTTGCACTTTGTATGATCCCTTCATGTTGTCACCTCCATCATTGCACACTTTTCTAGCCCAGCTTCAAGATCTTATTGGATTCAGCCTCACCCATGACAATCTCTAAAATCCGGTGGAAATCCACTCTCTTTGTCATTGTGCGTAGCAGTGAACATGGAGCTTATAGGGCGACTTAGCTTTTTGCCGTTCTTTTCACATGTCATTCGGTAGTTTTCAATGGTCATTCAGTTGTTGCCTAAGCTTAGTCGCTTAATTTGGTAAAATACCAAAAAAATTCCTGACATTTCGGTCATTTTCCTTAAGTTTGCAATAGCAATTAGTTAAAAAAATAAAAAAATAAAATACAACTCAATTCAAATACTAAGTTGAAGACAATTTCAATTCAAAGCAATTTATTTGCACACTACCATATTCAGATAACAAGTTTGGCTTAAATTAATTTTTTTTAAAGTGCATTTTTTCTTGCTAATTTTAGAACCATATAGCTGAATCTACAAATAAATGTAAAGATGGTTTGTTGAGAATCCAAAGGATCAAAGAATAATCCATTTAGTCAAATACAAATCTATCATTTGACCATCTACCATCAAGACATTTTTTGATGCAATAAAATAAGGAATTATTTCATTGACATTTAGTAAGAAAGAAGAGTGGAGAGGTCATTTTTATAATGAAATCCATTCTCCATCATGAATCCTCAAAGGGTATGGACAATTTGAAGAGCTTGATTGTTCATTGTCAGTATTCAAAGTAGAACTTTAAATCTCATTTGAGCATTCTAGAATAACTTTTTTCAAAAACCTTTGAACTAAAAAAATTGGGAAATCAAGCTAAATTTCATCTACAAATTTTTTTTGTGATTTTCAACCTCTCAAAAAAATATCAACAAAATTCAAAGAAGGTGTTTGAAAATGTCAAAGAAAATATTCTTTCCAACCTTTCTATGAACTTTAAATTGGAGGATTGAAATGTCAAATGAATTTTTTGAGAAAAAATTTAGCTTGATTTTCTACATTAATTTAGTTCAATTTTTTTTTTTAAGTTATTTTATTATGTCTAAGTGAGGTCTGAAATTATACTTTGCATACAATTTTTACTTTTTACTTAACTATAAGTAGTTGAGCTTCTACTCATTTTAATTTATATATCCCACATGGGTTGCTTTACCTCCTACCATCCTACTTGTATAAAAAGCTTGTCTTCTTTTCCTATTGCACTCGCAATTAATATTTTTTTGAAGTCATGTGAGACAATTGATGGACACATCTAATGTTCTTGAATTCAATCCTGGCTAAGGTAAAACAACCCATTACGGACCAAATGGGGGGTTTGCCCTCATGCCATTATTGAAATTTTTTGATTTTTTTCTCACACAAACACAAGTGATAAAAATGGTGAGAGCTGTTCTGCCCATCATGGCTAAAAGAGCCTGTAGACTACCCTAAAACCAACAAAAATTATATCCATAACACTCATCTAACTCACCTATTGCGGTCACAATATTTTTTTAAATAGAAGGCCTGAAAAAATCACATCCTATAATGAATTAACACTAAAAAGCTGGAAGTTCCTATTGTGGTTACTAATTACTCCATTCCATTGATTGTGGAGCAGATTTAATTCACTGGAAGAAAACCATGATTCATTAAAAGAAAACCATAATGGGGTCATTCCTAGGAGTCCGTAATGGGTAAAAGGTCCGTAATGGGCTAATTTACCTTCTATCCTTGGGCTACTCAAGTAGGAACCGGCGGGAGTTTATATGGGCAGTTAAAATCCGCTCACTCTTGATGGAAGAAGGCTAAAAAACCGTGATTTTTTTTAATAAGCGGTTCATTTCCTATACTCTGAGTTTTTCGTTTGGTTATACGACCTAAAATGCTGAAATTAAGATGGTAATTTAATGATTTCACTTGGCTGATTTTCTATTAGCCGCTAGATCTCCTTGTACATTGATGCATAGTGTGCAAGATGATTGTAGTAACTTGTGAATGAGGTTGACATTTATCCATTAAGGTAGGATGCTCTAAAAGGGACCATTTATGGACTGTTACACCTTCTTCATAGGCTTCTGTAGACCGTAAGACTTTTTACTTATTTTATAGAGAAAGATAAATGGATGCGGCATCTAACACAAGTGGTTTCATAATTTTTCAAGCAATATTGAATTAGTTATGATTTTTCAAAGTTTTTGGTTCTAGGCACCTATTTATGACAGTAGGTCTGGCAAAATCAGCACACATGCGACCTATAAAGGGAGATGAGGAAACCAAGAATAAGCATGGGGATTTAAAGTATGATCGCTTTAAGGACCCTTGCTTATTACATATAGGGATTTAAAGTATGACCGCATGGGGATTTAAAGTATGATTGCAATATGTAATAAGCAAGGGTCCTTAAAGCGATCATACTTAAATCCAATCAATTTCAGATTTTATATTCTCCAAATAAAGTAGTTGGCTTGTTAACTTCTTATTTAAATACATAAATGCCCACCTATCACTACATTTAAAAATGAACCTAATCACATGCTTTAACCATCCACATTTAAACTTTAAAGCGATCTTTAAACACACTTTAAGTTGTTCCCACTTTATCTTTAGCCCATTAAAAGTCTGTCACATATCCATTTTAGGACCACTTGATGTTCATTTTATACCTAAATATAGGGTCCATTTGTAGAAGATGGGCACTTTTACAACGTACTACCTTATGGTGCTCAAGTTTGTGCCTCAACTCTACAGCAAATTCCCTCTTATTCAAATGTGGAGGTATTACAACAACGGAGGCAATAAGACAAGATAATTCAAAGTTTCAAACTCGCCTGTTAGATGTACTATCGTCCATCACCTTCACGGAGGACCCTTGGTGACTCCACTACTAGTACGGATGCTAGAAAATATTACATATGATACAAACATTGCCAACAATCTATATTTTATAAGACCCAAAGTACAAGCAAATTATACCATCGTTTAATATTATTTCTCAATGACTTGCTACTACTAATTGCAATGCCACCTAAATCTAATGTCATTACTTTGGGTTTTGCGTTGTACAAACCTAAGTGGAATTAAATATGAAAACTTGACTATATCTCCAAATATTTTCCATTTCTAAGCTGGGCATGTTTAGACCCCAATTCTCCTCTAATGACGAAATAGAAACATGTAAAAATAGTGTACATTTGAGGTAGTGTGTAATTTTAGAGCTTATTTGAGCGCTTGAAGAACTTCCTACCATAGTTATCATCTAGTACTGCCACTTTTATTTTATGAACTTCAAGAAGCTCTAGCATACTCAAGAAAGGACAAATTTCCAAATTCCAAATTGAGTAGAAAATTGTAGTGAAGAGTACCTGAACATCATAACAAATATATACATGTGAAATTTACCATTTATACAACAATTTGGATATTTTCTATATACTGTCTAGTTACCATCTAGTGTTGCAAACTTTGGTTGAAATTACAACTTGCATTCTATTGGTCATATTAAAAATGAGCATTTCAAATTGCTTTAGAGATACTTAATCCCATTTCGCTTGAGTTGTTTGTATCATTTCTTTTTTGTTCTTGCATTCTATTGGGCATATTAGAAATGAGTATCTGCAATTGTTACAGAGATACTTGATCCTATATTGTTTGAATTCCTTGTATCATTTCTTTCTTGTTCTTTTATCAACAACTTGCATTCTATTGGGCATATTAGAAATGAGCATTTGCAATTGCTATAGAGATACTTGATCCCATACCCTTTGAATTGTTTGTATCACTTCTTTTTTTGTTTCTTTGGCCACCTCTGGTATCAAAATAAATCTTTAACTATCTTCCAAAGGTTCTTTCTATGGTGAATTGGGAGGTCAAACTAACTTCTTCATACCATGAGCTTGCTTTCACCTCTTTGGATGTTGTTGTATGATATTTAAATACCACTTTACTACTATTCCAACGCCACAATGTGCCATTTGAAAATCTATGTATTTTTGAGCTTATAAGAGCATCTTGAAGTTTGTGGATTTTTTGCTAGTTGAATCCACTTGGGAAGAAAAATTTGTAAGATTATTGGAACTGACTGTGCATCCAATTAATCAATATCTACCTCTATTGAGAAACAATTTTAGAACCTCTATCCAAAAAAACTTGAATCCTTTATAACTTTTGTATACAATATCCAAACAAAACTCGAGGTTTGGATTTTTTGGAGAATCTTCAAGAAAACTCTTCTAGTACTCATTGACTAAATGCAAACTTGTCTTCATAAGACACATCTATCAATCCAAGTCTTGGATTTTGAATCACAATTTGAACTTGGTAGTTTTTTATCGGAATTTTTTAATAATTTTTTGAATAGTGGCTTTGAAGTTGCCGTGGCCTTGAGGAGGGTGGAAGCTCATCATGCATTGATTGGTCATTTGCACAAGTTACATTATGCTCATTTAAAAAAGATTCTAAAATCCAAGTTGGGGCAGCCCTCCAAAGACCTCAAATGTACTTTAAGGGTTAATCAAAATGCCCCAAAATGCCAAATTATGCTCATCAATCAGAAAGTTCAGTAGCAGAATGTAAAATATAATATCTGAATGTCTATCCAAAACAGTACACCCATCAGAAGACTGGCAATGCCATAGAATTCAATAACTGCAAATTTCTATCCAAAATGCCTACACATACATTTTTACACTCGTCAGAAGGTTGGCAACCAGATAGATAAATGGGAAAGGTAAGTTCCAAAGGCCTGAGCTTTTTACTCACCAGAAGTTTGGCGATGCCATAGACTTTAATAACTTAAGGTAACTACACCTAAAATGGACCGAATAAGCTCTGTGGCATAATCAATGTGCTGTAGAAAATGAATAACATTTTTTGCACATTACTAAAGGACTATGAATCAAATTGCAAGTAGTTCCATAATTTTTGGATGAATTGTGAATTAGTTACAAATTTTCAGAGATTGAAGGTGTAGGGTGCTAAAAGTGTCATGTAGGTGGTGCCGAAATGAATTTGATGCACAATCATGAAGAAATGACAATAGAGAGAAGTTAAAACAAACACAAAGTGCACGCAAAATGAACCACTTGTAGAGTTGCCACCTCCACAGTTCTATCAATAGAGTTGCACACTACTCAAGATTCATTTAACATATGTCCTTGCCATGCGCACCATTTCGGGAATCCTCTCCATGTAAGGTAGGCACCCCCAAAATGGCACCTGACCTTAAAGCGCCATCTACAGGTTGTGTACATTTCCAAAATCAGTTATGTACCTATTTGGATGGAGCGCATTCAGAAACAAACTTTGACCCTTAATAACTTTTGCATATGGTGTCCAAATGCCACGTTCTGTGGTGCGTTGGAACCTCCTTTCACTTGCCAACAAGAATATATGAAAATTTAGCCAGTCTAATAGTAATAAATAGGCTCAGTACCAAAAAGTGGCGGTTTTGGGTGTACCCACCTTACAGCGCATACACTCATCAGATCGAAAGTTGGCAATGACACCGATTTCATAATGAATCCCAAGAGCCCGTACATTCAAAATGCCTGGACTTCACTCATCAGAAGGTTGGCAATGCCATATCCAAAAAATGACTACTGTACTGTACATGAGCAAGATTTTCAGCTATGAAAGTTACATGCATTCATTTGAGGAACAGGAAGGCATGCAAGTTGTGATTTGTAGGGAACCGACAAGAGTCCTCATGACGGAGTTCTCAGGAGAGCGAGCGAGTGAGCAAGCTTGCTGGATGTACTGTATGTATGTTGGCTTGAGTTCCTGCCACACAAATCAGTGCTGGAACTCAATCCAACTCTTTGTTGTAAATTTCAGGCTGTCGGTGAGTAAGCTATGGCCGCGTTGGCATGTCTCCACAATCATACACAGCAGTCATATGAAAGTCCTGCCACACCTAATGTGACAGGGACACCAACCTGACCACCCCCCTGTGCCTCGCATGTTTGTCGATCATACAAAACATGTAATTTTCAAAATATTCTTGAAGTAATTAAAAAAACAAAACAAAACAAAACAAAAACTTACATGGGCAGTAGATTTTTGAACTGTCCGGGTTGTGGAACAGATTAAATCAAAACACCTGGTCTAATTAAACATCCAACATCTACAGGCTCACTGAGGTTTGTGAGCACTATCATAGATTTTAGTCATTTGAGAGTACGAGGACTGGAGTCTATTCTGAACTTGGAATGACTCTACAATTTGGGTTGCAAACTTAGGACCCTATTTTTAGAAAAAGACCAACGAAATATTGAACACAGTTGCTTTGCACACTGGATGTGCCATTACAGCATGAAGGCCATAGCTTTCTCTCCCAATAGTTTGGCAATCCTAGTAGCAACTAATAATGCAAGCTTGGTTCCGCAATTCAAGCCCACTAAAACAGATCGAGATGGTCTGAGCAGCATACAGTTAGTGATGTATTATCAGTTTTTGTGTTAAAAATGGTGCAATTCTTGGAGCCAAAATGGGGGGGTGGTTCATCTGCATCAAGGTCAAAAACAAGGACGGGTATTGAGATCTACGTTGCAGGCCCCACGCTGTAAGTAGTGCCAGAGTAGTGGAATTCCACCAATTTTTAACAAAATTGACATTATTGTGGCATTGTGGGTCTTAAATAATAAGAGTCCGCTTGCCTTCGGTCGTGCAGCGACTCAATCAACAGGCTGATGAGAAGGAAGCCATAATATCCGACATTCAAGCCCACGCCAGAGTTCTAACTCACAGGAAATCTAGGGTTCCCTATATCTGAGAAAAACTTAAGGCAGTTGTATTGTCCAAATCTATATCCAAGATGAAGCCGCCATGGATACTGAAAGATGAGATGAAAGACTTGCCAAACTTATCCCCAATTATTGATAATGAGCTCCGACAAGTGCATCACAACTGAATGAAATCCATAGGGCCGTCCCAATCCTGAAAGCAACCTCTTGAGATTGAGATACCTCATCCTCTGCGGGAATTGAAGTCAATAATTATCCAATCTCCCGAACCTCGTACAAATTTTTCACTATATAAGCAACGCAGGGATTAAAGCAGAATCCTTCAATTCACACTATTGATTTGTCTCAACTCGTCTCAAATAGATCTCTAGTTTCACAAATGTGACCATCAGAGTTTAGGGTTTAGGGTTTTTAGGGTTTAGGCCATAGCTTAGACCCTAAACCCTGAAACTTAGTCGTAAATTTAGTGAGATTTCGTCGTTTGACTACTTACCTGCATTAACCCCTAAATGCCCGAGGTCCCACACTCTGGCGTTGTCAAAATTTAGGACTGATATACAATTAGGTATCATGGTGCCTGCGGTCTCATTAAAGCGCCAATTTTAATGCTGCGAGTATCCACCAGTGTAAAGAAACTGCCTACACTATACGGTAGTTGCTTGTCCTCTCGTTGTTTGAAAGAATACAAAGAGCCTACTCCATGTTTGAAAGAATATGAAGAACGCAGCTTCAACTCCCCCCTTTGGCTTCTTTCAACTTCCAATGACGCCTCTCTCTATATATAAGCCGAACGCAACAAACTGGTCCTTGATCGAAACTGACTGTCTGAATTCAAAGAACTCGTCAATGCCTGAAAAGAAAGCCAAATCAAATTACAGAAAATGAATCAATGAAAACCCAATTGCTGCAGTTCCCGTAAATATGAAATGTAAAGTATGAAAGTGCCACACGATGTACACAATCAAAACATGAAAGTTTGTGAGAGCTTGCTGTTTGATGCACCTTGTGATACTTCTTTGAGAATTCATACCTTAGTCTTACCGTGACCAAATAATGCATGCTAAGAGCTTCTCCACCGCCCACTCAAACTGTCCCGTAACCGGATACTGTGGCGTGAATGTGTTGCTTTTGAGCTCCACCGCGCAGTCGCTACAGGCTTTCCAGATTTCGGGGGTAACGCTACATCCCTGCGTCCACGGTATTTTCACGGTGTTTTGAGAGCACGCAACAGTTCACGCAATGACTTAAAACCGTTGACTCCCGAGGAATTCCCTTCCATTCCCAAGGTTCATCGAGGGAACAATGATGGAAACGCAAATCAGATAAGGTTTTGAAGCGGTTTGATGCGTGCATGCGGTGGAGTGGTTTAGTGAGAAGCGGAGAGCTCCCTGAACCTGCCGCGCAACTGAAGTCTCAAAAGTGGATTTCACGGTACCTATCAAGTGAACGCGGTGGAGATGCTCTAAAGTACGTTGGATTCGTCTGCTCTTGCTATTAACATCCAATGAAAATAATTTGTGTTTAATAACAGTAACTATGCTCAGTTGTAACTACTGACGATAATAGGTTTTAGGGTTTCGGGTAGGACAGAGCAGCTGTGGAATTTCAAACCAATGCGCAGATGAATTGCCAATTAAAAGCAGAAATTGCAGATAGTTCAAACACAAAAACACAACAACAATAAGCACTACCTCACTCAATATGAAGTGAGCCTGGATTCACCTTGAATATTTACAAGTGCAAAATGAGCACAAAAAACTGCAAAGTCACTCTCACAAGCACGCTACCGCACCATCATGACTTCAGATGACTCTGCCACAAAATGCATAAAATCTTGAAGCACTAGCATTAGCAGATGGGAGTCCGATCCATGGCAGGCTTTTCGACAATTCATGTTTTCACCTCCTCCTTCATTAAGCAAGGCAGACAGCTGATGCATGCGGTGAAGACATCCGTGAATGCTCGCAAGAGCGAAACGTCTTACAGTTTAGAGCATCCTCAGTCCGCCCTTCATGGAGGCACGGCAACGGCAAGTCCCCCCAAAACAATGGACAATGTTAACGTGTCCCAATGTTAACGGCACTTCCCACGTTTCCACGTTGCCTTCATGGCTCTCGCATGGCAAGAATTGGTCCTTTGGTGTGACCTCTGTTAAGAATAAAATACGAAACAAAATCACAAAGCAATAAGAACACTCAAAATACACTCAAAGAATACTAAACTTCATTAGGGAGTTTGAAGTATATACAATGAAGAAAGGAGAGAGACAATGAATAGTTGTCTTCTCCTATTGGTCATGAGGAATTCACCTTATCCTCATGACACGTGTCACTCACCATATTATGGTGAGTGTTCACACTATGGTTCTTAACACTCTTCCTCGCTCGACATAATATTAGTAAATCAAAATAAAACAATATAATCGATATGAGTTGGTTGATGTAAGCAATAAATCGACTAAATGTCGATTTCGGTCGCCAAGTCGTGGACTTGGTCGACTGGTTTCATACGTCGGTGGTTAACTGATTGGTTCGCGATTCGATCTTCGTCGGCCTCGTTGATTGGTTTGGGAAATCTGCAGCTTGGCATGCTAGTGAGGCAGGAATAACAATCGACCCGCTATCCCACCCCTGAGTTGTGATGTGACAAGATGCAGAACATCTCAAGATGGTTAACAAGCTCTAGCACTGAAACCCAAACCGTAGTTCTCACCACGACCCCACCTTTTGTTATCCGAAAATTTCCGTAATCTTAAAAATTTACGGTTGTTGCCTCATTAAAACCTTATCTGGGAAAACCTTGATTATATTCAAGGATAAAACCACAAATGAAGGAAAAAGAGTACAACTCCTTTATCAATCCATTCTCATAGTAAAACCCAGTGGGAAAAAAATCTATGGAAGGATATCAAAAGGATCAATAAATTTCATAATAAAAATCTATTGAATTTCTTGTTCCAAAATGCTAAGCCGTCGCATTCCAATGTCTTGGATAAGTCAACGATGAGTAGATGATGGAAGAGCCTTGGTAAAAAGATCAGCAAGATTATTTGCTGATGCAATTTTCTTAATTTCAAGTACTTTGTCGGTAATCAAATCATTAGTATAAGTGAAATATTTTGGATCAATATGCTTTGTGCGATCACCTTTAATAAAACCTGCTTGCATTTGAGTAACACAAGCACTATTGTCTTCGTATAAAACGGTTGGAGAATTATCATAAAAATAATCTACAGTTTGTTCAAATGAACTTATAAATCGATCTTAACCAGATGCATTCTCGAGATGCTTCATGTAAAGCAATAATTTCTGCATGATTTGATGATGTTGCAGTAATAGTCTGCTTTACAGTTTTCCAAAATATTGCAGCTCCATGTCGTAAGAAAACATAGCCCGTTTGAGATTTAGATGTTGTAGGATCAGATCTATATCCAGCATCAGCATATCCAACTAATGTTGGATCCACTGATCGAGAGTAATGTAGTCCCAAATCTTCAGTTCCTTTCAAATAATGAAAAAGATGTTTGATACCATTCCAATGTTGTAGTGTAGGCCGGGAACTATGCCTTGCTAAGACACTAACTGCAAATGCAATGTCAGGCCTAGTAGACGTAGCTAAATACAAGAAGGCTCCAATTGCTGCAATGTATGGATATTGTTCACCCAATGTTTCCTCCTCCTCCTCGCAAGGGCGATAGGGATCATCTTCTTTTGCACTATGACCAACTATAGGTGTAGACAACGGATAGGCGTCAATCATATTGAATCTTTTGAGGATTCGATTGATATAGGTGGACTGTGAAAGAAAAATGCTACCATCTTTCATATGAAGAACTTGTAAACCAATGCAAAATGTAGTTTTTCCAAGTAACTTAATCTCGAATTCACGAATAAGAAGCTGAGTGGCTGCAGTACATGCAGATTTGGTACCCATAAGGTTTAAGTCATCAATATAAACGGCAATAATAACAAATCCATCTTTGTTTTTTTTAATAAAAAGACATGGAAGTAAGGCATCATTTATAAAACCATGTTCAATAAGAAATTGCTGGAGTCATTGATACCACATACGTCCAGATTGTTTCAAACCATATAATGCACGTTGTAATTTAACGCCACAATGTTTGCTTGAGATAGATGGACTTGGACTGGTGGTTTCAAGACCAGGAGGAACTTTCATGTAAATATTCGCATGAAGTGAGTCATAAAGATAGGTTGTCACCACATCCATGAGACACATTTCAAGATAGGCATGAACTGCCATTCCTAGAAGATATCGGAAAGTGATGGAATCCATAACTGGAGAATAAGTAATATCATAATCAATACCAAACTTTTGTGTGGAACTTTGAGCAATCAAACAAACTTTGTAACGAATAATATGACCCTTGTCATTGCGTTTGCGTACAAATACCAATTTGTATCTAAAAGGTCGAGTAGTAAGATTGTCCACAATAGGTCCAAACACTTGTCTTTTGTTCAAAGAAGCATACTCCTCCTCAATAGCAACTTTCCACTTTGGCCAATCTAAGCGGCACATCGCTTCTTCAATAATACGATGTTCGAAACCATCTTTCTCGCAAGAAAGATTTTCTGCAATCATAGAAATGAATGATTCATCTATATCAATACTTGCTCTGTTCCATACATGACCAGTACCGGAGTACATCACAGATAATTCTGTATTCAACTTAGACATTTCTTCTTGAGAAGTAGATGGATGAGTAAAATTGGCAGTGGTTGCTATAGGTAGAGAAGGATTAGCAGCATCAAAGATTGCCTTGCGTTTTACGTGGTTGCTTATCTGGTCCACAAGTCCGTTTGCCCATATGTTGAGGAATAAGTACGGTTGTAGTCTCTGGTACAAAAACTCGAGCATGAAGATTTCGAGCTTTATTGAATGGAGTTTTTGTAATGCGTGGCGCATCATTAAACCATCAAGTGTCTGATCCGCTATCTTTTGCAAATTCAAAATTTTGGCAACTTCATTTTCGGCCAAAGATGTCCGTAGATCAAGATTTGATGTAAATGTTTGAGGTGCTTGAAAAGTAAGACTTATAGAAGTTTCTTGAATAGATGTTGCTCCTTTCAAAGATGGAAATACGTCTTCTTCAAATCGGCAGTTTGCAAAACGCGCACGAAGTAATGTACCAGTAGAAGGATTAAGATAACGAATAATGCTGGGAGAGTCGAATCCAAGATAGATGCCTTCTTGGCGATGAGCACCTATTGTATGACGTTGAGGTTCTGCAATTGGAACCCAAACATGACATCTAAAGACTCGCAAATGGGATACATTAGAAGCTTGTCCTGAAAGAAGTTCTTGTAAAGAAGCAATCTCCACAGATGAAGGATTGAGTCGAATTAAAGTTGCAGCATGTAGAACTGCATATCCCCATATGTATGCGGGCAAATTTGCATGAAGAAGCAAGGGCCTTGTGATGAGCTGGGTCCGTTTGATAAAAGACTCCACTAAACTATTTTGAGCATATTCGTATGGAACGGAATAAGTTAACTCAATCCCCGTAGCAGTACAATAATCTTCAAAAGATTTTGACCGAAACTCTTGAGCATTATCCATTCGTAATGTTTGAATTGGATAATCAGGGAAATGAGCTTTGAAACGGATCAATATAGAAAGTAAATTGGCAAAAGCCAACTTTCTAGATGATAATAATGATACATGTGACTGTTTACCCGATGCATCCACCAAAACCAAAAAATATCGGAATGGTCCAGACATAAGGTAGACATGCCTATTATCATCCTGATTCGCAATCTGAATATCTTCGGGCCAAATCCAAAAAGGGCATATATTTTTCACAGGTGTGCGCATGTTTCACAAATCAAACCCAAGTGGAATTATAATTTTCTGATTAAAATTATAATTTCTATGAATTTCTAAAGTGTCAGTCCTGAAATTACAAAACCGTTCATACATGGGAGTCATAAACATTCTATGAACAACCTATAACCACCAATCTCTGAACCCAACAGTACTTAATTGTCCACCATAAAACGGGCACGGTACCCTTTGTTGGCACTTTGGACATTCATAATATCATGTGCTGCCCCAAAATTAAAACGAGAAAAAGAAATGTACCACCACCATGCAATCCCCCCCAAACCATCAAAATGCAGTGTTGTCACTGCCAGTACTGACAATGCATTTGTCACGATGACCTGGCCCAACAGATAGGCATCCCTGTAGTGTGGCCTAGACCGTTCTTTGGCGCCTTTGCGGCCCCCGCTATGTTTGTTGTTTTTGAATTTTGATTGCATCTGCCGTGACCTCTTTCGCGTTGATGTGCGATGCATTCATTTGGAGATTGGATTGCAAGTTTGTAATGGTGTTGAAGTTCTAGGGTTTGGAAGCTCTGTGCTAGATTTTGTGGTCTGGGTAGGTCTGTCGGCGGAGTTCGTGTGTTGGAGTACTGAGTCTGGAAATGTTCATTGTGCGATTTTCAGTTTGTTTGCCTGGTAAAGGTAGAAATGCGGAATAGTTGTTGCTCGTCACTCTGATCTGTATGATTTTTCTATGTTGCAACTAAAGCTTGCAAGTGTCGATCTCATAGTCCTACTAGCTGACAGGAGCACTTCTAGTGATGGACTAGCACGAAGCAGGTGGTTGACATGAGAGACTGTGGCCGTGGTGACAGGAGGCAACAAGGGCATCGGGTTGGCCATCGTCCGGAAGTTGGCCCAAGAAGCGGGACTCACGGTGGTGCTGGCGGCTCGTGATGATGAGTGCGGATTGAAAGCCACACAAGACCTGGTGATACTCGCTCTCATTTTGTACATTTCATTACCTGAGAATCACAGTTTAATTCTGTCTTCTTTTCAGACTTCACCCTTTGTTTCGGTGGCTGAAAGAGTTCGAAGATTTCATATGAAGACTTCAGAACGTGTCCATGTTCTGAGCAATAACTGGTAACCTAGGTAAATATTCTACGCTAATTGTAGATGCATTGATAGTTAAATATATGGACCAAAGTAATTATCAAGATATCAGAAGTCATTTGGAAAAAATATTAGGGACCATCTTCTATGTCGCTATTTCTGCTGTAGGCTTATTGGCTTATTTGGAAGTAGAGTTGACTTACGAAAAAGAACATGACTTGTGGACAGGTTAAGCTGCATGGTTCCTTTGTTGTAAATACTTTCTAAAACTTTTTGTTCTGAACTCTTAAGCAATTGATTTTTGAATGACCATCATGGTATCAGATTCTGGAGGCACCTGCATTGCCCACCTTTACAAAATCGACTCCTCACGTTCAAGAATTTCAGGTGATTGTCAACCATCTGGAATCTGAAAATCGGAAGCCCCTATAGGGTTTGACCACTAGTGGATATTCTTTTTAAAGTGTCAAATTTTTGGTATGCTTACAACCTTGCTAGAGTTCCAAGAAAGTCTTGTTAATTTCCTCAAGTTAATTAATTTTCACTTGTTTTTCTGACGTATTCCATTTCAACATCGATGTCTCATAGTATTTGGTTTCGTCATTAGGAGTTTTACTTACATACTATGGATCGAGCTCAACATCATGCAAGCTCATCAGCTTCTTCGTCTGCTGATATGCTCTCTACCTTAGTATGTGCTGAAATTTTTCGAGTTTGAGAGTAAAAGAGCTCATTTTGGTGTTCGTATTTCAAAAGAGCTCGTTGCCAATTATTTTTCCAGGTATTTTTCATATCTCATGGTGTACTTACAATGAGTGTAATCATGTGCAGGAGAATGTGCCAAAGCCAAAATACCTGAAACAACGTCCCCCGCAGCTTGAAACAGCTAACCGTGTGCGACCTTCTACCTACGAACAAGCTCTCTATTTGGATTGAGCCTTTTAATGTCTGCATGTAGTAGCAACAAGATTGATAATAGGTTTTACCCTCATGTCCAACAATGAATCATCCAGATACTTGAATCATCTGCAGGGTGAAGAGTAGAGAAGAGCTAGAAACAGAGGAGCTTGCAAAGATGCCCAAGTTCAAAGTACGTTCACTTAACAAGATGGTGAGGACATTGTGAATTTTTATTTTGACATCTATCTAATTGAAGCTACTCCCTTGCTGTCCGCACTGACATATTAAACTAAATAAGGTCCAAATTTCTAATATAGAGGGTAGTGGAGAATCCTAGTACTGGTAACTGATATTGTTTTAGCAAGAATGTAGCATAAGGTGATTTTGATGTTTGAACCCAATTTCGTGGTTTGTACCAGCAGATTTTCGAAACCAAGGGCGACCTTGGCATTCCTTGGAATCAGAAACGGGAGGTTACTACGCCCCAAGTACGCCTCTTTTAACTAATCCACATGCTGTAGAGACAAAAATTTATGCGCGCACTATTGGCCTTAATTGCTAAATGGGTTTGAGTTCATCTGTTCATTGTAGGATTTCATTTCAGAACCAATGAACGAGCGCATTCACGTGATCCAGACATACTTGCCGACCAAATACAGAAAGTAAGTGCAGTTTGGGAACCAAAATATTCATCTGGAATCTTTGAAATTGTAAGGTTTGATGGGTTAGAATTTATTGATTGAGATGCTTATCTTTGAGCAAGCCAGACAAAGAGGAAACAACGTTACAACCAACAATACTGAAATCGTTTAATCTTTCTACTGACGTAAGCATTCTCTTCCAATCGGTACCTTCGTTCCTGCATTACAAGGCAATGGTTTTTGTTGGCCAACGTGCTCATGCACTCCATTATTTCCGGTTCACTCTCAAGTTACGCTTGTTGTAAAGATGTGAGTCTGTGAGGGCTTTATTTCATCCACTCAACAGAATCCATGGATATTATTTTACGTGGATGTTGTAACTGCTGTCAATAGTAAAATGTTAGGCAATTTGAAACAAGTTGCCTTTACAAATTGTTAATATTTCATGTTTTGTTTGTAGGAATGGATGCCATCAGGAAATGAGCAAGTGTAATTTGAGAAGATGTTGCCAAGCAACAACAGGTACTTGAGCATAAGTTATTGTAGTTAGGAGCTCATATACACCCTAGTTGTTTCATAACTCCCCTTCTATTGCTCTTCATGTATCCTTTGAACATCACTAATGTTTTGCATGACCTAAAAATTTCAGTCTAATATGCTTTATAGATAGCTGAACCATTGAGAGCTAGACAAAGACATAGTTCATGATACCATAAGCAAAGATGCTTTTGATTTTATTGCAAGACTAAATTCTAGATTGTTACTTAAACCAATTCTAGTGGACTTTTTGGAGAAGTTGTTATTTAGCATGTGTAAACTAGTAGGAAGTGGTCCACAAAATCACATTTTTAATTTATGCTTTTTGTTGCTATGGACTGAGGTTTTATTTAATTTGATTGAATAGCCTAGGCAATATTGAATGTGGTGGAGTTAGTGTTTATTGATTGTTTATCATGCCATGTGGATTATTAGTTGTCTTCATCAAAGTATGTAGGTTGTCTTGCATGGTGTTCAATATAAATCTTATAAATCTCACTGTGTTCTATAATCATGGTGTTCAATATAAACATAAGTGAGTTGTAAGATTGAAAATAAAACAAAACTAAATATGAAAGCACACAATTTCATAAAAGTGGCAACAATGTCTGACTCAATGTTAACAAAGCCTAAACTCATAATTATTACCAAACTATAATGTAGAAAAGTTAGTTATAGTGCAAAAGGGAAGCTCTGATACTACTTATATTTGGTGAACTAGTTACCATGCAAAAAAACTAGTCAACTCATAACCAATATTGAACTATAATGCAATAAAATAAGTCAATTGTGAAAGGAAAGCTGTGATACTAGTTATAATGCAAAAAACTAGTTACTTCATAACTATTAATTGAAATATAATGCAAAAAAATAAGTCAGTTGTGAAAGGGAAGCTGTGATACTAGTTATAATGCAAAAAACTAGTTACTTCATAACTATTAATTGAACTATAATGCAAAAAAATGAGTCAGTTATGAAAGGAAAACTGTGGTACTATGGTTTCTCTTGTCACACTGATACTCCTTACTCTTCAACTAGTCTTTACTCTTCCACTGCTAGGTTGGCTCTTCCTCTTCCAAAACCTAATGCTGATACTTGTGAATACTTCCATGCATGTGTCCATGGTACAGCTTGAAGTGGTGGAAATTTTGGTAATGGGATGCCTTCAGTTCTGGATCTCTTTGCTTTTAATCTTGCCATAGCAATAGATTGGTTATTCCTACATTGTTGTGGTTGAAAACCACAATATGGAGCTTGCCATGTAGGAGGGATGTTTGCTTTGATGAGTTCATGAAGCCTCTCACCATATTCTTTACAAGCCTTTGATGTCCATCTTGCCTTGAATCTTTTATTTGTTTCTTTCTCTTCCTTCCTTGCTTTTTTGGCAAGTATGATTTGATCTTTTATAATTTCCCTTTGCCTTTTGGTGAGTTCTCTCTCCTTCTTTCTATTTTCTTTTTCTAGCAATGCTTCAGCTTTTTTCATTGCTATCACCTCCATAGTTTCAATGTACATGTCACTTGTCAACATTGCTGATTTGGAGTAGTCAAATCTTGGTTCATTGTCTTTGACTTCCTTTTGGGGTTTCCTTGGATGCTGTGGCAGTTGGAGAAATTGACTGATGTCTGATGTGACTATTGGTGCTAGTCCTCTTTGTTGAGAAGACAATAACTCCTCATGTCCTTCTAGGTCAACATAATAGTGCACCATCCTTTCTTGGGTTGAAGGTATGTCCTCCTCCAAAATCTCTTGAATTGTTACTTCTTTTGTTTGCTGAATGAAAACTTCATTTGGCCCCATTTTTGCCTCCATCTTGGTTGGATCTAAAGGCCAAATTCCTGTAGCTCTAAATCCAAACTTGATGTTCTGGGATGAGCAAGCTCTTTTAAGTGCTAATGATGACCATTGAGCTAGATCCTCTTTTCTAACTTTTTGTCCTCTATGTCCCATTGTCCAGACATCCCTATAGGCACGGAAGGCTATTTTGAAGGGCTTGAAGACAGCCACATCTAGAGGTTGCAAGGCATGGGAAGTATGAGAAGGTAATGACAACAAGTCTAATCCAACCTTTTTTGCTTTTTTGCATACCTCTAGTGTTATATGAGAATTGTGACCATCAAAAATCATTAAGTTCCGGTTTGTTGAAGACATACCTTTACTTTTTTGGATGTTGAATATGAAATGGTCAATCCATCTAGAGAAGAGATAAGATGTCATCCAACCATTTGGTTGCATAGCCATTGTAGCATCATTCTCACATAATGCAATAAAATCTCTTGTCTTCTGAATTCCCTTGAAAATATAGAAGTTAGGGATTGTTTCACCAGTTGCATTGATGCATGTAAGTATGGTAATTGATTCTCTTTCATTTGGAATGAGTGAATGAATGCTCTTTGTTCCCTTCTTGGCAATCACCTTCACACCATCTTTTCCAGCTTGTGCTCCACTTTCGTCAATGTTCCATACTTGATGTATCTTGTAGTCATGTTCTTCATATAATGATGTCAAGTTGTCATAGAAACTCTTGCAATTTTCTTGACATAATCCTTGAGCTCTTCCTATTTCAAGTCCTTGGGATGTTTTCAATGTATATTGAGGGTGTCTTTTTTTGAACCACTTCATCCATGATTCTCCAGGTATGCCATCTTTAAAAGGAGTAACTCTCCCTTGGACAATAATACCAACTTGTGCTTTCAGTTGTGAAGTTGTAAGAGGATGCCCCCATTTGGTCATATCTTCAATGTATTGGCATATCTGATCCTCCTCCTCTTTGGTAAGCACTCCTGCTGGTCCCCTCTTTCTTGAAATGGTTTTGCCGTTGAAATGATCCCTCAATGATGACTTAGGAATGTTGAAATAGTTACTGACTTCACTCATTTTGTGACCATCATCAAGAGCTTGAATTGCCTCATTTAATGCCTTTGTTGTCCATTGTCCATTTCTGTTTTTTCCTTGCTGTGTCCCTCCTTGTGTTGAATTGTTAATATCTTGCAGTGGATCCCGTGGTCTTCCCAAAACAATGCCTACTTTGGAAGGGCGTTTTCTTAACATGTGAGGACTTTTGCTTTCATTTTCTTTCTCAACTGAAGTCTGCATTTCCAAATCATTTTGATGTTGCTCCTCTAAATTTGGGCTACCTTGTAATGGTGTCCCAATAGATGATAATGGTGAGGTCTCCAAGAAAGAGTTCTCATTACCTTCAATTTCTGATACTACTTCAAGTAGTGATGGACTTGATGAGGAAATGTGGAATTTTTTTGTGGGCTGCAGTCCTTGATGCTTTTGCCGTTGTCTTAGTTGGGCAACCAAGTCCCAGCTAGTATTTCCATCTCTCTCCATTTGGTTGTGTTTGTTTTTGTTGCTGCCTGACTGCCCTTCCTTGTGCCAAATCCCTGCAGGTAAAGTCCCGAATTTCCTTATCATTAGGCCTCTTGTTAATAATTTTCTCCTTGTGACAAAATTGAATTGTTTTCATCTGAATTTGACACATTTGATGTATAGAAATTTTAACGTTTTTCAATATTGAACACTAAAGGTAGATAATACTAGATTTGGATGTGTTTTAGTTGTTTTTTTGATGTTTTTCAATGTTGCATACTAGAATTAGATGGTACTAGGCTTGGGTTTGTTTTAGGTGGTTTTAAATATTAAACGCTGAAATCAAATGATTCTAAGCATGGGTGCATTTTTGTTGTTTTTCAGTTTTTGAACATTAAAAATAGATGGTTCTAGGCTTGGGTGTATTTTAGTTAGTTTTCAATGTTTTACAATTTTTAAACATTGAAGTTAGATGATACTAGGCTTGAATGTGTTTTAGTTGTTTTTCAAATGTTACTTGGCTTGTTTTGTTTTTTTAATATTTTTCAACTTTGACCATTGAAATCAAATGATACTAGGCTTAGGTGTGATTTTCAATGTTAACCAATGTAATAAGATCATACTAGGCTTGGGTGAGTTTTTCAATGTTGAATACTAAAATGTTTTTCAATGTTGAACACTGAAATCTCATGATACTAGGCTTGGATGTGTTTAGGTGTTTCTTTTATCAATGTTGAGCATTAAAATTAGATGATACTAGGCTTGGATTTATATTAGTTGTTTTTCAATTTTAAACATAGAAATGATCTAATTGTGCTTTCTCCATGAAAGTAAAATAGTAACATGACTAAAAATTAATTGAAGTCTTACCTTGGTTGGTTTGTTGCCTTCCTGCTGCAGATCTTGCATTTGGTCTCTCATCTCCACTGGAATAAAGCTCTGGAGTTTTGTTTCTGGCATATGTCTCCCATGCCTCCTCCTGTCTAGAACAAGCTCTATTCAACGCCTCCCTTCCTACGTCTCTCATTGCACATTCAGTGGCATTTGGAATATAGCTATGGTGCGCCCCACTTAGGATTTGTGTTTCTCTTGCTCTATACAAGGTGTCTTTATCCTCATTCAAGGTTTTCTCATCAAAACTTTCCTCTTCACTCTCTCTATTTGAATCAAATTGATATATCAAATGCTTGATTGTAGGAAGAGGGGAGAAATTGCCTTGAATCTATTTTGTCACTTGAGTTGTAAGATGGCCCCCAATCTTCTCCATCTCCATTGCTCACTTCACTAGAAGACCCTTGCATCTGTGAGCATTGAAATGTCTCATAATATGCATGCTCTTTCCCCTTCTTAGCCATCAGATCAGTTGTTTGCACCAATTGTCATTCAATCTAAAAACAAAACCATCTTTTGTCTAAAATTTTTCATCACCCTAAACCTCTACAACTGCCTAAGTGAGCATTGGAATCCTTGCATTACCACCCACATTTGCTCGTTCAACCACCCAAGTCGTTGGTCAAACCTAATGGACTTTCCCTTGTAAACCATTAATTACATGGACGGGAATAGGCTGGTTTACCTTAGGTGTTATTGGGCCACAAATATCACCTTGTAGTCTAGATAGCATCGGTGGCAATTCATGGGGAAGTTTCCATGAAAATGGCCTGGCAATCAACTTGCCTTGTACACATGCATGACACAATGTCATAGAATTGACATCTGCTGGCTGCAAGTTATGGCCAACAACACAAAGAATAATTTTTCAGAACAAAGTTGAGCCTGGATGACCCAATCTTCCATGCCAAAGGGAAGTTTTATTATCTTTAGAAGATACATGAAAACTAGATACAGTTGGCGGTCGGATTGGAATCCGATATAGGCCACTTGCCGCAGCAAAGGTTGTTTCCACTACTTTATTGGTTTATACAAAAATCAGAGCCTCTCACCTATCTATAATTTTGGTCAAGAGATGAAAACCATTGGTGCGAATATCTCGATAGCTGATCAGGCTTCGAGGCGTAGAGGGAGAAAACATTGCACGCATGCATGTTATGGTGGTGTCCTCAGGCAAAATCACCTTTGCAGGTCCCTCCTGGAAACGAAACACATTCGATCCAGCCATAATTATTAAATTTCTGGTTTGCCAAGTTGAAAGATTATCAACATTAAAAAATTATTTATTTTATAAAATAGTATGCGTAGTTGCAGAGTCAAGGAGCGCATCGCAAGACTCACTAGTAGAGGTATCCTCAGCAACATGTGTTTCAAACTCTTCAGCTCCAAAGGGGTCCATAGACACGTCCATGGTAAAAGTTTAACGACCCTGAGCTCGAAGTTTCTTGTTTTCTTGGAACATCTTGACAAAATAGTCTGATGTACGACAAACATTTGCCAAGTAACCAACTCTACCACATTTGTGACAAGTACGCGTCTCTGACTGACGCTTACCATGGTTTTGAGAAGAAGAATTAGTATTCTTCTTGTGCGCATGACTATGACTATGCCTATGAGATTGTTTGTAACGATGTTTCTTGAACTTGTGTGTCTTAAGTTTGACATGAGAAACCTTAACAACATGAGACTCAGGAACTGTAGTCCCAATAGGGCGTGCATTTGCATTGCGCAGAAGGATCTCGTTTTGCTTTTCAGTAAAAAATAATAGAGACATGAGATCTGAGTGATTCTCAAATTTTATGTTTCTATACTGTTGGGCAAGTATATCAGAAATTGGTGGAAATGTTGAGAGAGTTTTCTCAATCATTTCCTGTTCGGTAATGGATTGACCACACAATCGTAATTGTGATATGATGCGGTACAATTCATTGTTAAAAGCAACAAGTGTTGGAAAATTCAACACTCGTAAATGCATCCAATTGTGGAGAGCTCTAGGAAGGAACATCGTTTTCTGATGGTCAAAACAAGACTTGAGCTTCTGCCAAAGCTCATCTGGTTTTTCTATCTCTAAATACTGATGTTGTAATGCAGGAACAACATGGCAACGAAGCAAAAGTAAAGCTTTCCAGAAAGTGGAAGCAGAAACAGTGGCAGCAGGTACAGTAAAACCTGTAGCAGTAGGATCAGTGGCACTTACAATGGGAATAGTGTCAAAAACAATAGCGTCTAATAGTTCTTTGGCAAATATATGTGCTTTGACCGTCTTCGCCTATAATAGATAATTACTGCCGTCAGCTGCCAGTTGTGTAAAAAGAAGAGGTTGAAGTCTTGGCGGCTCAATAATAGTAGCAGCCACCGGTATAGTCGTAGATGTAGTGACAGAAGATGTCGAAGTAGTCATGATGTAGAATGAAAATGGCTTTGTGGAAAAATTAGGGTTTGAAAAGAAAATTAAGGTTTGGAGTGAAAAATAAAGACAAAAGAAAAACTGAAGATAAAGATAAAGATAGTGTAAAGAGAAAGAAAAGAAAACTGTAAAGATAAAGATAAACTATGAGTAAAAGAAAAAGAAAGAAAAAAGATAAAGATATGAAAACTGAAAAGATAAAGATAAATTGAAAAATAAAGATAAAGAAATATAAAAATATAAAAAATGTATATATTTTTAAAATAAATTTAAATTAAAAAATATATATAAATATAAAAAAATTTAAAAAAATTGATGTTGGGGAGGGGAGGAAGGCGGTGCTGTGGATGTGGAAGAGGGGGGAGGAACTGTGGAGGGGGAGGAAGGTGGGGGGTGAAGGACTAAGTGGAGAGATGGGGGGGCCAGGAAGAAAAGAAGGGCAAGGAGCAGGGGGAAGGCAAGGAGCCGGGGGAAGCCCAGAAGGGAGGCAGGGAGTTGGGGGAAGGTAGGGAGTCGGGGGAAGCCAAGGAGGGAGGTAGGGGACCGGGGGAAGCCAGGGAGGGAGGCAGGGAGTCGGGGAGGTGGGGGGCGGAAGTGGGAGAAGCACAGATGGGGGAAGAAGTTGTGCAGAATGGGTGTGTGTGTGCAAAAGCCTCTCCAAAAAATAAAATCCAAATTGGAATTGAAAACATAGAAAGAAAACAAGGGGGGGAGGACTAAGCAAAAACTCAAAGCACGATGTTGGAAAATTTTGTTGTGTGTTTAAGAGCGTTTTTGAATGCAAGGAATTGGGCACTTCCCAACACAACTTGTTGCAATAGGCTCTCAAACTGTACAAGATGAAGCACTCACACCAGCAATCGTTTGTTTTCATTCTTTGTTGGTTGTTGTTGAAAGACGTATCATACTGGTCTATTGGATGAAGCCTGTTCTTGAATCAAGATAAGGCAAACTACCGAGGTCTCTTATGGTTTGAAACGCAAAGCATCATCACTTGACCTTGAGATAGAGGATGACTTAGGGTTAGAGAAAAATGATGATATTGAGGTCTTGTTGAATTGAGAGGAGTCCAACAATGACAATTTATCATTGTCATTGAGGAGGTTCTTTTGCCCTTAGGATCAAAGCTTGCCAAAGAAGCTGCATGGCCATTGCGATAGAGGGAGATTGAAAAATGGATAACTTGTGTAAAGTGCCACAATAGAGGTGGTTGCTACTAACATTAGAAAAAAATCCATGCGTTTTTTTTTTGGTATCTTGAATTTGCATGGGGATGTTGTAGATGATGTCTATTGATGTCAAAATAGAATGATGTCCAAGAAAATCCTATCAAGATTGATATGGTAAAAATACCAAAAATGACAACCTGACATTAAATGCTTTTGAATTGATGTCCAGAGAGGCATGGATTTTCAAGGTGTGTAGAATGAGTGCAATTGATTTGGAATTTTTGAGGTGTATGGTTTCTAGTTTTCAAGTGTTAATTGCGGTCTTTGAGCCTACTTTGTTATGTTATTGAGTGCATTGTAATTTAATTTGGGATTTAGGACACCAAAATAATACATGTATGCATCAATTTCTAAAACATTTCAAACCTTATTGAAGTCATATTGTAGTATATAATTTTTTAATTATTATTTTTTTAATAAAAATGAAATTATGCAAGTATAATTTTCTTTTGATAACTCTTATAGAGTCTCTAAAAAACAATTTTAGAAACAAAGGGCATGATTAACCCGTCAAAGACCTTGACTATGTTTTCACCAAAAACGCTCTAAAATTGTCAAATCTTGTACAAGCACTAAATTTTGGAAAAAATCCATTTTTCGACTTATATAACCATAAGATCTTGTAGTATACTTGTTTGAAAAGATGTGGAAAAAGTTTCAGAAATTTCCACCATGTAGATTGCAAGATATTAGCATTTGAAGTGACAAAAATTCTTTTTCTGGCCCTACAAAAAACCCAGGCAATTGCACTTCACAAGATCACATTTGTATGAAAAAATGTCCAAAATAGTGGTGCTTCATTGGATTCATTCTTCAAGGCAAGTTGGCTACATGCTTGAAAAATTTAAAATAATTTGGAATTTCAACATATAGGAAAAAAATAGTAAGTAGAAAAAAATAGAGAATGATTTAAAATACAAAATTGTTACGAATTTAGTTATGAAACTGAAAAATGTCGATCCCAAAGGTTCAAATGTTGTAATAAACATTCTTCATCCTATATTTTTTATTTTTTTCAAAAAATATTGAAAATTGAATAAAATAAAGGATTTCAAAGTTTCCTTTAGAGTAGAGAATCCATAACTGCCCGCAAACTAAAAATCTTTATAACTTTTGACTCATTGATCAAAATGGATTGATTTGAAGCTTTCCACGTTTATAGAACTCTAGAAAATCAATTTCAAGTTTTTGTTTATGAAAAAAGTCATTTTTTCTTATCTGCCCAGATTGCCCATTTACAAAAAAAAATAGCATATTAGGCCATAACTTTTTATTCATATTTCCAAATGTCATGAAATTTAATGCATATGAAAAATATTACTCATCCCCACCTTCTATTAAAAATTCAGCCTAGAATATGAAATCTTTAGTCACATGTACCTACCCAAAATTTCTATATTTCCAAAAAATGCATGCTAATCCTTTAGGTGCTAAGAAAATTTGAAGTCTTACCTTCAAAAGTTGATATAATTGTTTATGGAGTTTATTTGTAATCTTTCTTAAACATTGTTGTATTTTCATCAAAGAAACTAATTTAAAATTAAAAAACTTACATTTAATCTTTAAACAACATTTGTTGGCCTAGTGGGGAGCCCAAGAGAGGATAAAAAGTCATGCATGGATTTTGTTCTTTATCCAAGGATTGTGTGGTCAACGAATGTTGAATTGATCAATGAATAGTGCTTGAATTTGAAACCTAAATGTGGTGCTCAATAAGCCTTATTTACTATAGAAGTATATCCAATAGGTTGTAACATTCCAAAAAATCCTAAAGCCACTTTTTGTCAAAGATTCATATGAAAATTGAAACCAAGCCTCAAGGGCTTGGCCTGTCATTAACCCTTCAAGGCCTAACAACTTCTTGACAATAAATGTTGCAAATGAGTTGTTCCACTTTGATATTTTTTTGCACATAGATGTGCTTGAGATTTTTAATTTTTATTTGTAAAAATTTAAAGACTACTTTGTCTAATATGCATAGAATTAATTTTGGAAAATATTGACTATTAGATTTTATAACAATTTTTGATGATCAGTTTAAAGGCAAAAAAATGCAACCTTTGGGGAAGAAAAATTATAAGAAGATGAATAATGTTTTCTCCCCCCCGCCCCAAAAGAAAAAAAAATTGGATTTGAATTTAAAGCAAATGCAATTTTTTTAAAGACCTTTCAAGTTTGTACACATTTTTAAACAAAAGTGAGTGGAACATCTTCAAAAAAGAATTCTACCATTCCTTTTACTTGGATCCTATCCAAAATTGATGCCCACCTTTAGAGAAAAAAGAGGCCTCTGGAGGGCCGCTCCACAACTCTAAAAGGACCCCCATGATTGCATTTAATGTCACTTAAACCCTAAAGTTTTTTTACTATATTTTCACCAAAAACGCTCCAAAATTGTCATTTCTTATACGAGTACCAAATTTTAGAAAAAAATATATTTTTGGACAAATGTAACTATAGATATAGTATCTTGTAGTATGCTAGTTTGAGAAGATGTGGAAATTTAAAAAAAAAAATTACACCATGTATATTGCAAGATATTAGCGTTTGAAGTGACAATTTCCTTTTTTCGCCCCTATGAAAATCCAGGCAACTACACCTCACAAAGTTAGATCTTTATGAATTTTTTTCTAAAATGGTTGTAACTCTTTGGATTCATTCTTCAATGCAAGTTGGCTACATGCTTGAAAATTTTAGAGCACTTGGAATTGTACAACATATAGGAAACAAATAGTAAGTAGAAAGAAATAGAGAATAATTCAAAATGTTAAATTGTTAACCATTTATTTATGGATTTGAAAAATGCCAAGTCCAATGGTTGACTTGTTGTAATAAAAATTCTAAACCTAATTTATTTATTTTTTTCAAAAATATTAAAAATTTACGAAAATAAAGGACTTCAAAGTTTATTTTAGAATAGAGGTTTCATAACTACTTGTAAACTACCCTCAACTAAAACTCCTTACAAGTTTCATCTCATTAATCAAAATTGAATAATTCAAAGTTTTTCATGTAAATAGAAATCCAAAAAAATAATTTAAAATTTTTATTTTTCAAAAAGGTGATTTTTAAAGAAGTTTTTTTTGCTTCCCGAATTGCCCGCCGAGCAATGAAAATTACATATCATTCATTAATTTTTTGACATTGTAGTCAAAAGTTATGAAAATTGTTGGGCCTTAAGGCTACTCCTCAAAAAAATGTTGTGTTGAAAATAACAAAGGAAAAAAAAAATTCCATTCGTAGTGAGCTGCCCAAAATTGCCACGTTGCCAAAAAACACACTTCGGTCCTTTAGGGGTTATGGATTAGTTTTCCTCCTATAGCTGCTTACATTATGTCACAATGTTGTATGCTTGTCAATGGCTCAAAATCCAAATACAAGGTATTAAATAATTAGGATTAAAGTACTCTAATGCACCTTAATTCTAATTATTGGATACCTTATAATCTAACTAAGTTGTGAAAAAAAAATGGCCAAAATTAACCAATGACCATCTACCATGAAGAAAATGCTTTGATAGCAATGTGAAAGACATTATTCATTGACATTTGGTAATAATGGTGGGTGTAGAGGTTGTTTGTATAGATAAATCAATTGGCCATCATGAATCCTCAAAAAATATGGGATAATTCGAAGATGAGAGCTTGAACACTCATTGTCAAATTAGACATAGGAATTGTGCTCAAAGTAGATTTTCAGACCTGATTTAGGCATAGTATTATGTTTTTTTTCTAAACATTTGAACTAAAAAAAATTGTATAGTCAAGCTAGTTTTCATCTCCAAAAATCCGTTTGAATTTTGAAGTTTCTAATAAAAGTTATGGACAAAATTCTAGAAGGGGTTGGAAGGGACATTTTCTTTGACATTTTCAAACATCCTCTCCGAATTTTGTTTATAACTTTTTATTAAAGGCTCTAAAACTCAAACGGATTTTTAGAGATGAAAACTAGTTTGATTCCCAATTAGTTTAAGTTCAAAGGTTTTTTGAAAACAATCATTCTACTATGCCTAAATGAAGTCTAAAATTCTACAACACAATTTTGCTTTTGATTTAATTGTGAGCAATTGTACTCCTATTAATCTTAATTTACATGGTTGTACTCCTATTAATCCTAATTTACATATCTCACATGGATTGTTTTACCTACTACTACCCCACCTGTATAAATAGCTTTTCTTCTCAACTTGAAATACACTAGAATAAGTGGCTTTTGAAGCTAGTTGGAAAACATTAACCCCTAAAGATTTTTGACTATGTTTTCATCAAAAACGCTCTAAAACTGCCATTTCTAAAACAAGCACCAAAGTTTAGAAAAAAAAATATTTGGACAAATGTAACCGTAGGATCTTGTAGTACAATGGTTTGAGATGATGTGGAAAAAAAGTCAGAAAATTACACCGTATAGACTGCAAGATATTAGCGTTTGAAGTGACAAAAATCCCTTTTTTGCCCTTGCAAAAAACCCGGACAGCTGCACTTCAGAGGGTCAAATCTTTATGATTTTTTTTCTAAAATGGTTGTAACTCTTTACATTATTTTTTCAAGGCAAGTTGTCTACATGCTTGGATTTTTTTAGATCATTTGAATTTGTACAATATATAGGAAAAAAATAGTAAGTAGAAAGAAGTAGAGAATGATTCAAATACTAAATTACTAACCATTTATTTATGCAATTGAAAAATGCCAATTCCAATGGTTGTAATGTTGTAATAAACACTCTAAACTTAATATTTTAATTTTTTTTTCAAAAATATTAAATATTGAATAAATAAAAGACTTCAAAGTTTATTTTAGAATAGAAATTTTATAACTACTTCTAAATTACCTACAACTAAAACTCCTAATAACTTTTGTCTCATTAATCAAAATTGAATGATTCAAAGTTTTCCATGTATATAGAAATCCAATAAAATAATTTTAAATTTTCGTTTTTCAAAAAAATGATTTATAAAGAAGGTTTTTTTTGTTGCCCAGGCTGCTTGCCGAGTAATGAAAACTACATATCATTCAATAACTTTCTGACAATGTAGTCAAAAGTTATGATAATTGTTGGGCCTTAAAGCTACTCCTCAGGAAAATGTTGTATAAAAATTTCAATGAAAAAAAATAAAAATTCCATTTGTAATGAGCTGCCCAAAATCACTATGTTGCCAAAAAACACACTTTGGTCCTTTAGGGGTTAAAGTTCTCTATTTTTTTTGGCAACTAGTTTTAGAAGCCACTTCATTAGTTCATTTGGCTTAATTTGACTTAAATTATTTCATTTGCCAATGAATCACTGTGTACTCTGATGCGGGTGATTATTAAACATACCATTGCTACACCCTCATTACTAAGTTTTGACGCCCTTCACAAGTTCACTGTCAAGGATTGATAATATCCGGTTCATGCCCCGTTTGGATCGAACAACTCAAACTGATTTGGAAGCGAGTTCATATGGGAATCTCAGCTATGAACTTATAAGATTCCTAATATTAACTTACAAACAATCATCATGAACACATGCAAGTTATACGAGAATCATTCTGTCTTGTATTAACAAAATAACGCATGGAGGACACAACCCCCTCCATGGTTCTTAAAGGAGAGAGAAGGCTCACTAACCCCAACCGTCGTAACCGTCACTACGTCCGGTTGTACGAACTAGTTCATAACATTACCCCCCCTCAATGTCGAGTTTTTCCTTATGATTCGGTCCGGCTGCTTGAGCATGGAGTCTGTGGAATTCTGCAACTGCATCAGGTGCGTTTTCTAAATTCATGGCTGGTTTCCAAGAATGCTCCTCAGGTCCATATCCCTCCCATGAAACCAAGTATTGAAGTTTTTTCCAACGCCCAAGTAGTCTTGAATCAAGAACCTCATGCACCTCCCATTCTATATCCCCATCAGGAGTGACAATTGGAGGAGGGGGTATCTTGCGTCGACCAGGGATAGTATCCTGGCGATATCTTTCTAGAAGAGATACATGAAATACATTATGAATTCGAAGTGTCTTTGGAAGTTTAAGACGGTAAACTAAGTCCGATAGCTTAGCCATAATTGGAAAGGGCCCCAAAAATTTGGAGGCTAATTTCCGTGATGGTGCAGTGGTAGAAATATGTTCATGGCGCAGAAGAACCTTGTCGCCAATTTGGAACGATGGTTGCAGTTTTACCCCTCTATCATAGCTTCGTTTGGCTTGGTCTCCTGCAATTTTAATCATCGTTTTTAATTCTTCGTGAACTTCTTGCAATTGCCGTACTCTATCCTCCGCCGCCGGAACTGTGGATGTGGTGGGCATCGTAAATGATAGGGCTGGATGATACCCATACATGGCATAAAAAGGCGAAAATCCCGTTGCAAAATGGGACGCATTATTATAGGCAAATTTTGCCAGGGGAAGGAGATCCACCCAATCATCTTGACGTCTTGTCGTAAACATTCGTAGAAACTGCTCCAACACCTGATCGACTCTTTCAGTTTGCCCATCCGTTTGGGGGTGAAAAGCCGTTGTTGGCGATGGTTGAATCCGAAGAAGTTCACACAATCTTCTCATAAACTTGGATACAAACACCGAGCCCCGATCTGATATTACTTCCTGCGGTGTTCCATGGTGCTTCCAAACATGATGCAAGTACAATGAAGCGGTTTCACTGGAATCAATTGTTTCTTTTGTAGGGATAAAATGACCCAACTTTGTATTTCTGTCCACTACTACCATAATAGAGTTGTATCCCTTACTATTAGGCAATTTAACAATAAAATCATTAGAAATTCGCTTCCATGGTGCATGAGCAGCCGGAATTGGTTGCATAAGGCCATAACGCGCGTGATGAGTAGGTTTTGATCTTTGGCATAGATCACATCCATCAACGTAGCGATGGACGTACCGACGGAGAGTGGGCCAATAGAAATTTCTTGTAACCAATTCCAAGGTCTTTGCCCGTCCTTGGTGCCCAGCCGCAGGAGCATCGTGCCTGGAGCCCAGAATTTGTCGCTTTAGCTCATCATCATTGGGGACGTATATCATATTTTGGAACCGAAGTATTCCATCAATAAAAGTATACCCTTGGAGTCTATGACAAATGTCTGCTGGTATTTTTTGTAAATCTCTTCTAAAAAATGCAAGTATGGGCTCCAATGATGCATCTTCTAAAATAGCCATCCTTAGGTATTTAAAAATGCAATTGTCACTCCAAACTAGCTCGCAAGACTCAAGGGCTGCCAATTTTAACAAAGGTCGTTGGCCTTCATCTTGTCCCTGCATGAGATCTACTCTTCTTGACAGAGCATCGGCCCTCCCATTCAACGAGCCTGGCCGATGTTGAATATCAAAATTAAAGGCTAATAAAAATTCAGACCACTTTGCTTGTCGTCGATTTAATTGCTTGGTTGTAAGGAAATATTCCAAATTTTTATGATCCGAAATTACATGAATCTCATGTGGAGATCCCTCTAAATATACTCGCCACACTAGTAGAAAATTCAACGTCCAAAGTCACAAAAAAATGTTGATTTTTATTGTTCATTTTCGTGTTGATTTGGACGTGTTGACTTGGACATTGCATAGCAAAATAGTGTTGATTTGGACATGAAAATGAACACTTTTGTGTGGTTCATCAACACAAAAGTGTTGATTAAGTAACTAGAAAGTGTTGATTTGGCAACTAGAAAGTGTTAAATTTTCAACAATTTTTAAAAAATAATTCAAATTTTTTATGAAAAAATGAATTTCCTCAAAATGCCATGTGGCAGCTGCCACGCGAGCAGACGGCCACGCAGGCAGGCTGGCCGCCACATGAGCAAGCCGCCACGCAGGCAGGCAGGCCGCCACATGAGCAGGCCGCCACACGGGCAGGCTGGCCACCATGTGAGCAGGCCGCCATGCGGGTAGGCCGGCCGCCACGCAAGCGAGCAGCCGGCGGGGTTCAAACCCCACACCTTGGGGTTAGAACCTAGAATCCTTAGCCAACGGATCACATGCGTGATCACATGTCCATGTAGTAGTGTGTTTTCTATTTAACTACTTCTAGGTTATTTTTTCATTTGCATTGGAAAGTCAGCAAACTTCAGGGGCCGTTTTAACATAGTAAATTAACTTATTTCTTAAAACTTTCAACTAAGAAAAGTTGTTAAATGAAGTTAAATTTCATCTCCAAAAATCCGTTTGCAATTTGGAGTCTTCAATGAAAAGTTATGGACAAAATTCAGAGAAGGTGTTCAAAGTGTCAAGAAAAATGGCCATACCAACCCTTCTCTGAATTTTGTTCATAACTTTTCATTGAAGACTCCAAATTGCAAACGGATTTTTGTAGATGAAATATACCTTCATTTAAGAACTTTTTTTAGTTGAAAGTTTTAAGAAAAAAGTTAATTTACTATGTGAAAACGGCCCTTGAAGTCTGCTGAAATTTGTAAACACCGATTTCTGAATGATGAAGTTATTAAAAAAAAAATTGTATATACTATTTCCTTCAAGCATGAATATAAAATATTTTTTTGAAGGTTGAAGTATAAATTTCCATCATATTTCTTCAACATGTAATGAACACTTGCAAGTTCAAGAATTGACATTCATTTTTTTGGATAAGTTCTTTGAAAGATAGAACTTAACCAGTTGGAAATTTAAAAAATTAACCTCTAAATGACAAATTAGCATTTTTGGGCTATATAGAGATTTTAGATAGCTCATTGTGGATAAAATTTCAATTTTTTTAGCTTTAATCCCTCAAGGCCTAACAATGTTTTTACAATGGAGGTTTTTTTTGAATTGTCCAATTTTGATGGTTTTTTGCAAATGGACGTGTTTGAAATTTTAAATTTTAACCGTAAAAAAGTGAAGGATACTTTGTCTAGTATGCCCGGAATTAATTGTGGAAAATCTTGACCATTAAGTTTTTAAATTATAATAATTTTGGATGATCAACTCTTTAGGCAAAAAACTCTTCTGGAGAAAAAAATTTATAAGAAGGTAATAAATGCTTTATTGCCCTCCAGAAAAATGGTTTTAGAATCTAAGGCAAATGTATTACTTTTTTATTTAAAAAATTAAAAAATTAAAAACTCTTTTCCAAGTTTGTAGACATTTTCAAGCAAAAGGAGTAGAAAGCCAAACCTGACCAAATCGGATTCTACAAAGAATTTAAAAATTGATAAATGTATCATTTTTTGAAATTTAACAATTAATGTCATTAGTTCAATGTTTGGAACATCTCCAAAAAATTTGAAATCATTCTAATTATTTTTGTATTCTTAATCACACCAAATTGGATTTTGTATTTTAAAAATTACTAAAAATAAAAATTTGAATTTTTTACTTCAAACTTAGTTTGATTGTGCAAAGTAAAGACTTAAAGTAAAATGTTTAAGAAAATGTCTTTTTCCATCCCTACTATTTCTTTCATTGTAAGCAAATTATATTTGCTCCCTTTTCCTTTAGACTACATTTTGTAAATAAATTTTTAAATACTTCCCATATATATTGGAATTTTGAAAATCGGATAATAGCGTAGAAATTAATATGGAACCTAACAAAATGGAGATAGGTTTTTAAAATTATTTCATTGTAAATTCAGCAAACTTTGGAGGTTGTTTTGGCATAGTAGAAGAACTTTTTTGAAAAGATTTTGAACTAAAAAAAGGTAGTAATTCAAAAAAGCTTTCATCTCCAAAATTCCATTTGAGATTTGAAGATTTTCCTCAAAAGTTTTGGACAAAGTTTAGAGAGAGGTTAGGAAATCATCACTTTTGACATTTTTGACATTTTTTAACATCTTCTCTGAATTTCGTTCATAGCTTTTGATTGGAGGATCAAAACTTCAAACATATTATAAGAGATGAAAGTTTTCTAAAATTTACAACTTCTCTAAGTTTAAAAGTTTTTCCAAAAAATCCTTTTACTATACCAAAACGACTTCCAAAGTCTTCTGAATTTACTTAAAAATTAATTTCCAATACTTTTCTAAAATTTGTTCATAACTTTTGATTGGAGATTTGAAATCTCAAAAAGACTGTTGGAGATGAAAGTTGGTTTAATTCCACAACTTTTTTTAGTTGAAAGTGCTTTGAAAAATGTTCATTTATTATGTGCAAATAACCTTAAAAGTCTGCTGACTTTATGGAACACCGAAATGTATACTTAATTTTTTTTCAACAAAAATCTGTTGATTTTGTCACTGATTGTCCAAATCAACCAAAAGAAAATGTCGCCATTAACAAAAAAATGTGAAGATTGTCCAAATCAACAAAAAAAAATGTCGCCATTAACAAAAAAATGTGAAATCGGACATTGCAGTACCCAAATCAACATAAATATGTTGATTTTTTGTTAATTTGGACGTCATTTTCTACTAGTGCCAGTCTTGAAAAGCTAACACCACACTTAGTAGTTCCTTATCATAGATGTCGTAGTTATGTTCTGCTGGTGACATCTTAGAACTACGAAACGCACAAGGATGCAAATGGCCGTCTTCTCCACGCTGGGAAAGAATTCCCCCTGTTGCCATGTCAGAGGCATCCGTCTCCACCACAAAAGGATGCTCAAAATTGGGGTGAAGTAACACCACTGCTTGGAGAAATTTTGACCTAAGGGCCTTAAATGCAAAGTCGGTTTGTTGATTCCATATAAATGGTTGATCTTTCCTTGTCAAATTTGTAAGGGGCATTACAATTTTTGAATAATCACATATAAACCGGCGGTAAAAATTGGCAAATCCAAGAAAAGCTTGAACTTCTTTCATTGTTTTCGGAACCGGCCATTCTTGAATTGTTCCCACTTTATCGTGGCACATCTCAAGCCCCCTTGATGAAACTATCATACCTAAAAATTCCACGGATTGACGATGGAATTCACATTTTGATTCTTTAGCATAGAGTCCGTGCTCTTGTGGTCGTCGTAATACCTCCCGTACCACTTGTCGATGGTCTTCTAAATTTTTAGAAAAAATAAGAATATCATCCAAGTATATCACCACCGAAATATCTAGGAGATCACTAAAAATACTTTGCATATGGGATTGAAATTGCGCCGGGGCATTTGTCAACCCAAAAGGCATGACTAAATATCCGAAAAGCCCATATCGAGTCTTAAAAGCTGTCTTAAATTCATGACCTTGTGCCATACGCACCCGGTGATACGCTTGACGTACATCTAGCTTGGTAAATATGGTCGCTCCCACTAGCCGATCCGTAAGTTCGGGAATAAGCGGCAATGGATAGCGGTTCTTTACCGTGACCTTGTTAAGATTCCTGTAATCTATACAAATTCTTATTGAACCATCCTTTTTCCGGGCGAATACAATGGGCGCTGAAACGGGAGACTTGGATCTTCGAATCCAACTTTTTCCCAAATTTTCTTCCAAGTATTTTCGGAGTTCTTCTAATTCCATTGGTGACATTGGTCTCGAGCCGGTGTTACGTGGCTCTTGTCCTTCCTTGAATTCAATTTTCATGTCTGACATACAGTGATTTGGCAATTCATTCGAGGCTTCTTCACTGAATGCCCCCTTCAAATCCTGATAGTCTGCCGGAATCGAATTACTCTTAGATCCTGCGGCTCCCATCATATCCGTGCATTCTGAAATTTCAAGAGCGTAAACCTCGGCTTCTTTAGCCGATAGTCTAAACCCTGCGGCCGATACAAAGGCATGCTTGGGTGCATCCATGTCTGCAAAACCTTTCTCCTTTTCCCTGTTGACCTAGCCAATGCCGCTCCCCGGCCCTTGTGGCAGCGGACTGACAGCGGCCCCTGTGGCAGCAGACTGTGGCGGCTCGATCTCCCAGGAGCCGAATCCTGCATGTTGAAGGATCACTTTTTCGGCGCCTTGGGGCACGTTGGTCCCCCGTCCGAACCCCAAACAGGAGCCAACAGCATTCGATAGCGGGAGTCGCGGTGGTCCAGACGCGTCGGTGTCCCCCGATGTCTCCGCCATGGTATGGCTGATTGGGTCGATTTCGCGCCCAACCGAGTGAACTCGCCCGTCATTTTGGATAATGCCAGTATCTTCCACTCCTCGATGCATTGATTGATTACCCCTGCAATTATCACCGCAGTAAGGGGAATCAAAAGTGACACTTCGTTGTGACCAGCGAATCGTAGGGTCATGGCGGATCAACCACGGAATTCCCAAAATACACGGGTATCTTCCGGTGTTGGTAATGTCCGCTACAAGTATCTCGTGGTGATCTCCAATTACGAGCTCAACTGTAGCTTCATGTGTGATTAAGCCCGAGTTGATTACCCTTCCGTCAATTACTCTGACCTCTCGCGGCACCAACTTGGGCTGTAACTGAGCGTTGCACTGTGTGGCGAACTTTGGGTGCATGAACACTCCGGTCGCCCCTGAATCCACCAATGTGTGAGCCCAGAGAGAGTTAACTTTTGCATCAACTGTTAGATGCGCCCCTGGATCAATGGTAGCGCGCAGAGAAAGTGTCCCCGCTTTCTCCAACTGATTTCCCGACCATTCATGAACCGTGTTTGGAGAAACCTTCTGTGACAGTGTTGTTGTGAATTGTTGATTGTTACTTGCCTCGACCAAGCTGCCTCTCGGGATCGACGCTACGGCACTTTGGATCGTGCCTGCACCCGGGTACTGAACTTTCTTGCTCAGTCCCGGGCTCCCCCTTTTCCCGAGGACCCAGTCTCCCCTTCTGCTGCAGACGCGATAAACAACGGCCGGGATGGGTTCGTGGGACACTTGGCTCTGGCATGCCCACACTCACCGCAACCCCAGCATCGACCATGGCGCTGATACTCCAGTCGCTCGGCAGCCGATTTCGCCAACGCTGAAGACGCCCGCACTGCCCCTATCTCCATGGGCACCGGTCCAGAGGCTCCTGGACTGGGGGAAAACTTCCCCGTTATATCACGGTTGAAATTAGTTGGCATCCGAACGTTGGAAGAATCAGATGGCGAACGGCGACTCTGACGTCGGCCCCACAATCGTTCGTCGATCCGTGATGCCATCGACATCCAGTCATGAAGACGGTGTGGCTGAGTCTCGGCGGTGGCCACGGAATCTAGAACGTCATCCTTCAATCCACCACGAAATCGTGCCATCAGACTGGACTCGTTCCAACTGACTTGGGCTGCATATTCGTTAAACGAGGAAATGTATGATGCCACTGAACCCGTTTGCCGGAGCCTTCCTAGGCGATCTTCAGCATTACCCCGTCTATCAAGGTCGCCATATACTCCAATAATTGTTTCACGAAAAGCATCATAATTTTCCAATAACTCGTGTTCACGGCCCTCGTCCAGAGCTTGAAGGAGGGGCATTGCCCAGTTTTGCGCGGCTCCCGTCATGTAGGAAAGTGCGTATGCCACTTTATCTGCGTCAGAGCTATACATCCTTGGCTTGCCGCAAAACACCAACCGTAATTGCGCGAGCCAACGATAAACTTCATTACCTTTTTTCCCGGAAAATCTTTCTGGGTCCGCCACCTTTGACTCTCTGTTTCCATGTTCCGTCTCGTTGCATGATTCCTCCCTTCGATGCAGTCGATCAGCTCCCCTGGTGGAGGTCGGAGGAGACCCATGTCGTGGCCTCACCCCCACCTGGTCTGTGATCTGTTGCACGAGATGAGGCATGGCGGCTTGCAACACAATTTGTACCTACTGCTGGATGAAGGCTGCCCATTCCGACCCGGCCCCTTCTGGCACCACGACACCTCCAGGCTCCACCTCCGGTCGTTCCTGGTCCATAACACCAGCCTGCTAACTCCAAACAACCAAACCTTGAAAGCCCATCAGACACGATAACTCATGGCATTAGCAGGGTAGCAGGTTGCCTTCCGTAACCGATCAACCCAGCGGAGCAGTCTGAATGCGAAGGAACCATGCGGTACGAATAGCTGTAAGAGCCCCGGCCAACATCAGGAATCGCAACCGAAGCATGAACTGATCAGGGATGCGTTATTATGTCAAGGATCGATAATATCCGGTTCATGCCCCGTTTGGATCGAACAACTCAAACTGATTTGGAAGCGAGTTCATATGGAAATCTCAGCTATGAACTTATAAGATTCCTAATATTAACTTACAAACAATCATCATGAACACATGCAAGTTATACGAGAATCATTCTGTCTTGTATTAACAAAATAACGCATGGAGGACACAACCCCCTCCATGGTTCTTAAAGGAGAGAGAAGGCTCACTAACCCCAACTGTCATAACTGTCACTACGTCCGGTTGTACAAACTAGTTCGTAACATTCACACAAATTGATAATACAAATTTGCTACATTTGGCAAGTTGCCTATTCTACTATTAATATATTTGTCATGTCACTTTCTAGCAGCCCTTCAAAGGTTTGATTTTTTCTCTAATGTCCCCCCCTCTTATAAGACTACATTTTCTAAATAAATTTTTTAATATTTTTCACAATGAAATTTTGAAAATTCAAAAATGTAACATGTATGTCAACTTGTTACTCTTCAAGCCCCTACTATACAAAATATTGAGATATGTTATCCAAAATTTACCACTGAAAATTTCAAGACAACACGTTTTGTCCTCTCAAGCCTTGGCAGATTAAAGTGTTAAGTGAAGGTGAATTTTTTTGTGTAGATATACACAACATTCATGAGACCCCTAAGTTTCACTATTAAAAAACTTATAACTAATTATATATTAAATTTCAAAGTCTCAAAACCTAAGTATATGACATTTTTAACTACACATTCTAATAGACTGCACCTTGAGACCATCCGTTCGAGTGCATGTATATTACTGTACCCGATGATTAGAGTTGATAAAAACTTAGTCTAAGTATACATGCCAAATTTTTTTGACCTTTTTTTTCCCCTTCCAAATAGGTTGTTTGCAAAAAAAGAATCTTGTGAAATATTTCAAATTTCAGCATCTTGCAAACCTCATTTTTTGAAAAAAAATTAAATATTTCACCAATGGAAGCTATGGCCAACATTTTTTTTTTTGGGGGGGGGGGGCAATATATTGCTCAATCTGACAGATTTTTGCCAATCTGGCCGTATCCCTCCAAATTTTGGCCTACATAATGAAGCCAGCCAATTGACACGCGACCAAAAACCACACATTGGCTATGACTGCATAGAACATGAAAACTGACTGTGAGAAGACACATTTGTCAGGCACGTTCTTCACATGCGTCTTCTTGTGGATCATTTCCCGAGTCTACGTGGCCCAAGGTTTACAACAGTGTTGCAGCAAGTGGCAAGAGTACGGTCCTGTGTGGGTTTTAAAAGAACACATTTTTTTCCTGGCTCTTACAAGCTCCAAAAACATTTGAAAAGGTGAAAAAAGACTCGGTCTTCTTTTTAAGTGATTGAATGAGTAGTTGAGTACCCGCCCGTCGCTTCATGGTCAGGAACCGCCCTTGGATGTTACGTACCGCAGGGGCACTCACCAGACCTGCCTTCAGATTCACACAATCCCGTTTCCTGCAGAAAGGGGAAGCCGTGTCGACCAGATTACAGCAGGGAGGGGCCGAGGGGATCAGTTGCAGGGCATCTCGTACATCACTCATCGATGCGTTGTTGACATCCCGTTCGGTTGCCAGTAACGTAAGTACGTCTACGTGGAGTGGCTTGGGAACACCTTTCTCTCGTGGGCCTTTCCTTTTGTGGGCGTCCTGCCGCGCGTTTTTGGATTGCCAAAGATTCCTCTCCAAAAGCACGCCAATTCATTGGAGTGGCATGGGGAGTAGGGGGGGGGGATTGTCCAAATGAAAAAAACACGTGCTCATCGATCAGACATTGGCTCGTATTGCGTGATGGATCGATCTCTACAAATTGTTAGATACCGAATTCTTCGTTTCTTAGATTTCTCGACCAGTGGAATCGATCTAACCACTGGCCGTGTTACTTACTTGGGAGCTCTGTCTGGAGTTACGCTCCTGCTTTGATCATCCTGTCAACACGGACCTGGAAACCTGATATTTATACAATACTTGGGTTGGCCGCAGGACAGCAAGTAGCTAGTGAGTGAGTAGTACGTGAAAGGCCTTGCTAGCTTGTTCCGGCGCTGTGCAGTAGTGCGCGGCGATCTGTGCAGTAGCGGCGATCTTTTTCAGTCGCCATAGCTAGCAAGCCGATTGTACGCCGGGCATTTGCGCTTTGTGTCGATCAAAGCTTGTTTTGCAGATCGAATTGGACAGACTTGCTGTAGTTTCAGATCGAGGGTTTCGCGAGGCCAGCGTTGCCGAACTGAACAGTATATGCGCCACAGGGGTTTGTAAGGGCGGCGTGAATGAAGAGCCTGTTCTTCCCATTCCTCTACTCTGTAAGGTATGTACACTTTGAAAGTGTCGAAATAAAGACTTGAGAGCGTGGTTCGTAGTATTACGTTGCCTTGATTGATTTCTGGTTGGCAAATGAAAGACAATTCCAACACATTTTACTATGGATTTGTCGGACAATTGTATGGCTAAAGTATGGGTTTTCAAAAAGTGCTAATTATAGGTGTGGCAACAATTCTCTCATGTTGAGCAAGAACTATATACAGGCATTTGCATTAGAGTTGTAAATAGTTGTGGAAATCTTGTCCTAGTCTCACTCTAATTCCAATTCCATATAGATCTTGAGGATCGGTCATTTTGTGTATACATTTGGTTGAATAGGTAATACACCTCAAGTTATGAATAAGTGTAAGAGGGCATTTGAAGGTCCATTTGTTCCACAAGTCAATGCAATTAGAAAAGGGTTGAGTGCTCATAGCATAGGCAGGAAGCTTAGGAATATTGCCTTCTTGCTATGAAGGGTGAATGAAGAGTTTGTTTTCACATTCCACTATCTTGTCTTTCTTTGATGTTTTCCTTTTGAACAAGATTCAACTTTTGAGGCTAGTTCCATTTGGTAACAAGAAGGGATAGCCTCATTATGAGAATAACAACCCATGCCACTTTCATGTTATTTCTCATAAAGAGGCTCTATTTTCATGTTACCTAGTCCATATAATCTCAACGGATCATATTTTAAGACAAATGACAATCTCTCGTTAGATAGGAAGAGGCTTGTTCTTTTCCATAAGTTGGGTCTGTTTTAGTATTCTGATGTCCTTCTTTTAGACCCTTAATTGAGCATGGTTGACCAAGATCAAACCATCCAACATTGAGATTATTTTCAGTAATGTAAAAGCAAAAGCTCATTATGAGAAATAACATCCCTCGCCTTTACAGTAGCTCAATAAGCTCAATAGTGATGCCCTCTTTTGAGCCTGGGTTGAATGAAGAATCTGTTCCTCCCATTCATGAGAGGAACAGCAGATGAATGGGAGTAACACCCTTCAGGAGGGATGACTCTATCAGGGTTTTGCATTGAAAAAACTGAGCTCAATTGAGCTCTCTTCTGCAGTGATTGTTTCAGCAGGACTTCTTTAATTTGTCCACGAGAGAGCTGCCATCAGCAGGCATGGCAGCTCTCGGGGCGAAGTACTGGAAGGCAGCGACACGGAGTCATGAGGAAGACGAGATGAAGACAATCAGGGATAGGCTCAACAGAAGAATTCGAGAACCTGATCACGTGACATCAAAAAGTTCCAAGGTGCAACAAGGATCGAAGCAGATGGTGGATGTTCATACACTGCGGAAGAAGCTATCAGCAAAACTGAAGAAAAGGAGCATTTCGCACAACTGAAGAAGTGGACGTGAAGTAGCAAGTTTTGGGGCATAATGTCAGATTGTCTTCACCAATCTACAACCAATTCTGATATTTATTTTTTGTTAGTCGAAGAGTTTGCAAAGAGGAGAATAGTTAAGGGTTCTATCGATCCCGCTTGTGAAACTTGAACTTGGCAATATGATCATTGTAATAAGTGTCATCCAAACACAATGCAAATGTCACTCAAGTTGTAGCTAATATTCCTTACAAAGTGTTTGGATAGGTGAATTGGTGGTAACAGGGGTCAGAGCAAGAGACAAGATCCCTACTAGTTTCAGAATCCTCTACTTCAGTACGCAACGAGCTTGATTATAAAGCTGAATTCAGTAGACAGTGTCGTGATTGCTAGAAATCAACTTCCAATGCAACTCAAGTACAGAGCTATGCTGCGCACTAGATTGCATTGAACAGCGGCGAAGAACATCCGTATAATACTGTACTCCATGATCTGGTTCTCCCATGTACCATTACTCTGAATGTGATAAAGACCAAATTCTTGATTTGAGGCTCCCGCATGTTCCATAGTCTTTCTGCAACCATTCTGTACTCAAATACTATTGCGAGTCTCATGTACTATTCCGGTGGTACATACAATTTAGGCCAGACATGGAAATGGCAATTGACTAATGCTCAACAATCCTGCCACTACATTGACACGAACATGATAATTCTCAAAAGGGTCACTTGGAATGTGCAACCGGTGAATGCATATGATCAAGTGACACATTGCTCCCTATACTCCTACTTGGATAATCCCACCATATTGAACAAGTAGGACTTACACAAAACACACACGATGAACAAAGCAGCAAAGCAGAAAAGAAAGGCCAGCATCAATCACTAGTAGAAAATTCAGCATCAATCACAAAGGAAGAATTGTGTCAGCATGATCCCCAAATCTCAAAGCTGTGGCAACGCCAGCAACGGCATCGCCATATTTCAATCTATTCCTCAGGAAACGATATATACATAAACAAATTACTGCCGGATCGCCAGCCTACAGATACTTCGTCAACCAGTCAATCATAAGCTTATGCGCCTCAGTCGCATTCTCCACTTCAGCTTCCTTTGTCTCATCATACCTCAGCGTCCACCCATGCGTCACACCCGGAAAGATCTTCACAAAGCTCTTCACATCCGTCCTCGACTCCAGAAGCTCCACATACTTGTCCACTCCATCAGACGGCGCTGCAAGGACACAGATCGGCACAACAACCTCCTCGTAATCCGCAGCTTGAACCCACGAAGGATGCAACTGTACAATCGCCTTCAACACTTTCTCCTTCGCAAACGTGACCAACGTTTTAGCCCCCGAGCAAAACCCTGCGGCGCCGATGGAACCCGTGCCCTTGTCCTTCAACGCCTCCACCAAACCCTTGGTCACCTCCAATGCGTGCCCATTGTGAGGATGCTTCTGCAACCAGGTCTGAAACTCCCCAGTGGAGAAGCTACCGGTGAAGGGGTCGTCCTTGAGAACATCGGGGACGAGGACGAGGAAACCGGTGGATGCGGCAACTTTGTCTGCAAGCTTGCGGAGCAAAGGCCTCCTGAAGCCGAAGATGTCGCTAAGGAGAATGATGGCGGAGGTGGAGGATGAGGGTCCGGTGGTATAAACGGAGTAGCCTGCGAGAGTCTCATCTTTGCCAACGAACTCGGGAGTTGCGGGAGGGGGGGGAGTGCAGCAAGCCTCCGAAGACATAGCTGCCAAGTGGAATTTGAAACCTGCAAATGCAAATTGGACGAAGGCTTGGGACACAGATGTTTGCGAGACGAAGCGAGAATGGGGTTTCGCAAAAGGCAAAAGCAAAAGCAATGGAAAAGCAAAAGCAAAAGCAAATGCAATGGAGGAAGATTGGAGACAGAGATGGATCCCCGCGATTAGGTTCTCAAGAAGGAAACTGCGAGACCTGCAGCAGCACGAAAGGAAGCAAGCTGCGATAACAGTTGTACTGTACTGTACTTTACGCAGGTAATGAATTGGCGAAAATTAATGCATTAATCCGCCATATCCGGTTGCCTGAAATGTAAGCTTAGAGTGGCAAGGGCTCCGATGTTGCTTCCGTCCCGCTAGCAAGGGAAGCCTCCTCGGCTGCTTCAGAAGGCTGTCAATCTTTTGGGTCCGTTCCTGACTTCCTGTGTTGTCACCCTTTCGTCAGACTTCACGAGCATAACGGAAAAGGGATTACTGCATAATATCCTTGAACTGGGGAGCCAGAAGGAATCTTTTTGGCAAATAAAGCTACTTTTCGAATCACTTGATCTACAGTAGCTTCCGCCTCACATCACAGAATAGCCACAGTCACAAGCCACAGAATCATGCCACAGTATCATGGCCGCGGTCTCACGCCCTGTGTCATCGTCACGGTCACCAGCTCACAACAGAATCATGCCACAGTATTATCGCCACGGTCACCGGCTTTTCTTACGACGACAATTACCGTCTCTTCCGTCCTCACACGATGCGTCCGTGGTCGCAGTGTCCTTGGCGATGGAGTCGAACCCCATGCGCGTCATCCGCATCAGCTCTGCCATAGCTCCTGCCAAAGCTCCTGCACTCGCTTCACTAAATTAGCCCATCTCTCTCCCCCCCAAAACCTCCCAGGACACTTTCTCTATCCTCAGTCGCTTGGATTCCCTTGGAATGTGGTGAGATTGGAACGAGCTTGTGCTGATCGTTTCTGAGGTTGGGAGGCGTGATCGAGGAGATTGTTGGCGGCGATGGGGACCATCCGGAAGCTGGAACCCTTGAGCCCCGTGCCGGCGGACATCGACGTCGCCAATTCCGTGAAGCCGCTGCACGTCTCCGCCATCGCGGAGGAACTCGGCTTGAAGCCCGAGGAGTACGATTGCTATGGCAAATCCAAAGCTAAGGTACGCGATGGATGGCTTGACCGATACCGACACGGAAGTCTTTTTGTGGGTTTCTCTTCCTCTTGGTGTGGCTTGAAATCTTGGGTGGATTTGATTGCATTTGTGGTTTACTTTTGCGGTATTTGCTCTGGCGGTTCGTAATTCCAAGTAGGTTTAGATCCTGCAGTCCAATGCTGGCGCTTCATGTCGTGCATTCAAATGCATTCAAACATGTCGGATTATTGTTTCTCTGGTCTGCTGAAGACTACAGTAGGCACTAATTCCCCTGTTTTTCAACTTATGTTCTGGAGTATGGTAAATGCAATGAGCTACTTAACATTCTTGGCTAGAATGTAGGACCGGGATCCCCCCCTGCAGTATACACAAGGCACCCTAGATGTCTCCTGTTCAAGATGTCTCCCATAAAGACATCTTGCAACGGTGGTGCCCGATTCTGCATCTGTCGCAACATTCTTGAGGGACTATCTGAAGGGTCTCGGAATCAATTACTTAGCCAAGAGAAATAATTTAGGTTTATTTGTGCACAATCTTGATCTCATGTTATGTTTCGGAAGGCGGGTGTGGCTCACATTAGAATTATTACTTTCTTTTCATCCACAGTCCTTAGTCGGCGTGTTTGCTTGTGAGTTCGTCTGATATGGATTGCATTCCTGGCAATGGTATTAATTGCGTTACAAGTGGACTAGTTCTTTCATATTCTAGTGCTCCCGGTTTGGGGGACTGCAAGCTGTGTTCTACTCTAGAATGTTATGTACGCAGTTTGGACTAACTAGGTTTTGGAATTCCTTGCGGATTTGGATGCCAAGTTCGTTAGGTTTGAGCGTTGCTCTCTCCAGTAGAGCAGTGTAATGGATCCCAAAGTGTTGGAATGTTTTGGCTACAGTTGCATTGGAAGTGTTGAATTGGGTTCCTCACTACTTGAGGGAAGTACTCGCACTACTGTAGTAAGAATTTGGGACCATAAAAATGAAGCCCTCGTGGTCACCCAGTGAGCATCCATGTGCAAATAGTGTCCGCCTCCTTGCTCTTATTAGCCTGCCAGCTCCTGCACTGTTCATGTCCAGTGAGACGAATCTAAGATTACGTTGTTTTGAATAGTATACATAGAATTATGAATTCTTAAATGCTCATAGCTCAATTTCATTTGATTTTGTAATTGAACAACTCCAGTGGATGAGTTACAAAATTTTGATAGCGGTCCTAGATCTACGAGACGATTCAATTTGTCATTATATAGCACCATAAATCTCTATAAATGTCATTTGAGGGTCGTGATTTATGGACCAGGGCGTTGAGGGGTTAATGATCCATAACTGGTCTATTTCATGCGTTTCTCTGTTCGTCTCTACTTACATTGCAGGCTGCTGGAGATATCGATTTCGTTTCACCGCACTGTTTCACGTAGTGGGATTGATGGTTGCTTATGATTCATGGATGTAATTCAGTTTTTCACACATTTCCTTTGCAATTCAACATATTCTCTAACCCCTGAGTGTCCAATCAACCATTTTGTGGTCGCTTCCCAACTTCATAGGCTGCCTAGATCCCCCATTTTATTTTATTTTGAAATTTTGTATTTTTCCCGTGTAGTTCATCAAGTTATCTTTCCAAAGAAAATTATCTACAGAAAATTATACTTCCATTTCAGAAACAACAGTTCGGAGGTGATTTTGGAGGGAGGAGACCTCTTGGGTATTTTAGGGGTTAAGAGTATGATTTGGGCAACCTAATGGCTGTATAAAGTGTATCAATGGATGATTATTTTTGGGCTTATCACTGTATCAATTCAACATTGCTTTAGTTTCGTTTTTCGCACCCTATTGAATTGCCCTCTGATATTGCAGGTCCTGCTTACCACTTTGGACAGGCTAGAAAGCGCACCAAATGGTTACTATGTGGTTGTTGGGGGAATTACTCCCACACCTTTAGGAGAAGGAAAGTCCACCACAACCGTTGGACTATGCCAAGCACTTGGGGCTTATCTTGGGAAGAAGGTGTGTTTGAGAGCTCCTTTGTAACGTAATGCTTATCTTAGTTCAAGCTACTCACATAGACTAAATGTTTCTGTTTCTCAGCAGCTGTTGATATGAGTATGTGAAGTGGGCATTGATCTTCCCATTTAACTTATGGACGTATGTTGATGTTGGGGATGTGCCAGGTGGTGACCTGCATAAGGCAACCAAGCCAAGGTCCCACATTCGGGATCAAAGGAGGTGCAGCAGGCGGGGGCTACAGCCAGGTCATCCCCATGGATGAGTTCAATCTTCATATGACAGGTCAATAGCCAGTGCTACTAAAAAGATCGTTGATTCTGCTTTTTTAATACAAGTTGAGTGACTGCATCGTGAGGAGAGGCAATGAGGCAAATTGATATACAAACAAGTTATTTGGAAATGCGTTTGATAAATGCTAATCCGGTGGCTAAATATTACTCCATTTTGCGTGATGGTTCATTTCTCACTGGCATATGACTTCCACGTGACAGGTGATATTCATGCCATCACCGCTGCCAACAACTTGCTCGCCGCAGCTATTGATGCTCGCATGTTCCACGAGTCCACTCAGTCAGACAAAGCGCTTTTGAACCGACTCTGTCCTGCTGACAAGGACAAGAAGCGCACATTCGCGAAGGTGATGGAGAAGCGCTTGAAGAAGCTTGGAATCGACAAAACGAACCCGAACGAATTAACCCCTGAGGAAGTGAAGAAGTTCGTGCGCTTGGATCTCGACCCAGCTCTGATCACGTGGAAACGGGTTCTCGACGTCAATGACCGTTTCCTGAGGAAAATCACGGTTGGACAAGGTCCAGACGAAAAGGGAATGACGAGGGAAACCGGCTTTGATATCGCGGTTGGGAGTGAGATCATGGCTGTCTTGGCTCTCACGACCTCCATGGCTGACATGAGAAAACGATTGGGGAACATGGTGGTGGGAACCAGCAAGGGAGGAGACCCCGTCACTGCGGATGACTTGGGCATCGGAGGAGCGCTCACTGTTCTCATGAAAGACGCGATCCATCCAACATTGATGCAAACGTTGGAAGGCACGCCAGTGTTAGTGCATGCGGGACCCTTTGCCAACATTGCTCACGGGAACTCCTCCGTTGTGGCGGATCAAATTGCCCTCAAGCTCGTTGGACCTGAAGGCTTTGTGGTCACGGAGGCTGGTTTCGGATCAGACATTGGCGTGGAGAAGTTCTTCAACATCAAGTGCCGGTACAGCGGGCTGACACCTCAGTGTGCGGTTATTGTGGCCACCGTGAGGGCGTTGAAAATGCACGGTGGCGGTCCTGCCGTCGTTGCAGGGAAGCCTCTGGACCATACCTACAAGACTGAGAACGTGGAGCTCGTGAGGAGAGGTTGCGCAAATCTTGTGAAGCATATCGAGAATACCAAAACGTATGGTGTGAATGTGGTGGTTGCTGTGAACGCTTTTGCTACTGACACGGAGGATGAACTTCAAGCCGTGAGGCAGGCGGCTCTTGCTGCTGGGGCTTCGGACGCTGTGATCTGCACACATTTTGCTCATGGAGGAGCTGGAGCGGTATTCCACTAGTCTCAATCCTCTTGTATCTGCAAAGTTATTGAACTCATTGTATTTCGTGCATTATGTTTATGATTGGGAGCCTTCATCTTGGGGTTCCAGTATTTCTCTCTTTTTGTGTTGCCGACTCTGGAATAGGTGAATACCTGAGTTCATTCGATTGTGATGTGTTCAGGTTGAGCTCGGTAAGGCTGTCCAAAAGGCTTGTGAGCAGCACAATGGAGAATTCAAGTTTCTGTACCCGCTTGACATCAGTATCAAGGAGAAAATTGAAGCGATTGCAAAATCTTATGGTGCAGCCGGAGTTGAGTACTCTCCTGAGGTAAGCTTTTTTAATGTTCGGGTCATTGATGTATATGTTCGGCTCAACTGGCAGTCTGAAGGTAGGGCCGGACAAGGCTGGAGACCCGACTAGCAGAGCTTTTTGTAAATGTGGGTAAATGTAAATATTTTAGATTTGATCTTTTTCCACCGAAAATATCGTGAATTCTGAAATTTATCTTCAAACCTTCCAATTGGCGTTCAGTTTCTCAGTGCATGTTATGCCAATCTTTGGAATGCCAATCAGTCCATCTGTTCCTCACTGGAGATTCATGCTTAAAACAATCTAGAACCTTGCAAATACTGTTGAAACAATATCTTTTACCTTATATTGTCCTGCAGTCCATCTCCAAAGTCTGGCTTTAGCATGAACATCTGAACCGTCCCACATTTTCATGCTTCCGTATTTACAAAAGTAGTCGATGCTTGACCCTTGTTTCTTGTGGAGGTGATATCATTTGGATATCTAAAGCTATCTTGGCTATGGCTATGAGCTCTGTTTCTGTCACGAATATACTCTTGCTTAATAAACTGTGTTGATGGCAGGCCGAGAAGCAAATTGAAACTTACACCAAGCAAGGGTTCACAAACTTGCCCATCTGTGTTGCCAAGACTCAATACTCGTTCTCAGACAATGCAGCTGCGAAAGGTGTACCGACCGGCTTCATGCTGCCCATTCGAGATGTCAGGGCCAGCGTAGGAGCAGGTTTCATTTACCCATTAATCGGTGCAATGAGCACCATGCCAGGGCTCCCAACCCGGCCATGCTTCTTTGATATCGATATTGACCTCGAGACTGGAATGGTTTTGGGGCTCTCATAGACGTTTCCGTGAAATGCAGACTCAGAAAATAGTTGCTCAAAGTCACCATGCGCTTTTATGTGCATGCTCAGCATAAGATTTTAACGTGTTTCACTTGTTGATTTATACAAGAGAGATCATGAACAGGAGTCATTACCTTCATTTGCAAGAAAGAGTTCTGCGTCGGTATCGTAACTTGAAACAGAGAAGCGCTCAGCACATGGGTCACGATCACATGCATTGAAGGTGAAGTGTAGACGTGGGGTAGAGGAAACTATGTGCGCCACTTCAAGCATCTTTACACACTTTGATTATTGGGAAATGTGTATAGCTGCGGAGATGTCTTTGGGTACAAGAGACTCTCGAAAGCATCGACGGTTGTATTGCGATCCAATTTTTCTCAAGAAAGAGAATCGAGCATGGCGATCACCGCTGGCTCATTTGGATGCATCGTCTGCACTGCGCAATTGTTAACTTCACCATCGGCTACATTTTCTCACTGCCCGCCTTCTGGCACTTCTTTCGTGCCTACACCGGCTAGGAGGTCGCCGCCGCTTCGTGGATCGCTGAGGATCAGTGTCAGCGAGGCCATCAAAGATCGCAAGCTTGCTTTGAGGATATATTTATATGACCGCTGGATTGAGCCCCCCGCAGATCGGAGTCTCTTAATTCGTTTGTCCCGTAAGTGCAGGAAGGTAAGATTTGTAATGTGCAGGAAGTTATGGTTGCATATTCACATATAAGACGCGAAAACAAAGAAAAGAGAAGGCCTCAGCTCTTGGTGGTAGTTCCATGTCAGTTGACCGAAGGCCATCCAATAAGTAGCAGATAATCGGTATCATCATTAGCCTTCAGAACGACTCTCACGAAGCACACAAAGTGGTAAAACAAGCGCAACGTTACAGACAAATCCTTCGCTCAGACAGCCAAGAGTGGTTTCTTCAAATCTGGCTACTACCCCAGATCAGAAACTCTAGTCCGAAACACTTTGGTATCATCACCGCAAGACAAACAACGAACCCTCAGAAACCCGTGTCAAATCACTCATCTCTGCTTTTCACCTATCCACTTACCAAGCCTTCCGGAAGTACTCCGAAGAATACGTTCCGGATCCAATCGTAGGGAAGAGTTAGGGCAGAGACTACAGCGTCATACGGCACTTCCTATCTTGGGAGATTATCATCATCAGGTAAGCAACACTCGGACTATAGAACAGATAGATATAATTACCCTAAATGGCACCAATGCGAAACAGCTTTTCAGCATCCGCTTGGCTTCCTATGGAGAAGTAAAAATCTTTGTACGCCTAACCCTGGTCGACTGTTAGATCAGAGCGAGTGCTATCCACGTCGTGGCAGGTTGGCAAACCAGTTACACAGATACATGTGAAGGCCTTAGTCAGCCAGTTCTCAGCATTCGGATTTGAGTAAAATCATCAGCCGGTAATTCCAAAAAATCTTCACCGGCCCTCACATACTAGACAAAACACAAATTAGAGATCACGAGGCATCAGTTCTCCAAGGTGTTTTGCATCATGGAAGTCAGGCGCAAATTACCCATTCGAAATTGTTTCATCACATACCTCCCTAGACCTATCTTCGAGAAGCCGCAAAACCCTTAACCTAATTTTGAAGGTCGCACTAGAATGAGCAGGAGGTTTGGTTACATCAACGAGCAAACTCTCAACCAAAAATTAGAGATTTCCTCATTGCACAGCGTCGTAGCCAACGACACACAGAAAACGATGACAGCCAAAACCCTACGATATTCAGAACTCTGTAAAGTCGAGTAAGATACACACTACAGCAAAGACAATAAGCAGGATAAACAAAACAGGAAACAGAGCAACAACGAATCAAAACAGGTCTCGACTCAAGGAGACAACAGGCAACAAACGAACTGCCGGCGCAGATAAAGTTTCCGTCTCAGCAACCATCGCCGACTTGAGAGCAGCAAAGGGACAGATTGAGGGAGAAGGGGGGAAATTTTATAAGGAAACCCTAGCTTGAAAACATCATCCGTCTGAATCACGAATGGTTGTTTTATGGATGAAAGTGGATTGAAACCGCAGGCTAAAACACACAATTAGTAACTTTATAGGACCTACCGTAAACTCGCTACCATATGTTGAGGTCAAATTCATTAGATCGCGTACAAAATCATTTCTTTGGAGGTTGAATATCCTTTCGTTAACTCGATTTTAAATTTTTTGGATTTCATTTCACAAGATTTGGAATATTTCATACATTTAGTAAGGACCTCAGAGCCTTACCATGGTATTTAGGGCTTTACTTAATCTTTTGTGACCTTTAACAGTAGGGTCCTCCCAACTTAGTAAGTTAGTACAAGGATTGGTTAAGTTTCAATTCTTTTCAATTATCAAAGTCTCTCTTTAGAGGGAAAATGACTAAGCTTAGTGTATTCCATGGATCTTTTACATTTATGAAGCAAATCACCTTGGTACATATATTGCTTTTCATTTTTCATCAAGGAGTGTTGCAGGATAAAAATTATTTTTATTAATATTTTCTACACTATTCAATTATGCCATGCTATAATTTCTGAAAATTTCATTACATACCATATTGAATTATATTTTGAATTATTTTTTAACAAATTTGACCCAAGCGTAGGGTATACTAGTAGTGTCTATATAGCGTTCACATAGCACCTAGTTTGAGATTTTATTTCACTACTTTCATCTTGTCAAGTTCTTTGAGATTGCGGCGCCTTCATTGTCATAGCCAATGACTCTTGAAAGCATCAATGTTGATACTACAAGTCAATTTTCTCAATTTTTCTCAAGAAGGAGAATAAACCAAGGCAATCACCACAACTCAATTGCCTGCCTTGTAGTCCTATCTTTTGAACACATAGTCACTCACTAGGCACATTTGCATTAATTTGTTTGTTTTTGATATGAATGACAATTGTTGATTTTTAAAAAACTATCCCCTACCCCTATTTGTAATTTTCAAGGGAGTCCTCAAATACAAACCATATGGGATATATTGTTGAATCCATATCCCTGAATCTGTATTTGTATTTGTATCCGTATCCATCTATTGTATTTTGTATTTGCATTTGTATTCTGTATGCATATTTGTATTCGTACGTGAGTTCTGATAATTATATCCATATTTGTATTCGTACGTGAGTTCTGATAGTTATATCCATATTTGTATTCGTATTCGTATTTTGTATTAAATTGGATCAATGGTGATCAAGAGGGGGAACAATTTCTTTTATAAAAAATCAATAGCTCTGGATTTTTTACAAAAGGAGAGTGTGTGTTAAATGAACAAAAAAGATGTTCGCATCTTTTCAGTGGATAGTTTGTCACTACACAATTTTTAACTTCACCATCAGCTGCAATTTTTCAGTATTGCCCACATGTTGACATTTCCTTCGCACCACTAAGGTAGAAGGCTCAGAAAGCGCTCATCTAAGGGAAAAAAGACCTCTGTACAAAAATGGATGGATCCAAAGTTTTTCTTAATTTTTGTGGGAGAAAGAGAAATGAGGAACACAACTGTACAAATTTTAATTTTAATTTTCTGACTTGAAATGAATAAGATATGATTTTTCAAAGTCAGAGGTGCATAGGTCCCTACTAATGCTCATAGGTGCAACTGTAATCAATCAAACATGCCATTGAATGGAGTGAGTGAGTTTAAGAATGATCCTAACCATGCCTTTAAATGGATACAATGATTCTAAGAATGATCCACTGTATGCTTCCATTCAGTTCACTCCCGGTTGTAAATCAAAATTTATTGTAATTGCTAAACACCCAAGGGTTTCTTCACATAGTTTCAAATCCAATTTAGAGTGCTGTAACTTTTGCATATGATGTCCGAATTCAATAAAAATTATTGTAAAATTTTCTTTCTCTCTTCTAGTTTGTGTGGTAAAATTTTCATATCAATACAAGATTTACCGATTTTTTGGAAGCCAATCAAAGCTCACAGGTTCAATTTGAGTCCACAAAACTGCACTTGATGGCTGAAACTTTGGGGGCTTGTATCTTCTTCATCCAATGTTATTTTTCAATAAAATTTGTTGGGTTATGTTTTCCTTGAAGTCTAGTTGTTGTAGTAAGATTTTCATGTCAATCCAAAATGTTTTGAATGTTTGGGAGCAATTCGAAGTTTAAAATCCCAACATTGTTGGATTACAATGAACTTCGGCTACTTGTTTCTTCTTCATACAATGTCCGATTTTAATTTAAAATTTTGGAAAAGTTGCGCATACTAGTCTAGTTTGTGTGGTTAAAATTTCACATCAATCCAAAAAGTTATGAGTGACTGAGAAGCATTTTAATAGAAAGAGGTTTAGCCTCAGATGTGGTTTTGCAATTTTTCTTACTATTTTTTGACATTTCAAAGTCATTCTGCAGAACTCACCAAATTCAGGTCTTTAATATGAGTAAAATCACACATGATGATGAACCATGTCACCTGTTCAATAGCCTAAAATCACACACATGGGTTTGTAGTTTCTCACCACATAAAGTAATTTCTATTTCTACATCCCATGTGCACTGTTTTGGACACTCCTAGAGGGGCGGTTCTTAATGCCCGAACTGTTTTCGAGCCTTCTCCTATATCGGCTAAGAAGTCGCTCCCGCTTCGTGGATCACTAAGGATCAATGTCAGTGAGGCCAACAAAGATCCTAAGTTTGCTTTGAAGATATTTTGATTGTTGGATTGATCTGTCTATTGATCAGGGTCTCTTGATTCGTTTTTCTTTTAAGTGGGAAGTTAAGCATGTTCTTGAATGGATCAACTTTGAATCATCATTTCTCATTTTGAAAAATGATGACTAATGGAATGATAATCTTTTTATTGAGTTGTCTGCTCATTGGGCGCTAATTGGGGTCTTGGTTTGTTTCTTCCATAAGTGGAGTGTTAAGCATGGTCTTGATCAACTTCAAATCACCATTTTTCATTTAGAAAAACATAACTAATAAAATGTTAATCATTTCCTAATTTTTTTGATTGAGTAGTCTGCTAATTGAAGTCTTTTATTTTGTAGTTTCTTCAAGTGGAGTTTTTACGCACATTCTCGAAGATTGATTTTGATCACGTTTGAATTGTCCCTTCACATTTAAAAAAAGAACAAATTAACAGAATGATAACCTTTTCTTGATTGTTTGATTGAGTCGTCTGCTGATTGAGGGTCCTTTGTCTTGTGAAGTGGAGGGTAGATTTTCATCACCTTCGAGTAGCCATTTCACAATTTAGAAAATAATGACTTTCAGAATAGCAATCTTTCCTTGATTGTTGGATTGAGCTGTCTGCTGATCGAGTTTTTTCATTTCATTTTGGTAAAGTAGAGGGGTTATGCATGTTCTAAACATTGGTTTGATCACCTTTGAATCATCATTTTGTATGATAATCTTTGCTTGAGAGGTGGATTGAGCCATCCGCTATTGGTTGAGGTCTAAATTTTCTTTCTTTTCTTTTGTTTCCTTTTTTCTTTAAGTTAACCGGGTTTTTTAACACCTTTGAAACATCATTTGCATTTAGAAAAATAATGTCTATTGGGGCAGTCTAATTTGTTGTTGGAATATAGGGTGATTAATGTGGATGGAAGCAAAAACGCAAGTTACACGAGTCCTTGGGTAGATTGTGGACTCCAATTTCTTCTTTTAAATGGTTCCATTCAACTTCAAGCAATCATGTGAAAGGCACTTCTTTGTGAAGATCTTAACCTCTAAAGTTTCAAAGTCTCTAGGGGGACTCTTGGACTCTTGGTATTTCGGGTAGGCTTGTGTGATTTTCAATTTTTGACATGATTTTTTGAAACTTTTTGTGAAGACATTAAATTAGATTAGCTTTAAGAAAATATAATTTTTATTTCAATCAATGTCTAGGAGCAACTCGAGGGGCAGCCCAAAAAAAATCATAGAAAATTGAATTTTTTGAATTTTTGAATTTTTTTCCTAAAATATTAATTATGAAGCTTTGAATTATTCTATTTGGACTAATGATGAGAAAGTTATGGACAATCTTGTTTTTTGGGCAATCTAAGCATCTTCTAAAAAAAATTTGTTTTCTTCACTATAAATGCAAATATCTTGCAATCTACATTGTCAAAGTTTTTGAAATTTCTTCCATGCATTCTTATACTAGTCTAGTTTAAGATTCTACGGTTAGATATGAAGGAAAAAAAAATTGAATTTTTTTGCTCTTTGCAATAAAAATGGCAGTTTTGAGTGGTCTTTGATGGAAAAAAAGCCTTGGGACTTTAGGAATTAGCTCACCGTGGTTGAATGAGGAAATCGACAATGTGATTCTATCGAATAGCTAATCTGGCATGTCCAAGAAATGTCTCCAAGGGTTTACGTTTGATTCTATGGTCTCTTTCATAGTCCCAAAATGAAACATTGCACATTGCATTTAAAAACGGTTACTCGGCCCCCCTGATGCATCATGACGGCGATTGCAGCTATGGAAGTTAGAACCGGAGTGGTTATTCTGTTGAGAATGAAAATATTGGAGTATTGCATGAAGAACGTTTTGTTTTTGAATTCATTCAACATCATTTTGCCGAAGTAACATTTAAATCAACATTTATGTATTTTTTTTTAGTATACATTTTATTCATACAATTTCAGCAATGAAACAATGATAAAATAACATTTGTTTCACTCTTTAAACTTTTTCAAATATTTTTGTGAATGAAAGTGATTTTAACTACAATGTTAATTTAATATCCTCTTAAGATTTACATACTTATCAATTAATTAAAACTTTGCTAAAATTATTGGTGGTCAACACTAATAAGGGTCACTTTATACCAGGGCCAAATTGTTGGCTCAATTTCAAAACCACCGAAATCCACCAAAAGGAGTGCTTAGATCCTTAAATTGGGGTCACAAATTGAACCCAAAAAGCTTTATATTGAAAACCAACCCAATTTTCTTTTGCAACACATGACTGTTTTACATGATGATGTTTTGGCACCAAAAGATTGGGCCCAAGTGCTTAGAGTTGGTTCACCATTCGGCATCATCCTTGACCCAATTCTACAGCTTGACTCAATCTGAGTTGCCCCCACATTTCTAAATTGGGCCAACTTTGGAATTGGGCCCAAGCCCTAACAGAAAACTATTGATTTTCAGAGGGTCGTGGCTTTTGTTATGCCAGGGTTAAGTCTTCTTCCCGAGATGGACTCTTCATGGATAATTGTCTGCAACTATGCAGTGATATGCGATCAACAGCTTACCGTGTTGAAGCTTGACTGCTTGAAACGTCTCACTGGTGATGTGACATAAGGTGGAGACACCCATACCCGATCATCTAAGCTGTTTTTGAGCACATGATGAGCAGTATGAGGGGATGCATATTTTTCTGCTGTAGAAGAATTGGAAATACGAAGACTGCAATTTTTCAGTAATTTTATTTTCAAAACTGGAATTATTGTGATTTTTGGGAGTCCAAATGTAGGCTGAACCCATAGCCAGTTTGTAGAGTTCTTCAATTCCGCTACTGAAGAGCATACTACCTGTTCACTTCTGCATTGAAAAAACACATGCATGTGGGATGACAAATTATCATTATCATCACACTTGGCATTCATAAAGCACTACGCATAGATTTTTCAGTGGTACTGCTTGGAACCTCATTACAACCACAAATCACACACTCCCCTGGACCAAAATATTGGTGCCCTGTCTGTTGGGTATGGGACCCTGGTTGGGTATAGGTGTCTCTACCTTAGTCTCATCCTGCCAGTTTTCTGGTGGCATGTGATATTATGATGTTCAATGGAGGTTCTTGACATGTGTGAAAATGTTGCACTTCTGCCTTGGTGCTGAGATATCATAGTGGTACTAATTAAAACCAGCAACTTACTAGTGAGATAACCATAGAGGAGATTAAACAAGCGCTAGACCAACTGCCAACCCACAAGGCGCCAGGGGCAGATCGCCTTCCTACAAATTATTCAAGGAATTTGCAGACCTAACTAGCCCTGCCCTCACAGAACTGGCAAAGGAGATGAAGGCGACCGGAGAACTCCAAGCAAGCATCAAGCAGGGGAAGATTGTCCTTATACCAAAACCAGGGGACCCACACTGTATCTCAAACTATAGACCGATCACTTTGCTAAACTCCTCATACAAAATCCAAGCCAAGATACTAGCTTCAAGGTTAAAGCCTATGCTCCCAAGCCTCATACGGCCCTCGCAGACAGGATTCGTCCCTGGCCGAAGCATCCTGGACAACATCTTTGCAGCAGAGGAAGCGATGGAGTGGGCAGTAGAATCCCAGCAACACCTAGTCCTCATGTTACTGGATTATGAAAAAGCCTTTGATAGAGTCAATTGGACTTTCCTACAGGCTGTAATGGTTAAGATGGGCTTCAACCTGGTATTCATCAAGTGGACTGCATCGCTCTACCACGGTTCGGAATCGATAGTAATGGTAAACGATGAAGCAAGCTCACCATTCACCTTGGAAAGGGCAGTGCGGCAAGGCTGCCCCCTCGCCCCATACCTATACTTGCTGGTAGCAGATGTCCTGGGGTACATGCTCCACAATCCTACCTATGGAGTCCAAGGTTTAAAACTGCCAAATGGGGACGTAAGTCTCGAAGTCCTTTTTGCTGACGACACCTCGCTATCCTTAAATGGCACCCGAGCAAATTTGGACAGAGTAATGGCGGTCCTACAACTCTATTGTGAAGCCTCAGGAGCAAAAATAAACTGGAAGAAAACCTACCTAATATGGGCTTCCCTCAAAGAGTGAACATGGACGTGGGGAGAAGAATTAGGAGCGAATTGGTTGGGCCAAGGAGAGAGCTGCTAGTACCTAGGAATTCCTATGGGATTCATGGTGCCGCAAAGAATCCGTAACGAAAAAACCCTATCGCTTCTCAGAAACTCACTAATCTACTGGAGTACTAAGGCCCTCTCTCAGGCGGGGAGACTTTTAATAGCTAACCAGGTTATATTAGCCTCTCTCTGGTTTCTAGCTTCAACAGCAGACATAGGACTCAAAACTCTAACTATAGCCAAAGGTCTAGTAAAGGATTACCTTTGGTCCGGTAGGCAAGAAGGAAGAACACGAGCCCGAGTGGCTTGGAACGCCGCAATCGCTCCGCTGGCACAGGGGGGATTAAAGATCATCGACCCCATAGCCCAGACCCAAGCCCTGCTAACAAATTTTTTGATCAGAGGCCTTTAGGAAGGTGGAGGAACATGGAGAACACTACTTCAGCACCGGGTGAACTCACTAAAACCTTCAGGAACGGATCCTTGGCCGCAGGGGAGAAACTGGATGATGACAGTCACAAGAATAAGACAAATAGGCTCAACACTCTGGGGAGCGGTTTGGCGATCATGGTGTGCTGTGAGGCCAGGTGTCATGCAGGTGGAACCACTTACAGTGCAAGAACTCATCCGGCAACCCATCTTCGGCAATCCCTGGATCACGGATGCTGAAGGAGTTCCACTAGGGCTCGCAAAGGGAAACATGTTTGCAAATTGGGCAGCCAAGGGGCTCCAAAACATCAAGCACATATGGAGTATCGAAGAAGACGATTGGCGCCCCGCGCTCGATCTGCTCCGACAAACAAAATCCTGGAAGACAAACGCGCAACAAACGGAGATAATCAGTTGTATTCCCAAGCGTCCCAACGAAGCACAAGATCCAGGAGAGGGAGCATGGATCTCGATCACAGCAGAGGAGCCCCCAGCGCTAATCTACCATGTCACTAAGGTCACCCCAGGCGAGACAACATCAAATGAATATAGACTTCAAAACTCTACCATGGAGTTAACCAAAACCGCCACATTGGAGCTCCCACCCCAAAGATCACAACCAACTCACCCAGTGCGAGTCCACTGTCGAATCGAGGACCAACCGGCGGGTTACAATCCAAAGCACCCCATCCCCTCGAATTCATCACTCTGGCTCCACCAACCGTCCATGATTGCAGACCTTACATGGGACCCGGGCGAATGGTTATGGAAACAGCCTGGTCAAGCACCTCCAATGCCCCTATCCAAGTACAACACCAAGCAGGGATACAAGTTAGGGATACAACACCGCATTCAACCCACCAAATATGAATCCCGCCTCCGACAATAGGGCCTGTCAAACCAAGAACGCAAGCTCATCTACGAAAGATTATGGCACGCATGGTTACCTCACAAGGTATGTACCTTCCTCTGGCTTCTGTTGAATGAAGGCTTACCATTGGGAAACTGGCTCAAGCAAATGGGCATCGACGGATCATGTCGTCTCTGCACCCTAGCCCCAGTCGAAACTGCGAGGCACGCTTTTATAGACTGTCCAGAAGTCAGCGGAGCCTGGACTCAATTCAACAATCTACGGGGAATTCATGGCCTCACGCCGCTCCAACTAACACCAGCACACATCATCGAAGGCGCCGCCCCCGCACGAGCCGACCTCTTGATCAAGAATTTCACCAACTCATGCAAGGTTACACCAGAGACGCCATGGGACGTGCTACGATGCATGATCCTTCGCAACATTTGGTGCCAGAGGTGTAGCAAAGTAATGAAAAATGAAGAGTTTCACCTCGGCTCCGTGCTTCACAGCTCATGGCGCACAACCATTCAAATCGGAGTTGCTACTTGGAGAGACATCTGGAAGGCACCCAACACCTCCCAACAGCGAATTGCGACATTCAAAGCTACATGGTTGGACACCCCAGCATTCTGCGCCTTTATCGATAAACCGGTGTGGAATTTCGTCCCTCCAGACAACTTCCTGCCTCTCAACCTCGCCACTCGACCATCGCTGACGACGGCCAGGCATAGCATCCCCACCTTCACTTCGCCATCTCCCTCAAACTCGCTGCAGATCGACCACAGCCCCACCGAAAGCAATCTGTCCCTGGACCTCAACAACAACGCCTCCCAATCAGAAGTTCAGCTCAAGCGACGCAGACCCACCATTGACCTGGAGATGCCCAACCATGCTTGGGACGTAGAGGAGACCACGGAAGGAAGCGCACCTAACAACCTCCCCGTTCCAACCCCCCCACAGATACAAGACAGAAGGAGACAAGCTGAAATTCAAGCGGAGCACATCATGCGCCTCATCTTTGACGACCTCAACCGCAATTTGGAGCTTAACCTCGTCAATCCCCCCCAACAGGATGCCCAGACCCCTGGCCCTATCGACCTTACGCTCGTGGTGGACCTCGAGCTTCAACAAACTTTCGACTCTATCTACCGTGCATTAGTAGACACGTAATTGCTCTGTTTAGGATTTCCCCTGCTCAATTGCTTGTGTTTGCCCGTTTTTTAGGTTTGTCACTCGCCTCGCGATGCATCTCATTTTGCTTCTCTCTCACGATTCGGGTAATCATAGTTCGTTCTCGCAGGGCCTGGATTGCTCCTCTGCTCGCCCCTGGGGCCTGGCCCTATGTTCTCTTTCATCACGGCTTGCTTCAACCCCGGGGTTTTGCCTCGCCTCCCTCTCTCTGGTTTCTTTCACTCCTGAGGGTTCCTCTCGTCCATGTTCTTTGTTTCTTTTCACCTCGGTCTCTCTTTGGTTCATTTTTGCCTCTGGCGTTTTTTTTGGGGGGGGTCCTCTCCCCTGCCCTCTGTGGCGTGTTCCAGCCCTCGGGCGTTATTTTTATCAGTAAAGTTTCCACCCTCGAACGGGTTTCTCATCATAGTGGTACTAATTGGTAAAGTAGCGTAAACTGCTTGTTGGATCTGATACCAGTGTTATAATTTTGCAGGATTGGCGAGAGTGCGGTTGTTGCCTATCAGAGCAGCTGCATCGGAGGAAGCAGGTGAAGAGTTCGTGAAGCAAGCTGAGGGAAGTGTTCAACGACTTGAAAGCTAAGGTTAGTTTTGGACACAATACGAGGTTACTGGTACTGGTAGTTAAAGAGCTTGATGGCTTTTGATGAGCTGTATTCTGATAGCTGTTGCTGTGGGCATCTTTGCCAAGGGTTCTGCTTTTCTAAGTGTAAGAACATCCCACCAGGCTGTTCCCTATCCCTATCATAGTTCTTCATTCAAAAAGATAGGGATAGGGAAGCCCCTCCCCACCAGTCCTTCCCTAAATGGTAACATTTATTGAGTTATTCCCCTATCAATTCATTTGCAACTTATTGTAAAATTTAATTTAATTTAGTTTAACTAGTACCTTGATTAGTACCTTAATTAATAACAATGGTGACTTGATTAGTAGGTTCATTAAGTTAGTAGGTTAATTACTTTATCTTCACTAGCACATTATCTCAATCAACACCTTCACAAGTACAACAAAACTTAATATATATAAAACTCAACCATAATGGCTAATAAACAAGCGTCACAATTACTGGTCAATATGAGTCCCAGGACAAATACAATCAACTAAAGGACAAAAACAAGCACTTTTCAAGAAAACTTCACATACAAATTACCAAAAACCAATTCCCTATCCAATATGCTGCAAAGAAAACTTATACCCCTCCTCCCTAAATATATAGGGATAGGAAACCCTGGTGGTGGGGTTTCTTCCCTATCCAGATGAAACTCATTAGGATAGGGATAGGAAAGCCCCATGGTGTGTATGCTCTAAGAACCAGGCTTTATTAAGCCCCTGGACCTCCAGTTCTTAATGGTTGGAAGGGCTCCATTATGGAAGTTGGTCCAGCGGGAGCTCGGGCCTCCAGGCTGCGAAGTTTGCCATCGCAGACCTAGAGGGGCCAGACCCTCCCCTAAACAGTTTAACCCCTAAAGGTCAAAGACTATGTTTTCACCAAAACCGCTCCAAAACTGCTATTTCTAATACAAGTATCAAATTCTAAGAAAAAAACATTTCTGGAAAAATGTAACCATAGGATCTTGTATTAAACTAGTTTGAGAAGTTGTGTAAAAATTTCAGAAATTTTCACCATGTGGATTGTAGGATAATAGCGTTTGAATTGACAAAAATCCCTTTTTTGTCCCTGCGAAAATCCGGGCAGCTGCACTTCACAAGGTCACATTTGTATGAAAAAATGTCCAAAATGGTGGTTACTCTTTGGATTCATTTTTCAAGTCAAGTTGGCTACATGCTTGAAAAATTTCAGATCATTTGAAATTCTAAAACATAAAGGAAAAAAATAGTAAGTAGAAAGAGGTAGAGAATGTTCAAAATACTAAATTGTTAAGAATTTGTTGTATTTATTTTTCTTTAGGAATTGAATGTGTTTCTGAAGTTTTATCAAAAAGTTTAGAAGCTTTTATTTGCTATCAACCTAGTCATGTATAATTGCAACTCATTGACTTTACACAACGCAATCACTGCAAGTCTGACAATTCTTGACATCAGTCCTCGTAGTTACTGATGGATGTAGAATATTCCATATCATATCATCTAAGAATGAAATGATGTGGAATATTCTATACCATTTTGTCCAAGAAAGGGCAATCCTTCTCTCTGCTACTAAATGTAATGTAAAGCTGAAAATGGAATTGTGAGTTATTTGAAGAAAACAAGGTGATTACAAAAAACAAGGCCTACATTAGTATGTATATTGATGGTAGTGAAGAGAATCTTATAAAGTAGAAACACCTATACCCAACCAAGATCTTATACTCAACCTGTAGCATGAGTCTATTTTCAACTCAGGGGGTGCACTTAGTTCTACTACAACAAACCACGTGCAAACAAGTGGTTTCTAATCAACTAAAATTTCAACCTAAAACTTTGAGCATTGTTTAATAATGACTATAGGTTTCTATTTGGCAAAATTTCCATCTCAAATAAAATATGAAATGATCTCTAGAAGAGGTTGAAAATAAACTAAAATGGCATGTTTTTCAACTCAAATAATTATAGAGAACACATTTAAGTGACCATTGAATCAATATTCAACTCAAAATGAGATTTCAATAGAGAATTATCTTTACGAAATTTTTGTTCATTTTTTAGACAATTTTTTCTTATATAATATAGGGGTGTGATTTAAGTTATTTTTCAGTTCTACAGTGTATCTTTTTACTTCAAAATTTGTAACTAATTATTATTAACAAATAAAAATATCAGTAACTCAAAACATAAACTTTTAAAGTAGGAAAATCTATTCAGAATTATTTTATTTTGTTTTATTTAAAATGCAAAAAACAAATAGGGGGTCCAAAGTTTTGTTTGCACATGGTTTTTAATGGACATTCTAAGTGAACCTTGGGGAGTGCACTATATAGGAACACCATTGATCACGTGCAAACAAGCCCCTATTATTTGGAGGACAAGTAGGTAATTTTTTTAAATTTATGGGGGGCTTTTTTTACCTAAATTTCTAAAACTTGTTTATTTCATATACCCTATATTTTAGTTGAAAGTTTTTTGGGTGTTCATTTTTTATCCCCTATGTTCATTATAAATACAACATAGTGGACAATGTTTTATTAAAATTTAGAAGGATAGAATGTACACTTTTTCACAAGAAGGTTTGCCTAAACATTACACTTGTACTTTGTAATTAACCTTGAATGCTGAAATTGCAAACTATACTCATAGTAGAAACGCGGAATTACACCACTTGCAATGAAACAAATTGAATCTGAAATTTGAATCAAAACATAGTATTAAGAAAAAACAATGCAACAATATCATACAAGTTCAAGGTTTAGGTCTATAGACAATTTTCAAAATTGTGGTGTATGTGTTCACAAACACATAACTCACCATAAACAAGTTTCCAAAAACAAAGGTTTGAACAATATGCTTGGTCCAGGGTTCAATGTCCAAGCAAAGCAAATCTCAAAACTCATATACGGAACTTGGACACTTAGGAACACTAAATTGATTCCTGTAAGAAAAATTCTACCGCGGACCTTTGTATCATCCTCAGCAAGAATTATTGAAATGGGGCCAGAGATTCCATGCACCGCTTTTGTATCAAGGTAAATGCTTGCAATTGAACTAAAAATTTCAACGTGCTCCCTTGGAATGAACAGAACTCCCTTTCTACTAGCCCTCCGAATACTATCATAACTAGATCTTGCATAATTTAGGAAAAATAAATCACCTAAACAACAGCCTCCATAGATTCTCATGGCCTGGGAAAAACACTACGCACTACAAGAAAATGGGGGTATAAATGATTTGTCCACAATGATTGCACCGACAACAATGACTTCAAAATGACTACAAAATGACTATTTTGCAGTCATTGTTGTCGGTGCAGTCATTGTGGACAAGTCATTTATACCCCCATTTTCTTGTAGTGATGTGTTTTCAAAGTACCGATTCCCTGATTCTTTTCTATTCAAGTTATGTGTAACATCCTTCAAGAAGTCTCACAATGCATCCTTGCCTCCAAAGGCTCCGACCCTATGAGCACTGATAATATTGTTGCAGAATTTTGTGAGATTATTATTTGTACATGCGTTTTTAGCACTTTCACACATAGTCGACTCTTAACCTTCAATTGAACAACGCGTGTCCGAGCGTGCCAGTAGTGTAACTTCTATAACCGTAATTTTTTAGAAAGTTTCATAATATGTCTATTCACTTCTATGGCAGATAAGTACCCTAATCAAATTCCTCCAGCAGTGCTACGGTAACCTCTTTTTATGGGTGCATATTCCTCTCTTTGAACTCTAAGTCTAAAGTCGGTTTCAAGCGGTATGAGCGCATACATCGGGCAAGTTAGATTAGGGAAGGGCACTGCAAATATTGATATTTGATGACATTTTTTGTGGCGGAAAGCACCCTTAACCTGCATTAAATTCCCTTGAAGATTAACTGCAATAGTGAGATGTGGTTCCGCGTATCACACTGCACCGCTGTAAGGGCCGTCAAGCAAACCAGTAATAACATAAGAATGACGTTCGTATTGCACATTTGGACCACAAAAGCCATAGCACAATAGACAACCAAAAGAGCTCTGATCCAGAGTTTGAGAAGTACCTTCTACGTCATTTGATGCAGTTCGGTTTGACCACAAGTGAAGATCAGATTGGGTAGATTGCAAACTTGGTACACTTGATTTGGTGGGGTGCCCAGGTCGACCCGTCCTAACTGGTTGTCTCCGAAATTGTTCTACATCTTCGACAACCTTTTGGTGTTTGAATCCACTGAGATGATATCTCAAATTAGCCTCCAAGAACCATCAATTCCCTATAGTAAGGACACTTAATCTTAAACCAATAACACCGGATGTCTTGTGCAGCTAAGTGTCCCAACATTGCAAATTTCTTCACTCCTTCCGGAAGAGTAGCATTGATGGCCTCCATGATCTGAACCCCCTTTGCAATCAATTGCTTGTGATCCTCGAGAGTTACGGTAATAGGCTGCCCATTCTTAGATTCCTATTGCGGGTGATCCTCAAAATTCACGTTTTTAGCCACACAATAGTTTTTGACATGTGCTACGCTTATAATGTGCGATCGCCTGAAATTGTTGAACAAATTATTGATTTGCACTTTCGTGTGGTTAGTGCTGCCCCCTCCCCCCCCCCCGCAATCATTTTTGCACTTGGTGCACCACAGTTTCACGACACCACAGCCATTTAGGTCAAAAGTCTTCACCCACCAGTCGTGGTCATCTAAGGCAACCTGCTTCAATTTAGCCCTTAACTTCTTCGCTCTCTCCAAATATCGATCGGTAACAGCAGTTGGGAGAAGCATAGACTGCAGAGGATTATTGTCAACCTCATCGGAGTTTGTATTGCCACTCACCCGAGATGAGCCAATGGGTGGAGCAGCAAGATCTTCTCCTTCAACTTCAACAAATTGCATTGCTTCTTCTAGTGGAACCGCGTGTTCTGCAGTAGTTACAGTGAATGACCCATCAAGGAGGCACTGCCGCTTGTTGCCATCACTGTCTGCTTCGTCAGCCGCCTTAATCACGTGAACTTCTCTCGGAAACCTGTTAAGCTGCTCCAACTTCTTCCTCATGCACCTTCTATCTTCTATGTCCCAAAATTGAATGTCCACTCCAACACATTGTTCAATTCTAAAGACAATCTTAGTGCCTCCAAAGTGGAAGCTTCTCCAACGTCAAGCTTCTCAAGGTATTCTAGTTCAAATGCATTGGACTCTAACATCCATATTGTGACCTTCTTGACAGCCATGTGAACGCCAAATGCGAAACCCTTCCCTCAATCCCTAACTAAAAGCATATGTAGGCTCAAACATAATCCACAACACAATCACCTAAACCGCTCACCAAATTGCAGTAGAAGTTCGCGACGAAACCCTTAACATGAAGCATTTGCAAGCAACGTAAGGCCTAAAACCTTGTGTTGTCCACGAATCTGTCGCTCGAAATCAAGATTTGAAAAAAATGTGGGGCAAAACGAATCCGAAAACCTTCGGTGGCAGTCCTAACGTTTTCTCACTTAACTTGTGGTATTGGACGGAACACTCACTTATGCATCCAATGTTCTTCATCCATCCATTGTTAGGACATGGGATTCCACCCTTGGTACCTCCGTTATATTTATATTGTATTAAGTATAGTAGTGGAAAGTTCAAATTTTTGGAGGGGATTTGAAGGGGGGGTACTTTAGGAAAAAAAATCGATAAAATCTAGTAATATATAACACCCTTCATTGTTTATACTGACTAGTAGCCCATTATGTGGATGCTAATTTACTTTGAATAATTGTCAAAAATTTAGGTCCAACACAATTAAAAATACCCTTCATTTGTTCGCACGCTAACATCAAAAAAAGGAGAATGTACCCCCCAGGTTTGTATTCTTTCCTTCCAATTAGTGTGCCTTGTCTTAGAGATATCTTAGGCCTGCATAAATCGAATCCTACATAGATTTATAAGAATCCTAAGTAGATTCTAGGGACCTATGAAATCAAATGAGGTCAAAGTGGGGTCTTTTTTTATTCCCTTGTACCTAATAAAGAGACTAGGCTAGTTACTTTTCACAAAAAGTCAAACTTCTAAATTTGGATTTTTAATCCTTGTAGGCATTAAGTTGCCGCTAGATTTTGTTTTGTTTTTTGCATAGGAAAAAAGAGTGGGAAATTTTTCTTCCATCGAAAATGGCCTTCTAAAGCCAATGGCACAATCTTCATGTGATTTGGAATCTTTTTCTAGAAGTTAGAATTTGGACCACCATAGAAAGTTAAAAATTGATAATTAGGGTGAAAATCTTAAATGATAAGATTATTGTTTGAAAATGAGATGAGGTGGGTGCCTTGGAAGAACACATAAGGGCACCCCTTCTCCTCTTAAAACACCCCTTGTAGCTCATTTTTGGCACTTGACACCATTTTGGGTTCATTTAATTGACTTTTTGGCCTTTAGAGCCAAATTGTCAAATTTGTGTGCTTTGAGAGCATTTCAAGCTCCAATTGTTCACGCAATTGTTGTTGTTTTGACAAGATTTGAAGGATTTAGGAATTCCTTCAAAACTAACAACTTGTTTGGTGGTTGTTGGACTGTATATTCTAACTTGTTGAAGTTTTCATTGAAGTTTGGAATTTATTTGTTGGATTTACTAATCCTAGAATACCTTCCCTCCGTACCTTGGCAATGCCACTTTGAGGGGCTTCAAGTGTGGTTTTTGTTAAGAGTTTTGTCTATTAAACCCTAAAGGACCAACACGCATTTTTTGGCAATATAGAAATTTTGGGCAGGTACCTATGACTAGAGATTTTCATATTTTTGGCTAAAATTTTAAATAAAAGTTGTGTGCAAGGAATATCTTTCATATGCACTAAATTTCATGACATTTGGAAATACGAGTCAAAAGTTATGGCCTAATATGTTACTTTTTTTTCCAATCGGGCAGTCCGGGCAGATTTGTTTAAATCACTTTTTTCAGAAACAAAAATTTGAATTTGGTATTCTAGAGTTATATATATGTAAAAAACTTTGAATCATTCCATTTTGACTAATGAGTCAAAAGTTATGAGGAGTTTTAAATTGCGAATAGTTGTGGATTCTCTATTCTAAAATAAACTTTGAAGTCCTTTATCTTACTTAATTTTCAATAATTTTGAAAAAATTAAATCATAGGATGTAGATTGTTTATTTCAACATTTCAGCCATTGGGATTGGCATTTTTCAGTTCCATAACCAAATTCTTAACAATTTTGTATTTTGAATCATTCTCTACTTCTTTCTACTTACTATTTTTTTCCTATATACTTGTCTAGGAAAAAGAATCCAAAGAACCACCACCATTTAGGACATTTTTTCATAAAAAAGTGAGCTTGTGAAGTGCAGCTGCCCTGTTTTTTGCAAGGCCAAAAAAATGATTTCAGGGAATTTGAATGCTTATATCTTGCAATCCACACGGTGAAAATTTTTGAAATTTTAACCACATGTTTTTTAGACAATATACTACAAGATCCTACAATTACATGTGTCAAAAAAAAATTCAAAAATTTGGTATTTGTACTAAAAATGGCAATTCTTGAGCGTTTTTGGTGAAAACATAGTCATGGAACTTTAGGGGTTAAGCAGGACCTGCAATACTGAAGGGCAATTTGATATGGACGATGCAAAAAACAAAACTAAAGCAATGTTGAATGGATATAGTGATAAGCCCAAAGATAATCATCCATTGATACAGCCATTAGGTTACCCAAATCATACTCTTAACTCCTAAAATGACCAACGGGTCTCCTCCCTCCAAAATCACCTCCAAAGTCCAAAACTATTGTTTTTGAAATAGAAGTATAATTTTCTTTAGAATTATTTTTTGAAAAATTTAGCCATAGGATCTTTTTCACCACTATCAAATTAGTCTACTCTAGAATTTTCAAAGACGATGATCATAGAGATATTGAAATATCTTCAATTAAATTTCATTTTTCAAATAAAGAGCAGTTGTCCACCTTTGATTGGCTAAATTTCTCTCCCAAGACAATCCACAGCATTACAAAAAATATGAGGCCTCCGGAAGGCCGTTAAGCCTGGACCTCGTAGTGATACTACGGAGTTTTTTTTCCAAAAAAAAAATTCAGAAACTGAAATTCTGACGTGGTCGAAGTTCCACGCCAGCGCTGACGTCAGCGCCACATCAGCGTGACGTCACTTTTCAATTTTTTTTTTTCCGTAATATCACCCGCGGGTCCCGAAAATCAGCACTCACGGCCTTGTTGAGGCCTCATATTTTTTGTAATGTGAGCATTTCTTGAAGTGTTTGACTTTGAAAATTCACCTAAAACAGCATTTTTGCCCTTTGGGGAGGAGCCCATGTTCAATTCTTGAACGTCTGACAAAACTAAGTGAGACTTGGTTCGTGCC